>CAWUFW010000286.1:10000-540000 GCA_963921515.1 Calotriton arnoldi | reverse complement strand
TTAGTCCTACCCCAGTCAGGGTGCCCAGGTCATTGCCACCACAGTGCACAATTATGAGGTCTGGATGTTGGTAATCCATAATGCTTTTAACCGATGGAAACAATTGCTACCACTTTAACCCTCTCTGGCCAAACCAACTAATATCCACATTAAGCAAACCCAGGTCCCTGTCAATGCCACTGTTTCTAGCATACTTTCTAGCCCAGAACACAAAGCTATGACCCACAATCCACACTCTAACCATTTTGAAGGATGGAGCAATAGCACACAGGAGAAGGCTGGAGAAGGCTGCAGCTGGATGAGGCAGTTTTCAAAATGAAGTCAGTTAAAAGAGACCCTACCAAGTAAAAAAAATCAAATTTGATTGGATGCTACAAGTATGGCAGTGTTTAAAACTAGGTTGTGGTATAAATTTAAAGTAAGTACATGTGTGATTGGCTATGTGGGATATGTTTCTAATTGTGTGCAGTCAACCACACCCGCTGTCTTGGGTTTAGGAGATAGCATGCTGCTGTAGAGACTGTTGTGAACTTGTGACCTACTGTTAGCAGAGAATGTTACAATTTTGGTCGCCATGGAAACAGAGCTAGAGGAGTATGGGGGGAAGGGAACAAAAAAAGCCTAGAATGTCAATGTGAAGAGAGATTGTTAAGGAAATAAATAATGAATATTGTTTAGATATACATTTAGGGATTTGTAGGAAGTGGTGTGTAAGTGGTAGTGTTTAGGAATAGTTTAAAAAAAAGATTTCAGTTTGCCGTGCGGATCCGCGGATCCACCACGAGGATACATAGGGGCCGCGCTGAGCGCCGCAGTGGATCCGGAGAGCCGCCCAAAACCTCTACCGATTTGGGCTTTCTTTAGAGGAGTCAAACAAAGGGTTAAGAAATGTGACCATTCACAAGAGCTATATGATTAGTAGAAGTTAAAGCACTGTTTCTATTTGTTAGCAGCCTGTGTAACCTTGAAAGCAAAGTTGAAAAGGGTGCCATTAATGGTTGCCTTTTATAAGAGTGGTCTACCATTCTTGTGCTCTTTTTTGTGTTTTGTGTGCTTTATTGAGACAAGTTTGAAAAGCTACTGAGAAAGAAAAATACAGACCAACAATCACATTTAACAGGTTTGTGAATTAAGCTGTAGCAAAAACAAATAGTTGATAGAGAAAGAGTGAGTGTGATCAAAATGGATGAAAGTGAGCAGGATGTTTGAGAAAACTAAAAGGAAATATTAAAAGAGAGTAGATGAAAACAAAATAAACTTTACTTATCACGAAGTATGAGTAAAAAGGGAGAGGATCTTCCAACTAAAATAGAATCTTCGTTCGCTTGAACCAAACATTAGCTAAAAATCATCTTACGGAAAAAACAATTACTTCAGAAAGGTCCACTTTTAAAATTCTGTGTGCAATTTTATAGCTGGTAATCTTCAGGTCCAAACAGACTGGGCATATCCACTTCTTGCAGGGGCCACGGAAATCCGGGTAGAAGAACAAAACATGTTCCTCTGTCTCGAGTGCTGCCCCACAGCCGGGACACATGTCCAAATTGCTCTCTTTTGCCCATTTGCTCGTAAAGGTTTTTAGCAGAAGGCTACTTAGCCGGAATCACACATGCAGACTTTTAGGAAGGGGAGGTGTGATTGTGTCAAGAAATAATTCGAACTTTGGGCTGGGCCCAAAGCCAAATAACTGGTTAGTCAAATGGCCTGAAGATGTCGTATTTAGATATTGGTCATTTACAAAAGCCCAATAGCTTGTTTTGAGTATGATGGCCTCCATCTTTCCAATATTTTAAGGACTGTCCCATAGTCTACTCCGCCCCAGTTTCCTATACCAGGTCAAAATGTATTGCAGCCAAGGGACTTTAGTAGCACCGTCGGTCTTCATCAAATTCCTCAGAGCACCTCTATAGTCTACTAGTTCTGGAGTGGACCAGAAATATACCCAGAACATCAAAGGTTTTAACTGTGCCATACCTGCAATACAGTAAAAAAAAGAACAGAGGAACAAGAGCGGTGCTGGTAAGCACACTGATAAGAGATCGAACAAATGTATTCTCTTCCTCTGTCAATTTCCGAGTGATAGTATTTCTCCAGACTTGGGCAGCGCTTAATGCTTTGGCACGGTATACCTCCAGAGCCAGGGAAATGGATCGAGACTGGGTCTGCTTATTAGTAAAAAAGTTATTTGTTGTAGATGTTAATTTATTGATGATTTTCTTACAGACATATTTTATTTGAAAAACAAGATTTACAATGCCTGTAAAGAGAGAAAGACGAAAGAAACAGAGAAACCGTATTATGAACTGCAAACTCAGAGAGACAAACAAAATAAAGAGAATATCCAGAGGAAAAAAGGAAAAGCTGGTAAGAGTACCAAGCAGTTTCTCAAAAAAATATGTTGTAAACTGCAAAATGTGACTACAGTCTTGTCTAAAAATGGAATTTACACATCAAGTGGAAAAAAGCAAGGAGTATGTGTAGGAAATGCTCTAAGAAATCAGGGACTTTGTCATGGAGACAGAAACAATTTAAGGAGTTAAGAGCTAAAATGTTTCAGACTAGAATAATACAACATTTGCTGAAAAAGATGAAGAAGTATAAGAAAAGTGCTGCATTTAAGCAAAAGGGACATTTTGAGAGTGTTGTTAAGAAAGCATTTGCTCTGAAGAGGAAAGCATTTATATTAAAATTGAATGGAAAGAGGACACTATACAAAACTGTGTTGTGTATAAAGAAAAGAACTGTTGGAAAAGGCTTATTAATAGAACACATTTTTGCAAATTTTTTAAAGGTGAATGGAAGCATACCTCTCATACAAAACCTAATTTTAATAAAGAAAGCTATTTTCAAGAAAATACACTAGTGCATGCAGTTGCTTTAACTGGTCGTTGTTATGAGGTAAAACATGGTACTCCTGTTGCAAAAGAGGAAATGATTCATAGGAATGTAGAGGAAGTAGTAGCTGAAGAAGTGCAAGGAAGCGTACACAGGCCCCAGTATACAAATAGAACTGTAGTACTATTTGCAGTATTCATAAGGAATCAATGGATTTATTTGAACAATTTCTACACGACTGTCCATCTAGAAGTCTCAAACAGAAAATTGCAATCTTGCAAAGATTGGATGCATGCAAAGTGAGGAAATATAGTAATTTACAGGACCATTCATTGGCATGTCTTTCAAGGAAAGTTTGCAGAAGCACATTTCACCATTTCAGGATGTTAGCTGTTCACAACTTCAAAATACGAACTTTGGTTAGAAACTTTGCTATGTAAAAACTCCTGCCTTATGTTTAGGAGAGATGAATAGAGTTTTATTGTATGATACAAAGCAGAAGTAGAAAACGTTTGTGACGATATTCAGTTTCAGTTGTTTGGTCCAGAAGAGGAGACTAGGGAAAATGTAGAGTTGGTTAGTGGAGGTGTAGAAGAAGAGGATACAGAAATTGGTACTGAAAACTTTGCACAAGAGGTTGCAAAGTTTAACACAGTTTCCTCAGAGAAACCAAACTGTGCTTGTATTTGTGTAGACGCACTCACTACAAAACACAAACTTGCAATGTAGTTGTGTACTCTAAAGCTGAAAAAGAGAACCGTGATAAGTGGCAAGAATTTGGTGCATATTTATTTGTTGAGGAAATATTTGATTTGCCACAGAGCAGATTATATGTACATACTGCTATGATAAGTTAGAGAATAATAAAATGCTATATAATGCTATATATGCTATATAACAAGTTAGAATTGGTGTCTGTTCCAGAAGAGCTTAAAGTATTAAATATTTATTAATCAATTCTATTACAGTGTATACATCCATTCCAAGCAATAGTTTATATGGAGCCAATGACCGGAAAATTATCTTCAATTGAGCTCCAGAATGGACTAAAAGGAAAAGTTGTGTGTTTACCTTTACATTTTAAACAGAATATTGAAACTATAGAGATATTGAAGTACCACTTATTATTTTACTTAATGGTTTCCCAATGAAGAGTAGAAAAATATGGCAAGAGTTAGTAGATGTTAATAAAGATGTTAATAAAGTTAAAAACAACAACATTATACCTAGTAAAAAATAATGTTTACTATACAAATGTTGATGTTGCTGAAAATGTAACTTATGTGGAGGATTTGACATTAGCATCAAGCAGACAGATTAAAAAAGTGGATCGATCCAGATCAGGATAAATTTTGAACCCTACAGCATCCATCACCTGCATTCTAAGGAAATAATTGGTGATGCTATAGAGCTGTTTCAAATGAAACAAGCAAAAGGAGCTCCCTTGAGTTTATGGGAAAAAAGCTTTGAGACTTGCTGTTTTACCCAGCTGTTTCCCACTGGAGCAGGAGGCCACTATGATGACCGTCCTGTAGAGATATCAGCAGTTGAATACCACTCAACACTACTATATTCAGAGAATCCAAGATTTCGCCAGTGCGTTCTGTACATATTCAATGCTTGAATTTTGAAGAGAGGCAAACTCAAACATTGGGGACATCAACATAAAGACAGGAGGAGAACTTTGCTCTATGGATCCTGCTAATGTTTGCAGATATTTTAACCACAGGTTCCAAGCCATGCTATCTTTTATCTGCAACAAACATATTCCTCCTCTTGGTAAAGTAACTGATTTCTTGTGGCGTAAAGAGTACCAAGCATGAGGTGCTCCTCATATTCACATGCTGTTATGGATAAAAGATGCTCCAAAATTTGGAACAGACAGTAATGACTGTGTGCTATCTTTCATAGAACAGTATGTGACATGCACCATCCCAATATATACTACCCACAAAGGCCTGAGAGAACAAGTTCTGCATCTCCAAACACATAGATGTGGAAAGTACTGTTGTCGAAAATACAGAAGCAAAGGAAGATTTTATACAAGATGTCATTTTGGCTTTCCATGAGCCAACAGCTTTTTGTCCGCAGTGAGACATACAGTAACACGAAAAATGCATACAGCCTAAGAAGAACAGAGACTTCCTAGTTCATTAGTGATTATAACGCTGTAATTCGCAAAATGTGGAATGCAAATATGGACATACAATTTGTTACAGACAACTCCATTGCTGTTGCTCATTATGTGACTTCCTACATAACAAAATCAGAGAAGACTAAAATGAAAGAGATGTGGCAGGAGATTTCTGCAGAAAAGAGTTTAACAAAAAGTCTGAACATTTAGTTTAAAAATGCTATCCCATAGGGAGATGGGATCTTATGAATTTTGTGACAGGTTGAGCCTGGCCAGTTTATTCTCGAAGTCTAGGGGAATTGCTTGGGTAAGTCTAGGCCTAGCAAGCATGAAAAACAGAGTGTTAAAGTCTTTCCCAGAATTTCAGTATCTAGCAGAGTTCGACCCGGAAAGTACAGACATTGCAAAATCCAACATGTTGGATACATAATATCCAAGATGAAGTGTACATCTAAAAAATATGTGCCTATATAAAGTTCTTCAACTCTACAGGTACAAAAGGAATGTAACGGAAAACATAGAAGAAGGCAAATTTGCATTACTTGGGAGTGATGGTTGTTTAGTGAGACCTGCAAAAAGAAATTTAATAAACCGCAGAAAACATAGTTGCCAAACTTCAGAGAAAATAGAGTTTTTCTATTTGGCACTTCTTCAACTGTTCAAGCCTTGGCAAGCTTAATAGGAATTACTTGGAGGCTATAACTGCTATGAAGATTCATTTAATGCTGTGAAAGACAGTATTGAGTGTTTAGCCTTTCAAAATTATTTGCAAATGTTAATTGATGAGATTCAGCAAGAAGAAACAATTGCTGCAGAGGTAGCTAAGGACAGTCCACATAGCAGTCAAAGTTCTGCAACACTCAGACAAGATCCTCTTGGACCATCTATTATTGAAAATGAAGCTCCCTGGCACCTTTAAAAGCCTGCCTCAACGCGGCCGCCAGGCTACTAACAGGCTCAAGGAAGTTCGACCACATTTCACCACATCTGAAAGCTCTGAACTGGCTTCCTCTACAGGCCAGAATCCAACTCAAAATGGCATGTATCACGCACAAGGCATTATACTCAAACTCCCCTGCATATCTTGCCCAGAAACTCGTGATATCCGGAGGAACCAGAAACTTGCGGTCCTCCAGAGACCTCTTGCTCCAACCTGCACGTTTTCGGAAAAGAAAACTTACAATCGGGCTTTCTCTGGGGCCGCACCAAGAATATGGAACTCACTCCCGCCCGCCATCAGAAGAATCCCTTCTCTGGCTCGCTTCAAAAGGATGCCAAAACCTTCCTAATGGGCAAATTCCTCGCCTAAATTTTGCCTCTATCTCACACAGAGACCTTGCGCTATTTCCTTTCTACTGCATCCCCTGGAGTACACAGACACTATCCTCCCGGCACCTCCGGGCATCCCTACAAGGACCTGGGGACCTTAGTTTCTCGTTAAATGTAAATGTACATTGTATTCTGTCCCTTTTATCCCTTTGTATCCAGCCCCCCCCTCCCCCTCCAAGTCTTTTGTATACTACTGCTTGATTCCTGTAAAGCGCTCTGATACCCTAACGGGTCAAGTTCGCGCTCTTTAAAACTCAAAAATAAATAAATAAATAAGCTGCAATAGCTATGAATGAGGTGAAAAGTGCAATGGAACAAGCTAGACAAGAAACTGTACATCTGGAGCAATAAATTGCACAACCCAACAATGAACAGAAGGACATTTAAATGGAAGTAAAAGAGAAAATAGCACATGAAATTCTCCACGAAAAGAAAGAATGCAATTGTTCATCCTTTAAACCAATTTTATTATATATCAGTGGTCAAGCTGGCACTGGGCTAAGCTTTTTAATTAAAATTCTTACCGCTTACCTACAGAGGACCACACAATCAAATTTGTCATGTGTAATAACAGCACCAACTGGATTAGCTGCACACAATATTAAAGGAATTACTCTACATCGACTATATTAATGCTACATGTAGAACATGATAATAAATTGGACTACCCGAAATTATCTGGTAAAGCATGTCATGAGGTAGCAAGAGTTTTGAAGAAAATGAAGGTTTTAATCATCGATGAGGTAAGCATGGTTTCAAATGTAATGCTTGCCTTCATTTACTTATGAATGCAAGAGATTTTAAGAACAGAGTACGATGTTCTCTTCGGTGGAAAGCATTTAACTGTGTTTGGTGACTTACTGCAACTAACCCATGTGAAAGGAGAGCCTGTTTTCAAGACACTTCTGCATGAACAAGCTCGTAATTCATTAGGAAGATTTGGAAATGTAAACATTTGGCTGAATTCCCAATACAAGATAATACTGAAGAATATGCGTCAAGCGTCTGATGAGATATATGGAAATATTCTGAAGGATATTATAGTTAGACTTCTGACAAAAGAAGGTAAGGGTACCTTAGAAACTCGACTGATCAAAAAACTATTTATGTCTAAGAAAGCAGCAGCACAGCTAATGTTCAATTTGATTGCAGAAGTAAAATCAATAGTTTGTTTAATGCCTACACTTCAATAGTGTGCCAATTTTAACAAAGAATTGCTCAAACTGGAGAAGAAAGAAATTTTGGAACTTACAGCTGTTGGTAAAATAGAAAATCAGAGAGTAACAATAGTGTGAAATGAAAAACTTCAAGGAAAACTGGATTCATTGGAGAAATCTGTATCTAAGACTGCTGGATTAGAAAAATGTTTACGCGTGTGTAAAAACTGTAGAGTTATTTTGCGGCATAATTTAAATGTTGAGGAAGGATAAGTAAATAGTGTGATGGGTAAAGTTACTGATTTCATTAGTTTTCCATATAGGAATGAGGTTGAATACCTGGCTATAAAATTTGATCATATTGATGGTGTAAAACAGATTGGCCAGTGTATTGTACTTTGTTTGCTACTGAAAGACTTAAATGTCCGGCGCCAACAGTTCCCATTCTCTCTAGCATATGCTGTCACTATCCATAAACCACAGGGATTAAGTGTAGATGCAGCTTATATTAATATTGTAAGTACTGTATTTAAAGAAGGTATGTCATATGTGGGACTGACACTAGTTAGAACATTGTCCGGTTTGTTTTTGGTTGATTTTGATGAAAAGAAAGTTAGTGCTTATGCGAGTTGTGTTAGAGAATACAATCAGTTAATAAGTGTATATGTTCCTCATCTAGGACAGTATCCTATTTATGAGAAACAAACAATCTGTCCTAACCGAAAGCTTAGTAAGCAATCAATGGATGTTCCTCAAAAGAAGCAAAAAAACAGATAAGGAAGAAGGTGTTAAGATGAAAAAATTGAAAATTGTGGGAGCTCTTGTAGGTTTTCAGTTGGAAAACAGAAATGCTGTCAACTGCTATGCAAATGTGGTTCTTAATGTACTCATCTATTTACTGCATTTTATAAATGCAATTCAACATAGAGGAGACAACAGAATCTGCACTCATCTATGTACTTTGCTGGAACATTTATGTAGTGATAGGACTGTGGTACATTCTGTTTCAGGTATTCAAGATGTAGTAGGCATGCATAGTGGATCTGTAGTATTTTCTCTCAACACTCAACAAGATGCTCAGGAATTTATTATGGTGATGCTTGGAAGAAGACAAAGCTAATACTGATGAATTATTTGGACTGAGTTACACATTGCTCCTTTGCAACTACTACTCAAATCCTATTTGGAAAAATGTATCTACAGAACATTACCATATTGTAAAACTGTGTCTTTTGACAGGCTAATTTAAAATGCAAACCAAAACATGACCTGCTCAAATTGTAGATCAGATTGTAGTTCTACCTTGCAGATGCAGAAAAGTGGAAAATACATTATATTGATGCTACAACGAAGCAGAGCTGATGGATCAAAAATAGAAACTGAAATTACAAACTTCAAAGCAGGACAAATTTCAATTTCTGGAAGAACATACACCATATTGGCTATTATCTTTCATAAAGGACTAAGTATAACTTCAGGACACTACAGTGTGTATTTAAAAAATTCAACTGGATGGACAGAATGCAATGACAGCAAGTTCACTTTCAAACAAAAACTACATTTTAAACTTCCAAATTCACATCTCTTCTTTCCTCAACAAAAGGTTTATGGAAGATTAGCATTTAAAGAGTGGTATACTGTGTTTAGTTTTTATGGGTGATCAGTGTGTAAGACATCATTCGGCCTACCAGGGGTGATATCTTCAAAATGGACTCCTAAATTTAAATACGCATTACATCTATTTTGAGTGATGGGCTACTTCAATATCATAGCATTTTTGGGGGAATATATTTGTTTATATTAGTTGAGTACCTTTACCTAGAATATTTTATTAAGCGTTTGTAGTGAGTGCAATGCATAGGGTCACTTATTTGCAGTGTAATACTGTGCAGTTTTGGGCCTTTTTTTCTACAATCTACATGATTGTTTTTTCCCCCACTGTTCAACAATGATTATTTATGCAGTACATTGTGTACAATGTACAAGTATAAAATCTGAGAACAGTAAAAAACTGAAAATGGAATGTTTCAAACAAATATACGTGTTTTACAGTGTTACAGTTGTGTGCTGCTTTTATATTAACATAAATATTTATTTTTCAGAAATGTAAACTTTACTCTGAAACTTTTAAATATGTCACAATAACATGTATTTCTGTTTTCTCTATTTTATAACAGATCAATAGATTCAAGTTTTGGAGATATTTCATAATTAATTCTATATATAAATGTTATAATATATATAAATAGATACGGTAACTAACACCCTAGGACTTACTGATGCATACACTAACATGCCCTTGGAAACACTAATGCATTCACTAACATACTCCCCCAATCAATTATACACATACTGACACACCTTGGGACTCACTAATACATACACTGACACACTCATGGACACACTGATGCATTAACTGACATACTCCCTCAGTCATACACACAGTGGCACACTCTACAACTCACTGATACATACACTGACACACCCATGGACATACTGATGCATTAACTGACAAAATTATCGACTCACTCATACACACACTGAGACACTCTGGGACTCACTGATACATACAGTGACAGACCCATGCACACACTAATTGATTCACTAACACATTCACACACTTACTCATACACACCCTGAGACACCCTATAACTCACTAATACATATATTGACACTCACTTGGAGACACTGATGCACTCACTGACTCACTCAGACATGTACTTATACACACAGAAAGACATCCAGTGACACACTCATATATACACTGAGACAACCATGGACACACTAATGCATTGACTAACAAAATCACCCACTCACTCATATACACACAGTGAGACACTGTGGGGCTGACATATATACACTGACACACCCATGGACACACTAATGCATTAACTGGCATACTCACTCAGTCATACACACATTGACACACTCTACAATTAACTAATACATACACTGATACACCCATAGACACACTGATGTATTAACTGACATACTCACTCGGTCATACACACTCTGAGACACCCTAGGTCTCACTAATACATACACTGACATACCCATGAAAACACTGATGCATTAACTGACATACTCACTCAGTCATACACACACTGACACACTCTACAACTCACTAATACATACACTGACACACCCATTGACACACTGATGTATTAACTGACATACTCTCTCATTCAGTCACACACACTCTGACACACCCTAGGTCTCACTAATACATACACTGACACACTGATGCATTCTCTGACGAAATTACCGACTCACTCATATACACACTGTGACACTCTGGGACTAACTGATACATACACTGACACACCCATGGACACACCAATCTATTCACTAACACATTAAAACAGTAACTTATACGCACCTTGAGACACTCTAGGACTAACTGATACATACACTGACACACCCATGTATTCGCTAATGCATTCACTAACACACTCACACACTTACTCATACACACCCTGAGACAACCTAGGACTCCCTAATACATACCCTGACACACCCATGAACACAATGCATTAACTAACATACTCACACACTCACTTGTACACACTCTGACACATCCTAGGACAAATTGATACAAACACTGACAGACCCATGCATACACTAATGAAATCACTCACACACTTACTTATACACACCCTGAGATACCCTAGGAGTCATTAATTCATACACTGACACTCCCTTTGATAATCTAATGTACTCACTGAGTTACTGAGACTCTTACTCATGCACACACAAACGCATCCCAACACTCACTGATACATACAATAACACATCCATACACGCACACTTATACAGCGTATATACAATAAATATATAAAACGAAAAACACAGCTGTTTTTTGATTAATTGGTTAGGTTCTAAAAAGAACCTTTTTTAAAAAAACAAATTTGGAGGATTAATGTACCCAAAAAGAACTTGGGGGCTGATTAGGATGGCGGGGAGACCACCACAGGCTGTCGGTGGCGGTCTCCCTGCCATCCTAAGCAGCTTTTCTGCCCGCCAGATTTTGATGGCGGGCAGTGTGCAGGAAGGCAGAAAGCCTGACCGCCACGCATCCGATGGCTCCTTGAGCCAGTCGGTGCGGCAGAGGGCCTCCCAATCCCTAAAATGGTGGCAGTGCATACCAGGCATCGCTGTAGGGATTAGGATGCTCCCTCCCCACCAGCCTTTCCATGACAATTCACCCGCAATGAAAAGGCTGGCGGGGATGGACATTGGGGCCCGTAGTGGGCCCCCCTTCAGCCCTGGCCCTTTTCTTTGGGTGTGGGGGGTGCACCATATCCCTGTACAAAGTGACAGGCACCGCATGGTGCCTGTCACGTAGTACAGGGATATGTAAAATATCCCTTTTTAACATTGCAGTGGGTGCTGCTGGCAGCAGCACCCGCCACAATGTTAAAGGTGGGTGATGCGACCGCCACGGTGGCGGTCGCATCCTAATTCCTATTGGGGGACTGCCGCCTTGTTGGTGGGCGGTCCCAAATAGGAGACGATGGACGGACTGAAGTCCGTCCGCCATCGTAATCAGGCCCTGGGTACTGAACCATTCCAAAATTAGTTGCATGTCAACGGACATGATATCAAAGTCAAAAATAGAGCCATCAAATGTGGATAATAATTTTTTTTTAGCATGGATGAGTATTAACAGCGTGTAAATACTCAGCAACAGACGCTGTATTTAGTCCACCAGGTATATGACAGCGTAAACAATGAGTTGTCATGTGACCCAAATTGGGGGCCACAGCTGCCACCGTTATGGTTGCTGAGGTGGATGGTGCTGCAACAGTCGCAGATGAAACAGAAGGATTTGAAACCGCTTCTTTCTCACATAGTTTCTGTGGTACATTTTCTCATGGATTGTTTTAATATCCTTCCACATGGTAGAGGTGCAGAGACTGTACTTTTTAGTTGTTCCTCACAAAAGTTCTTTGCCACAGATGTTACATTTTACACTTTTTGCAGAAACTTTCTTTTCGCCTGATGGTATACTGAAGCATCGCCAGGCGTCACTTTCTTTCTTCCGTGGTGCTACATCCTCATCCTCCTCCTCTTGTAACAGAACAGGATCTTCTACAGGAGCAGGTGTTGATGCTGCAGCCATTGTAAATAGTTTTTGACTGTTAGAACAGTAAAAAAAAAAGCAGCACATCAAAGTAATGGCCTCCTTTCTCTCTTTCCTAATAAGGTTTGCAAGTTTTTGGTGGGGTTTAATGGGGAAAAAAGGTATGGTCCCTATGTGTCAAATGAAATGAGAAGATTTTGCCGGATATTCGAGCGAAACCGCAGTGCTGACCGGCAGATTTGTGGTGATGTAAAACAGTAATTCAAATGAGTTATACATAAAAATAAATATATTATTGTAAATTGTACACCTCTAATATGTTTACTGTATTGACTAAATCAGAAATAGTATTGTATATAAAAGGAATTTGGTTTTATGAATTTTCGGCGAATCCACAGTTCTGAAATCGCGGTTACATTGCGCTCACATTATCGGAGTAGAAAACCATAGAATTCTGGCTGATCAGCGTGTCTTGCGGGAACTGCAGAGGTACTGCAGAACTAAAAAAAGATTTTACAAAAATAAATAAAGATACCAACATATGTTAAGTAAAAAAAATTACCAATACTTTTTAATTGAAAAAACTATTTAGCACTGTATTATAAAATATCAAAAACATTCTTTAAATTAAAAAATATATAAAAAACAAGAAAAAAGTACTTTAAATTTGTAAAAAAACTTTTAAATGATATTAAAATATATTTTTACAAATAAGCCATAAACAATAAAAGTATTAAAAAAAAGAGTTGAAAAAAAACCTTTAAAAACGTTGAATTGTTCTTGAAAAAACTGCAACTGAAATAGTACATAAAAATAAAAAAATAAAAATTCACCCACAATTTCTAAATATTTGTAAAAAAAAAGAAACGTTATAGTGAGAAAATTTAAAATGAAAAAAAAACGTACAAATTCACTGAAAAAAACAAAGGTTACAGGGACATTATAGCTAGGAAATAGAATTAAAAAAACATTTGAAATTCATTGAAAAAAAACCCAAAGGTTACAAGGACATTATAGTTAGGCTCACATTTCACTCGTACAAAACCACAGAAATTCAGCAGTTATAGTTACCTGAGTTAACTATGACTTGCGCTCCTGCAATGCACTGTTTATGACCTCACAAATTACGTCACGCATGACATGGTCAGTGACATCACTGATGACATCTCAAATGACACACCCACTCACACTTGAAAAGCAGACCTAACCATAATATATATATATATATATATATATATATATATAAACACACACATATTACATACATATTAACTAGCGGCAGTCCCCACTAGGTAGTTATGATTGGGTCTGCTTTACCATTGAATACATATATAGGTTGACACAGGCTGCAAGTTCAGCTGAAACGCGTTCCTATTTGCAAGTGTGTCTTCAATAGAATGGAAATTCCTTATGGATTCAAGTGCGAGTTCTCTCTGGAGGTTGAGGAAAGTGTTTTGTGTATATATATATATATATATATATGTATATATATGTGTGTATATATATATATACATATATATATATATATATATATATATATATCCTACTAGCGGTCACCAGTAGGTAGTTATAGTTAGGACCTAGTTTCCATAGGAAAAGCGTTTTTTGTTTTCCCAATAACTTAGGCGCTGGTTGACGAATCTTCGCGAAATTTTCAAAACTAGTGAACAGCTCCGGTCAGCTCCTGTCTTGAAAGTTTCGGGGTGATTCGCCAAGCGGGGGCCGAGAAAAAAGTGGGGTCTCAAAACGCGTTTTCCCCATGTTATTTTCCATAGGAAATTTTAGACAAAGCTACAGCCCGAACTGCTGAACGGAAAAACACCAAATTTGGCAAAAAGGTAGGTCGTGGCTCAGAAAAAGTCCTTTTTGTTAAATGGTGTAAATCCGTTCAGTAGTTTTTGAAATATTAAAGGAAAAACAAAGGAAAAAGAAATATCGATATCTGGGCGGAGCCTAACCACACATGTCATCGTGAAATCTGATTGGCTGTCAGCACTTCATCCAGGAAATGCTGGCAGCCATCTTGGGACTAGGTCGAACCAGAGTCATAAGAAAACAGTTAAACAAAGATGAAAAACAAGAAAAGGGGGCAGGGTAGGAACACCCTGACCCCCTAGGCCTGCTCAGGGGGCCCCACAAGGACCCCCAGCCCAAAAACATTTTAAGAAACGTCTGAATTCGCGCTGGGTGCACGAATCCGGAAGAAAAAAGAAAAAACAAGCAGTGGCATTGCCAATAGGTCTCGCCGTTGGGACCTTATAAGTGTTTAGCCAGTGATATTGGCAATGTTTCTAAGGTATGTTGTAGAGAGAGAGAGAAAGACTGACTGACTGAGAGAGAGACTGACTGACTGAGAGAGAGACTGACTGAGAGAGAGACTGAATGACAGAGAGAGACTGAATGACAGAGAGAGACTGAATGACAGAGAGACTGACTGAATGACAGAGAGAGACTGAATGACAGAGAGAGACTGACTGACAGAGAGAGACTGACTGACAGAGAGAGACTGACTGACAGAGAGAGACTGAATGACAGAGAGAGACTGACTGAGAGAGAGACTGACTGACTGAGAGAGAGACTGACAGAGAGAGAGAGACTGAGAGAGAGACTGACAGAGAGAGAGACTGACAGAGAGAGACTGACTGACTGAGAGAGACTGACTGACTGAGAGAGATACTGACTGACTGAGAGAGACTGACTGACAGAGAGACTGACTGAGAGACTGAGAGAGACTGACTGACAGAGAGACTGACTGACAGAGAGACTGACTGACAGAGAGAGAGAGACTGACTGAGAGAGAGACTGACTGAGAGAGACTGACTGACAGAGAGAGAGACAGACAGAGAGAGACTGACAGAGAGAGACTGACTGACTGAGAGAGACTGACTGACTGAGAGAGACTGACAGAGTGACTGACTGAGATAGAGACTGAATGAGAGTGACTGACTGAGAGAGTGACTGACTGAGAGAGACTGACTGAGAGACTGACTGACTGAGACTGACAGAGAGAGAGAGACTGACAGAGAGACTGACTGAATGAGAAAGAGACTGACAGAGAGAGAGGCTGACTGAGAGAGAGGCTGACTGAGAGAGAGTCTGACTGAGAGAGAGACTGACAGAGAGACTGACAGAGAGAGAGACTGACTGACTGACAGAGAGAGAGAGACTGACTGAGACTGACAGAGAGAGAGACTGACAGAGAGAGACTGACTGACAGAGAGAGACTGACTGACTGAGAGAGAGACTGACTGACAGAGACTGACTGACAGAGAGACTGACTGACTGAGAGACTGACTGACTGAGAGATACTGACTGACTGACTCAGAGAGACTGACTGACTGACTCAGAGAGACTGACTGACCGAGAGAGAGACTGACAGAGAGAGACTGACTGACAGAGAGAGAGACTGACAGAGAGAGACTGACTGACTGAGAGAGAGACTGACTGAGAGAGAGACTGACTGACAGAGAGACTGACTGACTGAGAGAGACTGACTGACTGAGAGAGACTGACTGAGAGACTGACTGACTGAGAGACTGACTGACTGACTCAGAGAGACTGACTGACCGAGAGAGAGACTGACTGACCGAGAGAGAGACTGACTGACAGAGAGAGAGACTGACGGACTAAGAGAGAGACTGACTGACTGAGAGAGACTGACTGACTGAGAGAGACTGACAGAGAGAGACTGACTAAGAGAGAGGCTGACTGACTGAGAGAGAGACTGACTGACTGAGAGAGAGACTGACTGACAGAGAGAGACTGACTGACTAAGACAGACTGACCGAGACTGACTGACTGAGAGAGAGAGACTGAGAGAGAGACTGACTGACAGAGAGAGACTGACTGACAGAGAGACTAAGAGAGAGAGAGAGAGAGACTGACAGAGAGAGAGACTGAGAGAGAGACTGACTGACTGAGAGAGAGACTGACTGACTGAGAGAGAGACTGACTGACTGAGAGAGAGACTGACTGACAGAGAGAGACTGACAGAGAGAGAGAGACTGACAGAGAGAGAGAGACTGACTGACTGACTAAGAGAGAGACTGACTGACTGACTGACAGAGAGAGACTGTGACAGAGAGACTGACTGACAGAGAGACACTGACTGAGAGAGAGAGAAACTGACTGACAGAGAGAAACTGACTGAGAGAGAGAGAGAGACTGACTGACAGAGAGAGACTGACTGACAGAGAGAGACTGACTGACAGAGAGAGAGATGACAGAGAGAGAGACTGATTGACTGAGAGAGAAACTGACTGACAGAGAGAGACTGACTGACAGAGAGAGAAACTGACTGACAGAGAGAGACTGACTGAGAGAGAGACTGACTGAGAGAGAGAGACTGAGAGAGAGACTGACAGAGAGAGAGACTGACAGAGAGAGACTGACTGACTGAGAGAGACTGACTGACTGAGAGAGATACTGACTGACTGAGAGAGACTGACTGACAGAGAGACTGAGAGAGACTGACAGAGAGAGAGAGACTGACTGACAGAGAGACTGAGAGAGACTGACTGACAGAGAGAGACTGAATGACAGAGAGAGACTGACTGAGAGAGAGACTGACTGACTGAGAGAGAGACTGACAGAGAGAGAGAGACTGAGAGAGACTGACTGAGAGAGAGAGAGACTGACTGACAGAGAGACTGAGAGAGACTGACTGACAGAGAGAGACTGAATGACAGAGAGAGACTGACAGAGAGAGACTGACTGACTGAGAGAGACTGACTGACAGAGAGACTGAGAGAGACTGACTGAGAGAGAGAGAGACTGACTGACAGAGAGACTGAGAGAGACTGACTGACAGAGAGAGACTGAATGACAGAGAGAGACTGACAGAGAGAGACTGACTGACTGAGAGAGACTGACTGACTGAGAGAGATACTGACTGACTGAGAGAGACTGACTGACAGAGAGACTGAGAGAGACTGACTGAGAGAGAGAGAGACTGACTGACAGAGAGACTGACTGACAGAGAGACTGACTGACAGAGAGAGAGACTGACTGAGAGAGAGACTGACTGAGAGAGACTGACTGACTGAGAGAGACTGACTGACAGAGAGAGAGACTGACTGAGAGAGAGACTGACTGAGAGAGAGACTGACTGAGAGAGAGACTGACTGACTGAGAGAGACTGACTGACTGAGAGAGACTGACAGAGTGACTGACTGAGATAGAGACTGAATGAGAGTGACTGACTGAGAGAGTGACTGACTGAGAGAGACTGACTGAGAGACTGACTGACTGAGACTGACAGAGAGAGAGAGACTGACAGAGAGACTGACTGAATGAGAAAGAGACTGACAGAGAGAGAGGCTGACTGAGAGAGAGGCTGACTGAGAGAGAGGCTGACTGAGAGAGAGTCTGACTGAGAGAGAGACTGACAGAGAGACTGACAGAGAGAGAGACTGACTGACTGACAGAGAGAGAGAGACTGACTGAGACTGACAGAGAGAGGGACTGACAGAGAGAGACTGACTGACAGAGAGAGACTGACTGACTGAGAGAGAGACTGACTGACAGAGACTGACTGACAGAGAGACTGACTGACAGAGAGACTGACTGACAGAGAGACTGACTGACTGAGAGAGACTGACTGACTGAGAGAGACTGACTGAGAGACTGACTGACTGAGAGACTGACTGACTGACTCAGAGAGACTGACTGACCGAGAGAGAGACTGACTGACCGAGAGAGAGACTGACTGACAGAGAGAGAGACTGACTGACTAAGAGAGAGACTGACTGACTGAGAGAGACTGACTGACTGAGAGAGACTGACTGACTGAGAGAGACTGACAGAGAGAGACTGACTAAGAGAGAGGCTGACTGACTGAGAGAGAGACTGACTGACTGAGAGAGAGACTGACTGACTGAGAGAGAGACTGACTGACTGAGAGAGAGACTGACTGACAGAGAGAGACTGACTGACTAAGACAGACTGACCGAGACTGACTGACTGAGAGAGAGAGACTGAGAGAGAGACTGACTGACAGAGAGAGACTGACTGACAGAGAGACTAAGAGAGAGAGAGAGAGACTGACAGAGAGAGAGACTGAGAGAGAGACTGACTGACTGAGAGAGAGACTGACTGACTGAGAGAGAGACTGACTGACTGAGAGAGAGACTGACTGACAGAGAGAGACTGACAGAGAGAGAGAGACTGACAGAGAGAGAGAGACTGACAGAGAGAGAGATACTGACAGAGAGAGAGAGACTGACTGACTGACTAAGAGAGAGACTGACTGACTGACTAAGAGAGAGACTGACTGACTGACTGACAGAGAGAGACTGTGACAGAGAGACTGACTGACAGAGAGACACTGACTGAGAGAGAGAGAAACTGACTGACAGAGAGAAACTGACTGAGAGAGAGAGAGAGACTGACTGACAGAGAGAGACTGACTGACAGAGAGAGAGACGACAGAGAGAGAGACTGATTGACTGAGAGAGAAACTGACTGACAGAGAGAGACTGACTGACAGAGAGAGACTGACTGACAGAGAGAGACTGACTGACAGAGAGAGAAACTGACTGACAGAGAGAGACTGACTGAGAGAGAGACTGACTGAGAGAGAGACTGACTGACAGAGAGAGACTGACTGACAGAGAGAGACTGACTGACAGAGAGAGACTGACTGACAGAGACTGACTGACAGAGACTGACTGACTGACAGAGACTGACTGACCGAGAGAGAGACTGACTGAGACTGACAGAGAGAGAGAGACTGACTGACAGAGAGAGAGACTGACTGACTGACTGAGAGACTGACTGACTGACTGACTGAGAGACTGACTGACTGACTGACTCAGAGAGACTGACTGACCGAGAGAGAGAGACTGACTGACAGAGAGACTGAGTGACTGAGAGAGACTGACTGACTGAGAGAGAGACTGACTGACAGAGAGACTGACTGACAGAGAGACTGACTGAGAGACTGACTGACAGAGAGAGACTGACTGACAGAGAGAGACTGACTGACAGAGAGAGACTGACTGACAGAGAGACTGACTGAGAGAGAGACTGACTGAGAGAGAGACTGACTGACTGAGAGAGAGACTGACTGACAGAGAGAGACTGACTGACTGAGACTGACAGAGAGAGACTGACTGACTGAGAGACTAACTGACTGAGAGACTGACTGACAGAGAGACTGACTGACAGAGAGACTGACTGACTGAGAGAGACTGTGACAGAGAGACTGACTGAGAGAGAGACACTGACAGAGAGAGAGAAACTGACAGAGAGAGAGAGAGAGAGAGACTGACTGACAGAGAGAGACTGACTGACAGAGAGAGACTGACTGACAGAGAGAGACTGACAGAGAGAGAGACTGACAGAGAGAGAGAGACTGACTGACTGAGAGAGAGAGACTGACTGAGAGAGACTGACTGACTGAGAGAGACAGAGAGAGAGAGAAACTGACTGACAGAGACTGACTGACTGAGAGAGAGACTGACTGACAGAGAGAGATTGACTGACAGAGACTGACTGACAGAGACTGACTGACTGAGACTGACTGACAGAGAGAGAGACTGACTGACAGAGAGAGAGACTGACTGACTGAGAGAGAGACTGACTGACAGAGAGAGACTGATTGACAGAGAGAGAGACTGACTGAGAGAGAGAAAGACTGACTGAGAGAGAGACTGACTGAGAGAGAGACTGACTGAGAGAGACTGACTGAGAGAGAGACTGACTGAGAGAGAGACTGACTGAGAGACTGACTGACTGAGAGACTGACTGACTGAGAGACTGACTCACTGAGAGAGACTGACTCACTGAGAGAGACTGACAGAGAGAGAGACTGACTGACAGGGAGAGACTGACTGACTGACAGGGAGAGACTGACTGACTGAGAGAGAGACTGACTGACAGAGACTGACTGACAGAGAGAGACTGACTAAGAGAGAGGCTGACTGACTGAGAGAGAGACTGACTGACAGAGACTGACTGACAGAGAGAGACTGACTGACAGAAAGACTGACTGACAGAGAGACTGACTGACAGAAAGACTGACTGACAGAGAGACTGACTGACAGAGAGAGACTGACTGACTGAGAGAGACTGACTGAGAGAGACTGACTGACTGAGAGATACTGACTGACTGAGAGAGATACTGACTGACAGAGAGAGAGGAAAACCTGCTCTCGCTACAATGAAGCAAAGCAGGATTGCATGTCAGCAGCTCCCCTTGATCAAAAGCAATGCCAGCTCCCGCAGGAGGCGGGCAGCCGGCAGGACCGGGGGTGCATTGGGGCTCCCCCCACGGTCCCCAACACAAAGGGCCGGCCTCGGGGGATTGGGTCCCCGGGGCCAGAAGTGGCCCAGGAGGGGGGCCGCGCGGCCCCCTTCAATATTAAAATTTTAAATAATAATAATAATAAAGAGGCACATCCCCGGGGGATGGGGTCCCGGGGCCAATAGAGGCCTAAGGAGGGGGCCACGCACCCCCTCCTTAAAAATAAAAACAAACAAAAAAATGTGGCCATGCCCCGGGGCCGAAATTGGCCTCGGGAGGGGGCCGCGCGGCCCCTTCCCGTTTTTTTTTAAATGTAAAAAAAGAGCAGGCCCTGGGGGATGGGGTCCCCAGGGCCCCAAATAATGTAAAAAAAGGGGGGCCACGCAGCCCCCCTTGTAAAAAAAAAAAAACAGCATTGCGCCGGAGGCCCCGCCCCCTCCCTGCAGCACTCAGCAAAGCCGCCCCCTGGCGCGTTGTAAGTTGGGAAATTAATTCCCCTTGAATACTGAGGGTCCCTGGGGGCCAACTAGCCCACCAGGTACCTCCAGTATGCGCCACAGAGCTGCGTTGCAGAGAGGTGTTCCGAGGCCACGCCCCTTTTTACACCTCTCTGCAACGCAGCTCTGTGGTGCTTACTGGAGGTCCCTGGTGGGCTAGTTGGCCCCCAGGGACCCTCAGGACTCAAAGGGAATTAATCCCCCAATTTACAACGTGCCAGGGGGCGCGTTTGCACAGTGGTGCAGGGAGGGGCAGGGCCTGACATAGCAAGTGTGCAAACGCGTCCCCTGGCACATTGTAAATTGGGGGATTAAGTCCCCTTCAATCCTGAGGGTCCCTGGGGCCAACTAGCCCACCAGGTACCTCCAGTAAGCACCACAGAGCTGCGTTGCAGAGAGGTGGTCTGAGGCCACGCCCCTTTACACCTCTCTGCAACGCAGCTCTGTGGCGCTTACTGGAGGTACCTGGTGGGCTAGTTGGCCCCAGGGACCCTCAGGATTCAAGGGGACTTAATCCCCAACTTACAATGCGCCAGGGGCGCGCTTGCACAGTGGTGCAGGGAGGGCGGGGCCTGACATAACAAGTGTGCTAACGCGCCCCTGGTGCGTTGTAAATTGGGCGATTAAGTCCTCTTCAATCCTGAGGGTCCCTGGGGGCCAACTAGCCCACCATGTACCTCCAGTAAGCGCCACAGAGCTGCGTTGCAGAGGTGGTCTGAGGCCATGCCCCTTTTTACACCTCTCTGCAACGCAGCTCAGTGGCGCTTAATGGAGGTACCTGGTGGCCTAGTTGGCCCCTAGGGACCCTCAGGATTCAAGGGGACTTAATCCCCAACCTAGAACACGCCAGGGGGCGAGTTTGCAGAGTGCTGCAGGGAGGGGTGGGGCCTGATATAACAAGTTAGCAATCCTGCTGTGTGGGACTTACTGGAGGTAATAAAAGGAGTAGTTGGCCCCCAAGGTTGACGTTGGGGGCTAACTATCCCTCCTGTTACTTCCTCTAAATCCCACACAGTGGGATTGCTAAAAGGTGTTTGAAGGCCACTCTCACCTTTCTCCACCACTCTGCAAACGCGACTGCTATGTTATAGTTAGAAATTAGCATTTAAAAAACCTTTGAAATTCACTGAAAAAACCATAGGTTTCAGGGACGTTATAGTTAGAAATTACCATTTAAAAAACCATTGAAATTCACTGAAAAAACCATAGGTTTCAGGCACGTTATAGTTAGTTGGACATTTCACTCGTACAAAACCATAGAAATTCCGCTGTTATAGCTAGTTCAGCTAAGTATAACTCGCGCCCCGCAATGCACTGCTGATGACGTCACATATTACATCATTCATGACATGGTCAGTGACATCACTGATGACATCACTGATGACATCTCAAATGACATCACTGATGACATCACTGATGACATCATCCACGTGAAAATCTGATGCACCTCCTCACACTCTAATATAACCTTTGATACACCCACTGTAAAATACAGACTACCATTTTCGAAACCATCGACACACCAATACCAGTTACTACATACGCACTCACTGATTCCTAGGTCTACACACACATCCACTCATTCACCCATACAATCACTCATACATGCAGTCACTCATCAATACAACACTATCATATGCACTCATACACCTATACAGACAGACACACACACCACCACTCATCCAGAGTTACTCACACACCTAGTCAGTCATGCAAAGAATCAATCACACTTCCATTTACTGACCTATACAGTTATACACACACCACATCACTTATTCAAACAGAAACAAACACATACTTACTCTCTTATACAATCACTGATACAAGTACACACTCATCCATACAGCCACTCTCACAATCACTGACTCTCACGTATAGTCATTTATATACTCCAACTCTCACATACACTGCCTTTTACATATGTAGTTACTTGGACATGTACCACTGAGACATCCATTCACTCACCAACACACCTATACACACACCCACCCATACAGCTGTTTCCACATGCACTCTAGAACCCATACACCCAGTGAATCAAGCACTCAAACATCTATGCACAGAGTCACACACCTCCCACCCACCCACACACACACTCAGGCACACATACAAATACTCAGGCAACCAATCGATAACCCATATAGACACTCATGTAGCTACTGACCAACCCATGCAGCAGCTTATACAACAACAGACAGACTGATACAGACATTCACACAGTTTAGTCACTAACCCATGCATTCAGTAAGACACATGTAATCACTCTCTTAAACAGTCAGTCACGCACCTACTAAATCCTCCATCCAGACACTTATACACCCACTCATTCTTCAATACACCTTGGCATATATATAATACATATTTAAACTTTAAAGAAACACACAGTCACTGGATGATGTCATCAGTGATGTCATTTGAGATGTCATCAGTGATGTCACTGACCATGTCATGAATGATGTAATATGTGACGTCATCAGCAGTGCATTGCAGGGACGCGAGTTATAGTTAGCTGAACTAACTATAACGGCGGAATTTCTATGGTTTTGTACAAGTGAAATGTCCAACTAACTATAACGTCCCTGAAGCCTATGGTTTTTTCAGTGAATATATATATATCTCACCGGGGAGGCCCACATGAGGGCAATTACCTACTAGCATGCAGAGGAGAGAAGTGGGTGTATTACTGTTTCTGTGGACTGTTAGCAAGCCATTGGTGAAAGAGCAGGAGCTCTGAAACACATCAGGCTATGGAAAATGTTTGGAATGAAATGCCAGTTTTGAAAGTAAAGTTTCTGATGAAACATCCTTCGTTGAGTGCGTCTTCAATTTTGGACAACAATATGGATATATATATATATATTCACTGAAAAAAACACAGGTTTCAGGGACGTTATAGTTAGTTGGACATTTCACACGTACAAAACCAGAGAAATTCGGCCGTTATAGTTAGTTGAGCTAACTATAACTCACGCCCCCGCAAGGCACTGCTGATGACGTAACATATTACATCATTCATGACTTGGTCAGTGACAACACTGATGACATCACTAATGACACCTCAAATGACATCACTGATGACATCACTGATGACATCATCCAGTGACTGTGTGTTTCTGTAAAGTTTAAATATGTTTAATATATATAGGGAAAGGCGTATTGAAGAATGAGTGGGTGTATAAGTGTCTGAATGGATGATTTAGTAGGTGCGTGACTGTATAAGTGAGTGATTAAACGTGTCTTACTGAATGCATGGGTTAGTGACTAAACTGTGTGAATATCTGTATCAGTCTGTCAGTTGGTGTGTAAGCAGCTGCATGGGTTGGTGAGTAGCTACATGAGTGTCTTTATGGGTTATTGATTGGTTGTCTGAGTATCTGTATGGGTGCCTGAGTGTCTGTGTGGGTGGGTGGGGGGTGTGTGACTCTGTGCATAGATGTGTGAGTGGGTGATTCACTGGGTGTATGGGTTCAAGAGTGCATCTGTGAAGGGCTGTATGGGTGGGTGAGTGTGTCTATGGGTGTGTTGGTGAGTGAATGGATGTCTCAGTGGTACATGTGTGAGTAACTACATATGTAAAAGGCAGTATATGTGAGTCTTGGAGTATATAGATGACTATATGTGAGAGTGAGTGATTGTGAGAGTGGCTGTATGGATGTGTGTGTGCTTGTATCAGTGATTGTATAAGAGAGTAAGTATGTGTTAGTATCTGTATGAATAAGTGAGGTGGTGTGTGTATAACTGTATAGGTGAGTAAATGGGAGTGTGATTGATTCTTTGCATGACTGACTAGGTGTGTGAGTAACTCTATGGATGAGTGGCGGTGTGCGAGTGTCTGTATAGGTGTATGAGTGCATATGATAGTGCTGTATTGATGAGTGATTGCATGTATGAGTGACTGTATGGGTGAATGAGTGGATGTGTGTGTAGACCTAGGAATCAGTGAGTGGGTATGTAGTAACTGGTGTTGGTGTGTCTATGGTTTCGAAAATGGTAGTCTGTATTTTAGAGTGGGTGTATCAAAGGTTATATTAGGGTATGAGGAGGTGCATCAGATTATCCCGTGGATGATGTCATCAGTGATGTCATTTGAGATGTCATCAGTTATGTCATCAGTGATGTCACTGACCATGTCATGAATGATGTAATATGTGACGTCATCAGCAGTGCATTGCGGGGGCGCGAGTTATAGTTAGCTCAACTACCTATAACGGCCGAATTTCTATGGTTTTGTATGAGTGAAATGTCCAACTAACTATAACGTCCCTGAAACCTATGGTTTTTTCAGTGAATTTCAAAGGTTTTTTAAATGCTAATTTCTAACTATAACGTCCCTGAAACCTGTGGTTTTTTCAGTGAATTTCAAAGGTTTTTTAAATGAAAATTTCCAACTATAACGTCCCTGACACCTGTGTTTTTTTCAGTGAATTTCTAAGGTTTTTTAAATGCTAATTTCTAACTATGCCTACAGAGGTAGGACATGTGCAGAAAGAGGAAGAAAGGTGCAGAAAGAAGCAAGAGAAATGCAGAACGAGGCAACAGAAGTCCAGAAAGAGGAAGAAAGGTGCAAAAAGAAGCAAGAGATATGCAGAAAGAACCAACAGAGGTGCAGAAAGAGGCCTTGTTGCAAAGTCGTCCTGTGCCCTGGGCACCCCCCAACTTTTTGCTGACTGGTACTGGTGGTAACTGACTCTGACTGACCCTGGGCTCTGCCTAACCAGGCCCGGAGCCAGTGCTATGCTGAAAGACACTTAGAATATAGTGAAAACACCTACATACACTAGGGTACTCTATGGGTTGGGGTACCCCTGTGATTGGCATGACCTCCCCTGTAAGGCCCCAGTACATAATAGGGCACGGGGATTAAAACTACCTCTAAGTCCCTAGCATATAATAGGGCATGGAAGTTTAGAGGCCAGCAGCCCTTTTCTGCACTTGCATGTGTGCACTGCTGAGCCTGATGTCAGTTTAGAAGTAGCCCTGTGTGTGCAGAAAGAGGCAAGAGAGGTGCAGAAAGAAGCAAGAAAGGTGCAGAAAGAAGCAAGAGAAGTACAGAAAGAAGCAACAGAGGTGCAGAAAGAGGGAAGAAGGGTACAGAAAGAGGCAAGAGAAGTGCACAAAGAAGCAACAGAGGTGCAGAAAGAGGGAAGAAAAGTGTAGAAAGAGGCACGAGAGTTGCAGAAACAGGCAAAAGAGGTGCACATAGAGGGAACAGGGGTGCACACAGAGGCAAGAGAAGTACAGAAAGAACCAACAGAGGTGCAGAAAGAGGCAAGAGGGGTGCAGAAAGAGGCAAGAGAGGAGCAGAAAGAGGCAAGAGAGGTGCACACAGAGGCACGAGGGGTGCAGAAATTTGCAAGAGAGGTGCAGAAAGAAGGAACAGAGGTGCAGAAAGAGGCAAGAGGGGTGCAGACAGAGGCAAGAGAGGTGCAGAAAGAGGGAAGAGGGGTGCAGAAAGAGGCAAGAGGGGAGCAGAATTTTGCAAGACAGGTGCAGAAAGAAATAAGAGCAGTACAGAAACTACCAAGAGAGGTGCAGAAGGAGGCAAGAGAACTGCAGAAAGAGGCAAGAGAGTTGCAGAAACAGGCAAAAGGGGTGCAGAAAGAGGGAACAGGTGGGCAGATTGAGGCAAGAGAGTTGCAGAAAATGACGAGAACTGCAGAAAGAGGCAAAAGGGATGCAAAAAAGGGAAGAAGGGTGCAGAAAGAAACAAAAGAAGTGCAGAAAGAAGGAACAGAGGTGCAAAAAGAGGGAAGAGGGGTGCAGAGAGAGGTACGAGGGGTGCAGAAAGAAGCAAGAGATGTGCAGAAAGAAACAAAAGAAGTGCAGAAAAAAGGAACAGAGGTGCAGAAAGAGGCAACAGGGGTGCAGAAAGAGGCAAGAGGGGTGCAGAAAGAGGGAAGAGGTGCACACATAGGCACGAGGGGTGCAAAAATTTACAAGAGAGGTGCAGAAAGAAGGAACAGAGGTGCAGAAAGAGGCAGGAGGGGTGCAGACAGAGGCAAGAGAGGTGCAGAAAGAGGTAAGAGGGGTGCAGAAAGAGGTAAGACGGTGCAGAAATTTGCAAGACAGGTGCGGAAAGAAACAAGAGCAGTACAGAAACTACCAAGAGAGGTGCAGAAACAGGTAAGAGGGGTGCAGAAAGAGGCAAGAGGGGTGCAGAAAGAGGCAAGAGGGGTGCAGAAATTTGCAAGAGAGGTGCAGAAAGAAGCAAGAGCAGTGCAGGAGAACCTACAGAGGTGCAGAAGGAGGCAAGAGAACTGCAGAAAGAGGCAAGAGAGATGCAGAAACAGGCAAAAGGGGTGCAGAAAGAGGGAACAGGTGGGCAGATTGAGGCAAGAGAGTTGCAGAAAATGACGAGAACTGCAGAAAGAGGCAAAAGGGATGCAAAAAGGGAAGAAGGGTGCAGAAAGAAACAAAAGAAGTGCAGAAAGAAGGAACAGAGGTGCAAAAAGAGGGAAGAGGGGTGCAGAGAGAGGTACAGAGGGTGCAGAAAGAAGCAAGAGATGTGCAGAAAGAAACAAAAGAAGTGCAGAAAAAAGGAACAGAGGTGCAGAAAGAGGCAACAGGGGTGCAGAAAGAGGCAAGAGGGGTGCAGAAAGAGGGAAGAGGTGCACACATAGGCACGAGGGTGCAGAAATTTACAAGAGAGGTGCAGAAAGAAGGAACAGAGGTGCAGAAAGAGGCAGGAGGGGTGCAGACAGAGGCAAGAGAGGTGCAGAAAGAGGTAAGAGGGGTGCAGAAAGAGGTAAGACGGTGCAGAAATTTGCAAGACAGGTGCGGAAAGAAACAAGAGCAGTACAGAAACTACCAAGAGAGGTGCAGAAACAGGTAAGAGGGGTGCAGAAAGAGGCAAGAGGGGTGCAGAAAGAGGCAAGAGGGGTGCAGAAATTTGCAAGAGAGGTGCAGAAAGAAGCAAGAGCAGTGCAGGAGAACCTACAGAGGTGCAGAAGGAGGCAAGAGAACTGCAGAAAGAGGCAAGAGAGTTGCAGAAACAGGCAAAAGGGGTGCAGAAAGAGTGAACAGGTGGGCAGACTGAGGCATGAGAGGTGCAGAAAGAGGCAAGAGAGGTGCAGAAAATGACAAGAGAACTGCAGAAAGAGGCAAGAGGGATGCAAAAAAGGGAAGAAGGGTGCAGAAAGAAACAAAAGAAGTGCAGAAAGAAGGAACAGAGGTGCAAAAAAGAGGGAAGAAGGTTGCTGAGAGAGGCACAAGGGGTGCAGAAAGAAGCAACAGATGTGCAGAAAAAAACAAAAGAAGTGCAGAAAAAAGAAACAGAGGTGCAGAAAGAGGCAACAGGGGTGCAGAAAGAGGCAACAGGGGTGCAGAAAGAGGCAAGAGGGGTGCAGAAAGAGGGAAGAGGGGTGGAGAAAGAGGCAAGGGGGTGTAGAAAGAAGCAAGAGAGCTGGAGAAAGAAACAAAAGAACTGCAGAAAGAAGGAACAGAGGTGCAGAGAGAGGCAAGAAAGGTGCAGAAAGAGGGAAAAGGGGTACAGAAAGAGGCATGAGGGGTGCAGAAAGAAGCAAGAGAAGTGCAGAAAGAAGTAACAGAGGTGCAGAAAGAGGGAAGAGGGGTGCAGAAAGGGGCAAGAGAGGTGCAGAAAGAAGCAACAGAGGTGCAGAAAGAGGGAAGAGGGATGGAGAAAGAGGCAAGAGGGGTGCAGAAAGAAGCAAGAAAGTTGCAGAAAGAAACAAAAGAAGTGCAGCAAGAAGGAACAGAGGTGCAGAAAGAGGCAAGAGTGGAGCAGAAAGAGGGAAGAAGGGTGCAGAAAGAGGCACAAGGGTTGCAGAAAGAAGGCACAGAGGTGCAGAAAGAGGGGTGAGGGGTGGAAAAAGAGGCAAGAGAAGTGCAGAAAGAAGCAACAGAGGTGCAGAAAGAGGGGTGAGGGGTGGAAAAAGAGGCAAGAGAAATGCAGAAAGAAGCAACAGAGATGCAAAAAGGGGGAACAGGGGTGGAGAAAGTGGTGAGAGGGGTGCAGTAAGAAGCAAGAGAGGTGCAGAAAGAAACAAAAGAAAAGCAGAAAGAAGGAACAGGTGTAGAAAGAGGTAAGAGGGGTGCAGAAAGACAGAAGAGGGGTGCAGAAAGAAGCCCGAGTGGTGCAGAAAGAAGCAAGAGAGGTACAGAAAGAAGCAAGAGTAGTGCAGAAAGATGCAACAGAGGTGCAGAAAGAGGCAAGAGCGGTGCAAAAAGAGGGAAGAGGGGTGCAGAAAGAGAGAAGTGGGGTGCAAAAAGAGGCACGAGGGGTGCACAAAGAAGCAAGAGAGGTGCAGAAAGAAGCAACAGAGGTGCAGAAAGAGGGAAGAGGGGTGGAGAAAGACAAGAGAGGTGCAGAAAGAAGCAACAGAAGTGCAGAAAGAGGAAAGAGGGATGGAGAAAGAGGCAAGAGGGGTACAGAAAGAAGCAAGAGAGGTGCAGAAAGTAACTAAAGAAGTGCAGAAAGAAGATAAAGAGGTGCAGAAAGAGGCAAGAGGCGTGCAGAAAGAGAAGAGGGGTGCAGAAAGAGGCACAAGGGGTGCAGAAAGAAGCAAGAGAGGTACAGAAAGACGCAAGATAAGTGCAGAAAGAAGCAACAGAGATGCAGAAAGAGGGAAGAGGGGTGGAGAAAGAGGCAAGAGAGGTGCAGAAAGAGGCAAGAGGGGTGCAGAAAGAAGCAAGTGGGGTGCAGAAAGAGGCAACAGAGGTGCAGAAAGAGGCAAAAGAGGTACAGAAAGAGGCAAAAGAGGTACAGAAAGAAGCAACAGAAATGCAGAAAGAGGCAAGAGAGGTGCAGAAAGAAGCAAGAGTGGCTTGCGCACCATTAGTACCAATTTAACACCCACATTTAGCAATAAGTAACAGGTGACCATTCTAGGTTTTCAAAGGACCTTCCACCACGCTGTAACACTTGTCGCTGCATTTTTGGTAACGTTTGAGCTGGAAACAAGGCTTTTTCAGTTCAAATCTGCAGATTAGGCAGCACATGATGGATTATGTGGCTAATGCGGAAAATGTATAATTGTGCAAAAGTTGGTGCAGCCAAACAGTCGCATAATTCCAGTGGCCCTGCTCAAAACTCTGACTAGGTCCAAAAGTGCTCCTCAGTGATTCCTTCTTTTTTTTCGTCTCATTGAGTTCATAGTTTAGCTTCTATGGAAACGAGGAAGACTAAACCTGAGGTTACCACTCCACAACACAGACTACCAAAGCACATAATTGCTCTCCATAACACATAATCCCACTCTACATAATTCCTATACACTAAATACCACATACTTTCTATCCACATAATTTCACTGCACAACATACCACATAATTCCACTACACACAACGTACATCTACTCCACTCCAAAAAACATTCTTCTTTAACTGGTAGTCACGTTTGCAGAGTGTTGGAGAAGGGGGGCTGCCTCCAACCAGTGCTCAGGAATTCCGCTGCGTACGACTTACAGGAGGTACCAGGAGGGCTTCTTGGACCCCAAAGTCCCTCAGGAGTAAAGTGGACTTCATCCCCCAACCAGTACTGTGCCAGGAGGCGCGTTTACAGAGTGGTAGAGAAAGGGGAGGTGTGGCCTCTGAAGACCTCTGTGTTGGACTTAGTGGAGGTAACAGGAGGGGTAGTTGGCCCCTAAGGACAACCTTGGGGGCCAACTACCCCTCCTATTACCTCCAGTAAGTCCCACACAGCAGCATTGCTAAGTTCTCATAGCAGGCCACGCCCCCTTTCCCCACCACTCTGCAAACGCGCTCCCTGGCGCGCTCTTGGATGAGGATTTAAGTCCCCTTTGCTGCTGGAGGTCCTTAGGGGCCAACTAGCCTACCTGTTACCTCCAGTAAGCCCCACACAGTGGGATTGCTGAGAGGTGGTAGCAGGCCACGCCCCCTTTCTCCACCACTCTGCAAACGCGCCTCCTGGCGCGTTCTGGATTGGGGGATTAAGTCCCCTTGAATCCTGAGGGTCCCTGGGGGCCAACTAGCCCACCAGGAACCTCCAGTAAGCCCCACACAGCTCGATTGCTGAGCGTGGTCGGAGGCCACGCCCCCTTTTTACACCACTCTGCACACGCGCCTCCTGGCGCACTGCTGCTCGGGGGATGAAGTCCACTTTAGTCCTGAGGTCCTCAGGACACAAGATGACCTCATCGCCCCACCAGCAGTGCGCCAAGAGGCGCGTTTGCAGAGTGGTGTAAAAAGGGGCATGGCCTCGGACCACCCAGGGACCCTCAGGTTTCAAGGGGTCTTAATCCCCCAACTTAGAACCTGTTTGCAGAGTGGTGCAGGGAGGGGGCGGGGCCTCCGCGAGATGCCGGCTTTTTTTTTTTTTTTTTTTGCTAGAAGGGGGGCTATGTGGCCCCCTTCTTTTAATATTTTTGGGGCCCTGGGGACCTTATCCCCCAGGGCCTGACCCATTTAAAAAAAATAATAATAAAAAAAACGGGAAGGGGGCTGCGCGGCCCCCCTCCCTTGGCCGATTTCGGCCCTGGGGACCCCATCTCCCGGGGCATGGCCTCCTTTATTTTTTTAATACTTATAGGGAAGGGGGGCCACGTGGCCCCCCTTCCCTGGGCCACTATTGGCCCCAGGGACCCCATCCCCCAGGGCTTGGCCATTTTAAAATTATTTTATATAAGGAGGGGGGCCGCGCGGCCCCCCTCCCCAGGCCGATTTTGGCACCGGGGACCCCATCCCCCGGCCATTCATTTTTTCTTTAATTAGGGAGGGGGCCGCATGGCCCCCCTCCCCTGGGCCACTTCTGGCCCCGGGGACCCCATCCCCCGGGGCCGGCCCTCAAGTTGGGGACCGTGGGGGGAGCCCCAATGCCCCTACGGTCCCTACCGGCCCCCCGCCTCCTGCGGGAGCCGGCATTACTTTTGGGCAAGGGGAGCTGCTAACATGCAGCTCCCCTTGTCCAAAAGCAATCTGCTTCGCTACATGGAAGCGAGAGCAGGTTTCCTGCTCTCGCTTCCATGAAGCGAAGCAGTGTTTGCTATATGAGGGTGGGAGCCGTGCTCCCGCCCTGCCATAGCAAACGGCAATGTCCCAGGGATGGGCACCCCGGGACATTGCAGGAGCCGGCCCTGGGGGATGGCGGTCCCCAGGGCCATCAAGGGCTCCAGGAGGGGGGCCGCGCAGCCCCCCTCCCAACTGTTTAAAGCCCCGAGGAGATTGTGGTCCCCGGGGGTCCGCAACGGACCCCTGCCCTTTATTTAAAATTGCCCTGGGGAGGTGGTGGTCCCGGGGCAGTGTGGGGAGGGCAGGAGCCCCCACACTATTTAAATTTAAAGGACTTCCCATTCACGGAACCGTTTGCGCAGGATTGTGGTCTTAAAACCGCGCTTTGATGATATAGAATAGCATATTTACTCTCCTTAAAACGACAAACAAGATACTATGTAGGCAACAATGCTGTGGCACAGACACCATTAATTGGGATAACGTGGACGCCATATGTTGATGTGGAATTCACTCATCAATTAACTTGCAAATTCGTTTTAGACATCTACTGGTTTATGGATGTGAATCTAGGACGTCGGGGTAGCGGAACTTGAAGGCCAGGGATGTCTAGATATTATACTGTGGAACTGCCTTGAAAAAGTCTTTAAATAGACGAAACACGTGTCGGTTGAGGGCTGAATCTATGCTGAATGGACTGGGATAATTTTTGCTGGATACAGTAAAGAATAAATCATCAGTTGAATTAACGAATCAATGGACTCTGATACTTGTTTCCGTCTCGAGAAGAGAGATCATTTACCTTGGATTTCTGACTTTAAGAAGGATATCTGAATTAATTATATTACTGTCGTTAACCTATTTATGACTTAATGGTCTAATGTACTTACTTATGAGAGTGTTAAAAAAAGGTTTGATTATATATATATATATCTATATCTATATATATATATATATCCTCAAGGCCCCTCCTCCAGGAAAAAAACAATAACGGCCCAACAGGAGGTCAGCACATTCACCAATAGGGCCGATTCCCCCCCCCTCCCCCCAAACAAACACTGGTCCCTGGTGCTTCTTGGCAGTAGTTTGATGTATTTAGTGAGACCTGTTGGGTTTGTAGTTATAGCTAGTTTTTCATCTCCTTCAAATTGGTTTGGGTTTTCTTTTTAGTTAAAAAATTAAATGTGATGGCGGTATGTGTGGACTGGTGCTTGGCTGGTGGGGTGTGCGGACTGGCACCTGGCTGGCGAAGTGTGTGGATTAGCACTTGGCTGGTGGTGTGTGTGGACTAGCGCTTGGCTGGCGGTGTGTGTGGACTGGTGCTTGGCTGGCCGTGAGTGTTGACTGGCGTTTGGCTGGTGGTGTTTGTAGCTGGCGATGTGTGTGGACTAGCGCTTGACTGGCAGTGTGTGTAGACTTGCGCTTGGCTGGCGGTGTGCATGGACTGGTGCTTGGCTGGTGGTGTGCGTGGACTGACGGTGTGTTGGTGGCTGGGAGCCAGTATGTGTATTGACGTGCCTGAGGTGTGTTTGTCCGATGTTTGGTGCTTGGTGGTGTGATTGGTGTGTTAGTCCTGTTGGCATATGAGAGTAATGGGCCCTTGAATGGCGCTATTTGTAAATGTAAGTGTTGTATTGTGTGGGGACTGCAGCTGGCAGTGTGAATGGTTTTCTGTGTGTAACACATGAAAGGCGTGTGAATGGACTGTAAAGCGGTTAGTGCTTTTGCCGTGGCTTTACAGCTCACGTGCTGCAAGTCAATGGTTCTCTGATATGATGTTGAAATTATTATCAGTGATTTCTGCGGGTTTTATTTCGTAAAGTCATTGGTGAAAACTGTTTTTTTTAATGAATCATTTACTTACCCACGTGCCAAATCCAACCAGTATGCCTGTGATTGACTAGTCGATGTGTGTGCTATAATGCTTTGGTGTTTTTTTGCTTTTTCCTCTAAGTGCATACTCTCTCTGTAGTGAACATCTTCTGCCCACACATCTTTTTAGGAATGGGATTACTAAGGGAATAATATGTGGTATGTTTTGTGTGGATCCCACAAGGTTTATTTACCAGAAGCCCTTGTAAATTTGATTATTTGACAGAAACATATTTTTTCCTCACAATTCTGTGTGGGACAGTTGTGGGGTGACTGGGCTGGCACAAATTTCCTACCACCCAACATTCTCCAAGGGGTCCTGATAAAAATGCTACCTCACTTGTGTGGGTGGGCCAAGTGCCAGCGACAGGGAAGGGCCCAAAACGTATTGTGGAGACGTCAAAATGGTCTATCACAAAACGACCTGGTTTTGCAAGGGGGGCACCAGCGTTTTTGGTCCTGGGCTTGGCAGACAACTAGGGAAACCTACCAAACCAGCACATTTTTTAAAACTAGACACCTGTGGGAGTCCAGGGAGGTATGGCTTGTGTGGATCCCTCAAAGTTTTCTTACCCAGAATCCCCTGTAAACCTCAAATTTAGCTAAAAAGTCAACTTTTCCTCACATTTCTGTGTGGGAAAGTTGTGGGATGACTGGGCCAGCACAAATTTTCTACCACCTAGTGTTCCCCCAGGTGTCCCAAAAAAATGCTACCTCATTTGTGTGGGTGCAAAAAAAACAATTGATGGACGGAATGCTGAACAATGTCAAACCCCCAGTACAGAGATCTGGGCCTAAACCCATTGTTCTTTTGCTTATCACACCACCCCAGTTTGGACCTAGCCATATGCAAATCAGTCTTGACCCTGCTTCCCATGGAAACAGTCCAGCCCAAACTACCAGGCCAGGTCTACCCTGGAATGGACACAAGCATCCTAGTACTGGTTTGAGGGTATCACCCCTCATAAGCCAGGATAGCTTGAATCCAGTGGCATGGCACGACAGGGAAGGGCCCAAAACGTATTCTGGTGATAACGATATCTATGGTAGGTGTACTGATTAGTCCTGGGGTCGCCAACCATTTAGGGAAACCTATCAAACCCAGACATTTCTGAAAAGTAGGGGAGTCCAGGGAGGTGTCACTTGTGTTGATCCCCCAACATTTCCTTACACAGAATACCTTGCAAAGTTGAAACGTATAAAAACACTAATTTTCCTTGCATTTCTGTGACGTAAACTAAAGGAATGTGCAGGGATCCACAAACTTCCAACCACCCAGCGTTCCCCCACTTGTCTTGATGAAAACACTACCCCACTTGAGTGCCTGGACCAAGTGCCCCTCCGACAGGAATGGATTGCACCAGGGTCATCAGTAGTCCTTGCATGAGGACTACTGTTGACCCTGGTGTGAACCTGACGTGGGCACTAGGCCCAGGCACACAAGTGGGATACCGTTTTTATCGGGAAAAGTGGGGGAACGCTGGATGGTAGGAATTTTGTAGATCCCTGCACATTCCTGTAGTTTACGCCACAGAAATGCAAGGAAAATTAGTGTTTTCATTTACCGTTACATCTTTGCATGGTATTCTGGGTAAAAAAAAGTTGGGGGATACACGTAAGCCACACCTCCCTGAACTACCCCAGGTGTCTAGCTTTCAGAAATGTCTGAGTTTGGTAGATTTCCTTGGATGGCCGCCGAGCCCGGGACCAAAAACGCATGTGCCCCCATGCCAAAACCAGGTCATTTTGTGTTAGATTATCTTGATGTCTCCACACCTGGGGAAACACTGGGTGGCAGGAAATGTGTGCCAGCCCGGTGATCCTACAGCTTTCTCACACAGAAATGTGGGGAGAATGTGACTTTTTAGCTTGATTTGAGGTTTCCAGGAGATTCTGGGTAAGAAAACATTCGGGAATCCACACAAGTCACACCTTCCTGGACTTTCCCGGGTGTCTAGTTTTCAGAAATGTCTGGGTTTTGTAGTTTTCCCTAAAAGGCTGCTGAGCCCAAGACCAAAAACGCATGTGCCCCCCCCCCCCTTGCAAAACCAGGTCGTTTTGTGATAGTTCATTTTGATGTTTACCAAAACTTAGGGGCCCTGAAAACTCGTACACTGAAGTGGCTAGGATTGTGACTGTTTCAAAAGTGCTTTGTGAAGATTTGGATGTGTGAAAGCTTAAAATAATGAGACCCACAGCAGTAAGATTCTAATTGTAGCTTTATCAATCAACAGCTGCGAGCAGCTAAGTACTAAACCAGACTTGCTCAATTTACAGAAGTTAACATGGGCTTTTTATTTTTATAGATGACAATACATATTGCACAAATGATACACAACCAATGAGAGCCAGTTGCTCGGTGAAACAATAGGATTTTTCCATCCATTTATTCAATCATTAGTCAGAATTAAGGGGCACATGCATCAAAGGTTTTTGCGATCGCAAACGGTGCGATTCGCAAAAATCGGCCGTTAGCGATCGCAAATTGGCCTTTGGAGATGCATGAAAGTGTTTCCTATGCGCAATTTAAGAATTCGCAATTATTTGCGAATTCCTAAATTGCGATTGCATTTAAGGAATCGCAATTTGCGATTCCTTAAATGCAATGCTAGAAGCACTTTCAAATAGCGATTTCGCTATTTGGGACCGCAAATTACAGACAAATCAAACTTGTCTGTAATTTGCAAAAACTTTGAAAAATGCACTAAAATGCATTTTTTAAAGTTTTAGGTTACACACACACATGCCCTTGGGGCATGTGTGTGCACAACATGGGTGCACATCGCAATTTCAGGGGTGCAACAGGGTGTCATTTGACACCCTTGCACCCTTGAAATTGCATGAGCAATTTGCGAGTACCTACTGGTACTCGCAAATTGCGCATGCAATCTCCAATTCATTCCTATGGGCCTGTAGGCCCATAGGAATGAATGGGACGGCATTCCTCAATTGCGAGTCGCAATTTGCGAGTCGCAATTAAGGAATGTTTAGGACTCGCTATTTTTATAGTGATTCCTACATGCATAGGCTTTGCGATTCCTTAATTGCGATTCCTTAATAATCGCAATTAAGGAATCGCAAAAGCTACCTTGATGCATGTGCCCCTAAGTCCTTAGCTACATATGGGCATTGATTTTTGAAGTCAGCAAGTGAAGCATAGCAAGAGCTTGTCACAAACACTTGTGACATTATAATTTCTTAAGGTCTGGGGTCCTAGCAAAAGTACAGACATTTCAAGTTCTATTAAATGCCAACAGGCCTGTGCACCTTCTGCAGGCTTGCTCCTATTGAGTGTCACAAAATGAAACTTGAATCAAAATGTATTCCACATTTCCCCCCCTCTGACACGCAGTAGTCTCATTTAAACCAGTTTAAGGGCCATTATATTCCTTGTTTCCTGCTCAGTTGGAAGCTCTGCTCTACAATTCCTGGACCTACATATTTTAGGGATTTTAGTTGGGATGCAATGCGGCACAATTGTTATTATTATGCTAAAAAGTACCAAGATATGAAGTCCCATTAATAGTGATTTCAATATCCATATTCCTTTTCTGCCCAACCCGGCAGCTAGGGAATCCCATAAGCCTACTTCCTGTATATTTCCTTCTTCCTCACTTATCTGATGGATCTTATTTATTGCCTGTCTCATGTTGTCACTGTTGTCTGGTATGTAGGTGCAACACCTTTGTCCCACTACCTGATATACTCTGCCTTCCTCAGCAAGCAAAATATCTAATAACATCTTGTTCTGTTTAACTACTGTCCTCATTGCAGTCATTTCATCTGTGATATATTTCCTAGGACATCTGTGGTGTCATCTGGCATGTCCTCAATCAACCTTGCCAACTGATTTATCCTATTACTATTATGATACATCCCTAGTGGTTGTAGTATTATTCCTAGGCATATGAGCATGTTACTAACTCAATTGGCCATGCTCCCATGCCTTACCGTTCCCTTGCTTGCTCCAGGCCTCACTTCAGGCAAATGTTGAACATATAACATCCTGGGTATAACAAAGCATAGTTAACCACTTCCATACTAACCTCAGGGCAGAAAAAGTAAGCTGATTCTCCACACACAAAATACATCCCATTATGTACAATTACTCCTGGAGACAACCTGTCACCCTTTCCTTTCTTCCCACTGGAGGTGTGTAAAAGTATGTAATGTTCGCAGATGCTATTTCCCATGTCTATATTTCTATCCAGAGTTATCTTTGCTGTTAGATGCATCAAGTAACCAATAAGATTCCATTTCTCCTCTTCTTTCTTTGACAGTTTTAGGAAGAATCTTGAAAGGGAGATGGGTGACAAATATTGTGGCTCAAATGCACAGCTGAGCTACTTCATGTTCTATTCTGAATTTGGAAATCTTGGGTTTGTTATCTGGTGCCTCTTTACCGCCCCCACATCCCCCACCCCGGCTACTCCTCAATCCAAGAAATTCTCTCATATGTTTTATTACTAATACTTCTTCTGATTTGGTATCCCTTGTTATGCAATAGATGAAATGTATTTGCTTACGTGGTCCCCTTCTATCATCTCCCTGGTGTGTTTTCACTGATATGTTATACTGTCCTGGACCAGACAACATTGCCTGTATAAAAAATACAACTCACAGCTCATGTTAAAGGCATTACACTATATGTCATCTCATGTTCAGTGCTGAAAAGGAGATGTGTGCAAACATAACATATATACATAGTTAGGACTGTAACATACTTATTCCCTTCATATTTCTGTCTCAACTTAGCCCATTTCTGCAAAATGTTATCCAATATTTCACAGTCCTTCAAAGTTTGTTCGTTGTCAATAATCCCTGGACTCTTTATAGGATCCATGAACATGAAGAGTAGTACTGTTGTTATTATTGCTGGCAAAAGGGTACACAAGACTGCCACTACCCAGAGTCACTTCCTGACATCTTGCCGATGACTCCGCTATTACGCATGGCAGAGGTCACTAGTACTTGCACGCACACTCTGTTTGTGCTTTTATCTGATTGTTGGTTGCAAACGAATAGGCTTTCCAGACCTTACGTTGTAGCCTGTTTTGTGGCTAAAGAATCAGGTAGCTGTTCCATTCTGGTTGTTGGTCTGTTGTTGCAGTTCCAGTTGAATGGTGCGTCCAAACGGCCCGGAAGGTTTTGCATCATCTGGCGATGAAGATTACGCAGTACTCTGTTAGTTCATTGCAGTACAGTACAGTGGTGCCTCTGCACCATCCCCAACCCTTGCATTCCACAGAATCATTTTTAATATAGTGCCTAAGGATTTGTGGAATGAATGTAAAACTATAGTAAAGTGGGTAGAGGAAAATCCATACAGAGATGGACTTAATTAAAAGCCTTCAGCAATTGTTATTAAAAACTATGCTCAAGTAATTGAGCATTTGAAAGGAAAGATTGCAGAAAAACAATATAATTGTTCAGAAATTATGAGTGACACAAACTATGGATAAGTCAGTTCATGCATATTATGAGATTAATGCAGATTTACAGGCAACACAGTGAAATGGATGATCCATCAAAGGAAGTAGCGTTGGGATTTGTTTAAGCTTTTGTGTTGGGTTTGCGTCTGGAATAGACAGATTCAGCAGTATGATGTGTTGGCAAGCGAAGTATTGTATGCAAAGTATTGTAGTGATTATTGTGATTTGAAAAAGAAATCAATTATAGAGAAGTTGATGATAGCGCAGACTCAATTCTTTCAGAATGGTGGTCTAAGCGTTTTTTAAACTACTGGCTTGTAATTTCAGATTCTTCCAGGAGGTGAAATAAATGATTCTCGAGGTAGATATTTTAATAACAATGCTAATAATGGTCATATGAAATCTGGAGCTTGGCACAAATGGCACCTCAAATGAATACCATGCAGCAGAATATTACTCCATTGTCACAGGATGGTATGATAGTCAATGGTCCCAACCCTATGGGCATTCTGTCCAAAACATGCAGAATACAAGGCATTTCAATGGAATTATGCCTCCAGTTCCAGTTTTACAATCTCAAATGCAGACTAATGAGATGGAATTTCCACAAAATTTTAAATTTCAGCAAAATCTAGCTCAACCTCAAATGAAACAATCAACAATACTGAGAGTTCTTTAAGGAATGAGTAAGCATGGTCCATGGGGGGTGGGGGTGAGGCAATTGTATGCTCTGTGCAGTCCTAGAAGTGTAACAGAATGGCCTATATGTGGAAGAAATTAAGAGCCATGATCATTTTTGGTTGATACTTGTGCTACCCGTTTTACATTTAGACCAGTGGAATTTCCAAACCTACCACTCTTGGGAAAAGAAGCCCAAGTAATAGGCATTTCAAATAAACATGTAATTAATACGCTCCCAGCCAATGTTTCTGTAAAAATATGCTCAGCTATAAATAAGCATGAATTTATAATTAGTGAAACAAGTCCAGTAAATCTATTTGGTGGTGGTCTGTTATTTAAACTGAAATCCGTAAATTATTGCACACCAGATGGTGTTCACATTTAAACAAGAGATCCTGATGTTGATTTCAAAATTAAATCAAAAGACACAAAATTTTTGTATGTTCCAAGTTCTCACAGATGAGGGCTTACCTCTCGATTTGAGACACTCAATGAGCAGAAATTTTGAGATTTTAAAGGAAAAGGGATTGGGCTGATTTAGAGTGCAAAACCAGAAACAATTACAGTGAAGCCAGATGCAGTGTTTCAACACATTCCCCAATATAGGCTGAAACTGAACCCCGATAAAACAGAGTTGATTTTAACAGGAGGAACTGCGAATCCATGGAAGCACCACTGCTGCTGGGTAGCCCCCCAAGCCCAGTCAGCTCCGTTAAGAGCTTGGGGATTTTGATCAGCAATGATCTGTCCATGAAAGCCCAGATTGGCTCAGTGGTCTCTGCTTGCTTTTTCCATCTGCGCAGAATCCGGAAGATCAGTAGATTTTTGACCACTAAGGCCTTGACCCGGGCTATCCTTGCCTTGGTAATCTCCCGCATTGATTATGCTAACTCATTATATGTGGGTATCCCAGCATATCAATTACATCGTTTGCAGCTGGTGCAAAATCAAGCGGCTAGGCTAATCTATCGCCAACCCAGACACCACCATGTTAGACCTTTGATGAAGAGTCTACACTGGCTTCCGGTGGCTAAACGCTGTGCCTTTAAACTGGGATGTACCATCTTTAAAGCCCTCGCCGGGAATGGCCCAGCTTTCATCTCCTCAAGGATCGAGCGCTATATCCCTTCTCGCGAATTACGGTCTTCCAACCTGAACTTGTTAACCACTCTCTCATTCAAACGTAAAAAACATGGGGGCCTCAGATTCGCGGTCCTGGCTCCGCAATTCTGGAATTCGCTCCCCGCGGAACTAAGGTCTATGACTCTCTATGCACAGTTCAGGAAACAGCTCAAGACTTGGCTATTTTCTCAGGCATATGAGTAAGCCTTCTTTCCCGTCGATGCCGCCTCCTCTTTGCTTACAGCGCCATGAAACCGCTTGGTGTACGCACGCTTAATAAATATTTTTAACATAACAGGCTGGCTTGTGAAGCTGAGGAAGGGTTACACCCATAATTGAAAAGATGGTGCAGCAAGGCACGAGGATTTGGGAAGTCCATGTAACTTCATGCAAAGCGAATGGGAAGTGGAGTATAGTTCAAGATTTAAGAAAAATTAGATAGTATGTTGATTTAATGCTGTCTTGTGGTACCGAAACCAGCAGTAATTTTGTTTCAAAATTCAGAAGAAGCAGAATGGTTCCCAGTGACTTACTTGTGCTCTGCATTTTTCTCCATTCCTCTCCATCAGGATAGTCAATATCTTTTTGCATTTTAATTTCAAGATAGAGTCCTGACTTTTTTTTTTTGTTTTAAACAAATTTTATTCATTTTCTCCAGTTACAGAACATGAAAAAATAAATTTTCTGAAATCGTTGTCTACATAGCTGGATCTTACATATATACATGATGATGACATAAATTGCATATTATTATATCGCATCTTAACCTTGTACCATAATTGAAGTCCCAATTCCTTGGGATCCAGCTGAACAGTTTACATCCTGATATGGCATCTCTTCCCATCCTGCTATTACAATAATTGTACTATTCCCCTGGATCCAGATTTAGTCAGTGATATACATTTTTATTAACTCCCCACCCCCTCCCCTGCTGACGGGCCGCCATGGAATGTTAGAGATTCCAGTCTGTAAGGTTGTACCTAGGACCTAGCTTATGAACACTAAAAGTGTAATCTTTGCCTAGTTAGGTAGGATCTTCATGTAATGGGGGTGAATGGAACTGGAGGAAGTCTTGACCACGGCTGTTACCATGTCTTGAGTGCGAAAATAGGGTCTCCAATTTGGGCAGGAGCCTGATAGTGGAATATAATGACACTTACGGATCCTCATGGAGTAAGGGTGTCGGTCGCGTTGAAGGTTTCTAACAGGTGATCCCAGCTCATTGCGATTGGTTCCTTTCTAAGGTCTCTCTTTTCCTCTCTACGGATAGCTACGCTCTCCGCCAATCCCCACTTTTCCACTTCTTTCTTCCAACTGATCAGTGTAGGGCCACAGGGGATTTCCATTTTCTAGTAACACCTCGCTTAGCAAGAAGTAAAGCCAGATCCGCAAATCTAGCTCGTACCTTGTGTTCTTTACGTCTTCTATATAATCCTAATATACTTGTCTCTACTTTGTGCCACCCTATATCTCCCACGACTTCTTTTAAGGTAGTAGTAATTCCACCCCACCACCCGCGCCCTGAGTCAGTGTTCAAGTCTCTGGGGGAACAGGAGAGAGCAGACACCCGCCCCTATTTAGAAGATTAGTATAGTTCCTCTGTTGTGCAAAGAGTTCACAAGGTGCTTACAGGACAGTCTTACCTCCTCTAGCGGGAGAACCAGGATCATCTCTCCCATCAATATTGGTATTACTTGCAAACTGCATCCCAGGAGGGCCGCCAAAGTGATATAGCCTTGTCGTTTTCAATTGATCTTACTATAGTCCTTTAATTGAGGAGTGCATTCCCAGTGTGTGAGGACAGCAAGGAAAACAGTGGTGGGCTATGGTCTGGCTCCGATTGAGCCGCGTCTCCTGTAGATGATTCGTCATCTGTGACTATTCTTGTTTCTCTGAAGGTGGCAGCAGGAATGATAGCCCTTCTCTGCTCTTCTAGCGCTTGTGCTGGTGTTGGAGCCGTGTCTTCATCATAGCACTTAGGTTTTGATCGTTGTCGCTGTGATTGCCGCCACCTGGATTGTGTCTCTTCTGACCACAGGTGGGCCGAATTAATAGGTAGATCCGGGAAGGTGTGTTCGATCCACTCCCACACTTCCGTTGGGGTATCAAAGAAGTTACTTTTTTGCTCATGTATAATTTTGAGTTTTGCTGGATATAAGGGAGCATATTTCTAATTTATTGCCTGTAGATGTTGCTTAACTCCGTGATATTGCTCCCTCTGCTTCTGCACTTGGAGTGTGTAGTCAGGGAAAAAGGAGATGCGTGCATTATCTTTCCTGATTGGTGCTTTTTCCCTCGCAACTTGTAGAATCTGGTCACGGTCTCTGTAATTGAGCACTCTGGCTACGGCGGGGCGGCATGCCCGGTACTCTTATCTGCGTAGGAACCCTGTGGGCTCTTTCAATGCAGAAAGTGTCAGTCAGGCGTCCCGGTGGCATAAGTGACTTGAGCCAGGCTTCTATGTAGAGCGTTGCATTTTGACCCTCTGAGTTCCTTGGTTGGCCAATAATGCTCACGTTATTTTGACGTGACCTTCCCTCTGCATCTTCTATCCTTTCCTGTAGGGTTGCAAGCTGATGTTGCATCCGTTCCAGCTCATTCAAGTGTTCTTTTTGTTTTGGGAGTAGTTCCTGCACTGTCGTTTTGTTGGCAGTCACCTTTTCAGCGAGTTTCTTGTGATCATCTCGAATTATAGCAATGTCGGCCGTGACGGAGCCCAGTTGCTGCTCCATCAGTGCACGTGACTGTCGTATTTCTTTTAGGATGAGATCCAATTTGTCCGGCTGTGTGCCCTCCGCCGTGGGGGGGTACCATCTCTGTGGATGTGGTGGCCGAGGCTGTGTTGAATTCCTCTGTATCCTGATTCCTGCCATTCGTACGTCCCATTTTGCCGCTAGCACTGTATCGGAGTCAAATGTGGGACTATGGAGTTGGTGTGTTTCAATGGTTATTGTCCATACCGCATCGACTTTGCGGTTAAGATTATCTTCCCCTAAGGCCTCTCTGAGAGGTCAGGTTCTTGTTACACCAGTGGCTAATGCTTTGCTTCAGTAGTAATCTTTCTTGGCCCCTCCAAGGTAGGTGTTATGATTGCGTCTGGGCTAGTAAAAGGGCACTTCAGAAGTTTCAGTCTCACTGCAGCGATCAGCCGCCCAGGAACGGAGAATGTCCAGACCCCGAGAGATGTACGCCTCTGCCACTAGGGTCAGGCGCAAGGAGTACGCCCTCTGCAGTTTCCTGACTTGTGCCAACTCTACCCGGTCTATGCTAAGGCCACAAGAAGGCCCCCGTGGTGAGCAAACCCCTAACAGAAAAAAACACCACAGTGCACACCATGTTTACTCTTCTTTTTCCCATGATAGCGATCTTTTCATGATTTTAAATTGTTTGGCGTGCACTACAACAAATTTGCCTAAACGAGCCTCTCCCATACTACACCACCCAACCTCATTCCGCTTTCCTGCTGTCAAGATACCCCACCAAGATGTGACCCCTCGCTTTACCCCAGGCACCTCCCTCTTAGTCCACGATGCCTAAGCAAAAACACCTTAAACCTCCTTTCCTACCTTCATAACTTTTTACGGTGTAATCTGTTTCCCAACATGTTCTTCTCTAAAAGAGAAACGTTCCAAACTTCGTTCATGTTTGTTGTAGTGTACAATTACGTTTTTTAGAGGGAATACGCTGTACTGGGTTACTAAAAGATTTTGGCATGGTTTTTTTGAATAAAAAGGTTTTATTGTTTGTATGTGCATAAACAGTGATTCATAGCCGTTAATCTAAACACAATGTTCTTTTACTCGCAGTGAACCCCTGAAGAAGGGCCAATTATGGCCCGAAATGCATTGGGTATAATAAGATTTGTGACTGAGGATGTTCGTTGTATTCTTTGCGTGCCCAGAAAAAGGCCCGGATGGGCATATCTGCAGCATGAGAAACTTTTCCGAATGCTACTGCATCTTACGTGTGAAATAACATGGATAAAAAAATACATTTACGAAATTCATTGGAGTACTTTTGAACAATCATTTTCTAAATTGGACTAATGGTAAACATCCATTGCGAATCAAGGAGCAGGCTGTGCGCCGGACCGGAGTGAAACTTCGCTCCATTGTTGATGTTGAGCAAACCCCTAAGCCAGATCTGCCGTGACCCAGTGTCTCTATGTCACGTTCCCCAGATGCCATTTAGTCCGCAATAATGAGTTACTAGTGGGAGCCAGCAACCTGGTCCATACCGGGTGGGCTCGGTCACGCTGCAGCACCCTACGCCGCCCTCTCCGCTGCACAGCTCCAGTCTGGGCCTCCGCAGTCGCTCCAAGGCACTGATCGTCTTGCCCACAACCAGGTGTCACAAAGTGTATCACAGGCCAGTTCCTAGTCTTTATTTGCAGCTGACGGCCCGCATCGCCATGGATCCTGTGCGGGTGTTGCCCCACTGCGTCGGAAGGGTAGGGGGGAGTAATTCACCAAGACAGACCCCCTCAAGTCACGGCTCCCACTGACGCGTAGGTTTAGAGGCTCACTAATGGGTAATTCATCTAACACGAAGTCCAGGTCTGAGGATGGGAGGTCCTCCTATTTTTCCAAAGGAGCAGTGTTCTAGTGGATCCTTGGCAGTTCAGTGAGGGACCCCACCTTACAGTAGGCCACTAGAATATTTAAAGGCATCAGTCTCACTTCCGGTCACAAAACCCACCTTGATGGAGTCACCAGAGGCTGGGAGTCCGTGGGTTTTTGCCTTATTTTCTTTTGTGTTTAGAGAGGTCTTAATCTCAACTTTCTGGAGCAGCTGGTGACATTCACGGTGGGGATGCATTAGAGATTAACTCGCTCCCAGTCTGTGACTCGCGGGGACCACGGCACCCGATGGGGGTCAGGGGCATTCCCCCAGCCAGGATCTCCTGGGGTTAGTGTTTCACTCCTGTATGTTAATTGCCCCATTGGGGCCACCACAAGCCCAGTTTCCAGCAACACAGTACGCCCAAAAAGCACTTCAGGACTCAGCACGACCCCCACTCCAGCGCCCACACAGTTCTCCAACAGCGGCTCGGATCGGCCACACGCCTCACTCCATTAGGTCCGCTTCCGAGACGGAGCCATACGGTGTTATAGTGTCCAGTGAGGGCCCGAGGCACTTTCCCACGCCACGGGCCGCTCCAGGATAACGGCTCCGGTCTGCAGTGTGCTCCCGCTAGTGCCGCAGCAGGTTCCACGCTCGGCAGCGCGCACCACCAAAGGCGCTACCGCCCCAGGAGCCGCCCAACGGCCAGCTCCCCGGCAGTCTCCAGGCCCAGGTGCTGCCAAGCGGAGAGCGCCCCGGCTCACCTTGTTTTCGATCTTGCGGGGTGTTCGGTGGGACAGCAGACTCCCTCTGTCTCCAGGACGATCAGGGAGACGACCGCAGGGCGCTCTGGCTCCTTTCGCAGACCGGCATCAGTGCGTCTTCCTTCGTCAGGAGAAGACGAGAGCTGCAATCTTCTTCCAGGCCGAGTCGTTACGCACTTCCCTCACATCGGGGTCACACACTGTATTGGCGGCGCTCCGGTGCATACATCTGGTCTGCAGTGTCTCCGCCGCCCTCCTCAGCACTTTTGGGACACAGATGTCGCCCCCGCTAGTGTATTGTGGCACAGATGGAGGACCCCGGGTCGGGGGCCCAGCGATTATACGGCCGCCATGCTCTGCGGTTAGACACGCCCCCTGATAGAGTCCTGATTTGGACTAGGATACCACAAAGGTACACAGAAAGTCCTTCACTTTTCTTCCAATTACTCAAAAAAGATGTCGAGTATTTAAAATCGCCTTGTGACTCAGTGTTAGTGCAATACATTGATAATTGTAGGTAAACTAAAAGAGGGCTGTAAGTTGGACATTACTGCATTACTTAATCAATTGGCTGAAAATGGGCATAATGTTTCCCCTACAAAGATGCAATAATGTCAGAAAGAAGTTATTTATTTATTTGGGACATCAAATTCAGACGGGAATGAGGAAAGTGTCTAAAAAGCGCATATCTTGCAATTTTAAGAATTAATCCACCAATAACACAGAGAGGATGTTTCTGGGAATGTTTGGAAACAGTTACCAGTAGATTCCAAACGTTTCCTTGATTGCAAAGCCTCTACAGAGGGTGGCGCACAATATCATCTCTGATGCCTTGGGGTAACTACTCCTTCCGTTGACCATGTAAACCTGTTCTCAAACAGGCACCTCTGTGCAGCTCTTGTTCACAGTGTGCAGTGCTTTCTGTGGAGGGGCATCTCACCCTGGCCACTGAAGGCATCACAATCCTTACATGGCCAGTGGCTGAAGATGGTCTGACACAAAAACAGGCACAAATGCTTTTATTATAGGAAAATTGTGAGGCAGACCGAGGTCCATCAGCCACAGCAAAGGCAATGGCAGTTGTGTCAGACAGAGCCTGAGATGTACTGACTATCCCAGTTAAGTCCCAAGAAAGGTACATTAGGTAGACATTTCATGGGCAGCAACCTGCCAGGAACAAAAAAACACATTTCCAAAAAAGGCCTGGAAGCCCTCTTAGTAGGAGATTCTACAAACGCAAGGCCAGAAACCTGTCATCCCAGGAGCCTCCGGGAGGAAGAGTGCTACAAGATGTCCCAGGCTGTTTGGCAAAGGTGCCAAACATAGGTTCATAAAGGCCAGATCCATTCCAGACTTTCAGGATAACCACTGGCTATGCAAACGAGTTCCAAATTGATTCATTGTAAGTACATTTATTGTATGTACTAATATGTGAAAATCTGGGATGGATTTGGTCTTCCTGGACACCACTGCTCTCGGACTGTTTAAAGATCTTTCAATGCAGACATTAGAATTTACGTTCTTACCCGCATTTGAGATTCACTGATTGTGTTTCTCATGGCAGGGCCAGAATCTGGCGCAAACAAACAGAGTTACAATGCACTCTTTAGCACCTTTAGCGAGGGTTGTTCCACAGACGACGTGTCTGCAGTGCTGCATAGATTGACAGTTTTGGGGAAGACACAGACCATAACACAGGAACAAACATAGAACTTAATACTCTGTAGGGACTTTCGATTGCAACAGTGAGATGGGCAGACTGAGTGGGTATGGCAAGCATCAGTTTTTCCTAGCCATTCAGTGTGAGTGATATTTGCTGTTCTAACCAAATTGACAGTTTTCTACAAGTCATTTATCACTGTAGATCAGAGGTCATCAATCTGTGGGGAGCAACCCCCAGGGGGCAAGGGGAGTCCAGGGAAGGGGGGGTGTGCATTCCCCGTCCTCACTTCTGCCTGAAATCCAAAATGTTCACTCTTCGTTTTGGAAAAAGACAACCGTCCAGGGACACTTAATTCCGATCGTTAAAATGCTTCAGCTAAAGTTTCATTAATAAAGACTCCAGTGCAGTGAAATGAAACCGGGCAAACAGGTAAAAACATCCTTCGTGCCAGGGTGTCTGCTTGCATGAATGAAATGCAAATGTGCGCTATGACTTAATCTGCAAATGTAAAGGATGCTTGGGAGAGCTTCTGGCTTTAATTGCTCGAGTCACTTCAAGCATTGTGATGGCAAAGATTTTTTTTTTCTCAGTGGTAGTGCAGAGAGTTAACAACTGGGCTGTGAAGTGCATGCTTTTAATCGTAATTGTATTTACGCAGCGCTTAGTACCCCAGGTTTTGAAGGGACAGATATGTTAAAACAAATATTGCATTACTTATGGTCTGATATTACTAAAATTTACATTTTGGAAGCACCATTTTATCGTAAAACTATTTGCACATTTAGTAGCAGTCTATCTAAAACTGTGTGTAATGCAAGTATAAAATAATGACTTACACATTCACAGTGCTTTCTGGCACAGGCTGTGACCTCATAGCACTCAAAATACATAAGTCACTATTCTCCACTGAACCAACCAAATGTAATTCTGTGGCTCTCTGGTTACACACAGACCTCTGCAGTGCATTAATAGAGGTTTCATAATGCACTACAGTGCATTTCCCACTGAGTAACAACTTTTTAAAAATGCATTTTTCATTTAAGCTACCCATTATTTTATATGTAGCTACCTGATGGTGAAAGACCTAAAAATCAAACAAAATATTTTAGGGCTTTTTTATGAGTGGCTTGCACAGCCAGAGCATCACTTTTTTTGAAGCTCCGGCGGCACAAGCATCTCCATCATATTAATGAGGCAACAAAGTCATCCTCCGTGGCTTTGCATGGCCTCATAGATATGGAGTAAGACAAAGCAGCGCAAGTCGCTGCGTTTCCTTACTCTGTGTCAAGGAGGCGTTCCATGGGCATTGCGGTGGGTGTTCCCACCCAACACGCAGGGATTTTGACACGGTCCCAGATTTACAAAATCACGTAAACCTGGGGCAGCACCAAAACCTTATGCCCCACTACAGCAGACGTAACCAGGAGTAATCTTTTTATTTCTCCTCATTTTTCCTCTTTTCATGTGTGCTGCATTCTGTAGCACACATAGAAAGATGAAAACGCCTCTCAGGATTGTTTTTTGTGCCAGAAGGAACCCCTTCCTGCATAAAAACAATCCTGCCTACGTTGGCGCTAGGCAGCAATTTGTGCGCCAACGCAGGGGGAAAAGACAGGAATGCACCGTATTTCATAAATACGGTGCATTCCTGCCCTTTCACATTTGCGTAGGACAGCGCAGCAAGAAGACTTGCGGTGCTGCCCAATGCCAATTTCTCATAAATGAGGCCCTTTGTTTTTAGCCACACCTTTGACCAGGCCCCCAAGCTCACTGACCTTTGGTTTGCCAAACACGGTTTAATATTATTTGCCCACCGTAAAAATGATTTGCTGTGGGAATTGGGGGCATTTATGGTTGGTATAGTTGTTGATGATGAGGCGTACCAGGTTCTACAAATTTTTGTCAGGAGGGGGTCCATACGCCTAATACATTTTGACAGGGGGCGACGTGGCATCAAAACGTTTGAAGACCTCTGCCATGGATGCTGATGCACAGAGGCCATTTTTATTACAGTGTTCTATACAAAGTCCAGATGGTCAGTGGGTCTACAGAGTGTTGTGTTCAGTTGCCTTCACTCGATCCTAGAGCAGGAGCAACACAGCAAACAAAAACTCTAGCTACCTGTCAAATTGATATGACTGGCATGGGGCAGGGACTGACCAGTTACAAGAGCATGTGCTGTGTAAATTCAAGGCTCTCTGAGGCACTGGGAACCTCTGCAAGGGAACGACTCAGCTCATCATTATGAATAAAAAAGTGACCAATCATCTGCGTTTCCACTGCAAGTATTCCAGACCTTCAATTTGCTGTGCTGAATGGTGCAGGCAGAATAGGGTTGTGCTCAACGTCTAGCAATGCGCACCTGCAGCAGGAACACATGAGGATTAGTGTGTCAGATCAGACAGGCAAACTGCCTGTGTCTTCTTTGTGTGTATTCTGTAATAGTAGGCAAGCGAGTAAATTAACAGTGACACTCAAGGGTCTAGCTTAGCTCTAAGAGCCCCTGCACAAGCTGAGTCATGAAAATGTTTGCTATGTGAATCATGCAATAAACAATATAAAACTAATCATAAAGTTTCTTCAAAATTCAAAAGACTGTATTTCAGTAACATGCAGAAGCATTTCACCTGGTATATCAGATTCAATCATTGCATTTGAGAGCCATTTCTTAAAAGTCAAAGTTTTTACATATGAACTTAGAAACATTAATGCCCTCGCTCTGACTGTGCCACTACTCAATTAAACGCAGTCAGTTGTGCACCCTATACTTGGCCTAGATTCTTTTATACATGAAGCAACAAAGGTTTATCATATATAAGAGGTTTTTGTACAACGCACATCTTTAAGTCATGTATTTGAATGTGCTCTCATAGGTGATAATCAAAAAAAAGTGGCTTGGTTAAATAAAATATTTACTTAGGATCACACAGTTTGGTAAATAGGGGGAGCCGGGAATTATCCAAGGATTTCTGGTTACACATTGTGATATTCAGACAGTAGCTGGGTATCTCTTTCTCTCTCCTTTTTTCATTTCAAGAGGTAAATCTGTGTTTTTAGTTCTTCATGCATCAGTTTAGGGTAGGGGTTGTAGGCCAATGTCGCATGAACAATCTGCTTGTTGAGAATGCTGTATCTGGCTGAAACATAAACGGGCTTGTTAATTTTTTTCTTCTGCATGTAATTAACATGTTTTTGTTACCGCTGTGTCAGAGGAAATGAAAGCGGGCACAAATGGAGAAGAGGTGCCTCACTTAATAAAAGATAGTCAAGCGACCTTTTTTTAGGTGTTGCCTAGGCAGCGCATGCGCGCTGTCTCTTCGAGATATGCTGTATCTACAATATGGGCTTCAAGCACCGTCCATCTTTTTCATTGGTTCCTCTTACTGCGCTGCCCTTTGTAAATGGACTGTCCCTGTTACATGTGCTCTTACTCTTCAGGTTATTTTCGATACTTTGCAAGCACTCTTTTTTTTTGTTGGCCTGCCTCTGCTCATGTTAAGTGTTCTGTTTTGTTTACTTTGTGCATGAAACATTCGCAGCCACTTCATTTGCTGTGCTGTTAGCCCGTCTTTGGTGTTTCAGCTTTGCTCATCACTTAATCTCCCCGTGCTGTCCCATCCACACCCTCACCCCACCCACAACACCGTTTGTCCGCCCCAACCACCCCTCTGAGGTCGCTGCTTGTTCCTGCTCGTGCCGGTGCATGTTCAGCTTCGGCGCACGGCTGTGCCGTCCCCGCCCATCGCTGCTTGTAAGGAGGCCGCTCTGCGCTCCGTATCGAAACCGCACTCTACACTCGGATGGTGGCAGCAAGATCCCTAGCATCTGTTCCCAAGCGCCATGGCCCTCCCCTACCTGCTTCTGGAGCAAGGAGACTGCTACAGATCTCAGCGCTGCTATCGCCGCCCCAGCCGCTGAAACAAGGGCTTCACCGCTGTCTCCCAGAAGGTATTTATTCTCTTATTTTTTGTTGTACTGTAGATAAAACTATGTGTAAATAAAGTGCTGCGTCGCACTCTCTGTATTCTGTATACACAATTCTTTTACTCTTCCGAATGACAGGTGCCTGCCCCTTTAACAATCTTCGTGGTCCACTTCGTCTTTAACTCTGCCCAGTGCCCCCTTTCAAAAAAGACCAGCTGTTGTGCTCCGATCAGAGCTGCTGCAATGGGGTGCTCTGCTCACTGAATACCGTACTCCCAGGTCCTGCTCTGGTGCAAGATCCTCCGGTGTTCTCGCCACTTGTTATATACTACCACAGCTTTGCTACTTTAAAAGAATTTATATTTATGTGTGTGTATATGTGTATTTGTTTGTGCGCAAATTGTCCCTGGTGTCGCATTTCTTAAGTTTCTAAACCTCTGGGTAAAATTATTACTTCTGCATTTGGCAATGTCCAACTGCGTTAGCTACGCCGACATTACAGCTCAAGCCCTGCGAGTTACACATCGATCTCTACAGTGCGCCAATGGTGACTATTTTCCTCCAAGGAGAGAGCACTTGTGGGCTCGGCAGCGTCTCTTCATAGAGGCGCCTTCCTGAGTTTTGGATAACCGGTGACTGCTTTGCAACTTACTTCTTTCTTGCTAAACAAGAGTTGTCTCATCCTGGTGTTAGTGATTCCTGTAAACTGAAAAAAGGAGGGGGTCCCCTGCAGCAAATTGGCTTGCCAAGAGCAGGGATAATAACAAGTTTCAAAAGGTATCTTGGGCAAGTAACTGTGGAATCTGATTGAGGGCACAAAGAATGACACGGCAAGATTGTCTTAAGGTAACAACAATAAGAAAATCTATTTAATCTATAAAGAACAATATTGCTGTGTCTTAGAGCTCAATAATTAGCAATAAGAATATATACATGATATAAATGACATACATTACAATCACCAGACATACTCATGCTAATACATACATGCATCCATTCCTCATCCTTCTAAATATATAATGAGAGTACAAAATGTTTACTATCTGTGATACAGAAATGAACAAAGTGTTTCAATGTACTAATGGAGCACATTTTTGTGGCCAAAAGACAGAATTCTGAAGGGCTATGGTATTCTTTACGCATGTTTCGGCATGTTGCCTTCATCAGAAAGCCACAGGATGAATCAAAGTAATGTCTGTAAACAACAAAACTATATATATCCTTAATTTTAATATGTGCCCTCAATAATCCTAGGTTATAAGCTCTGACATAAAGAAATTAAAATATGAGTTAAAAACGGATTGTGTACTCAGGAGGCCATTCATCTTACAGGTTCATTTATATAACACTTTGTATCTGTGTCAATAAATAAAGGCGGAATATGCAAAGGATTGCTAGAGTGCCCATGGATTTGTTAGTGTGCAGCTTGTCTGAGAGTTTCAAAGTTCACTTTTGTGCGTGCCCATGCAATAATGCTTTGAGGAACCCATGCTAGAATTGGAAGATGCGTATTGCTCTGTGGGGTTATTATCAAAAGTGCCAATGTAAGATAAAGCTTGCATCTGTATTGTGAAATGGTACTCCAAATTCGAACTACACACTGTTTGGGTAGATTGTAGATGTTCTGCATGTATCCTGTTTGGAGAGGAGAACCATATAAAGGACCAGCAATCAGTGCATGTCTGATGGTGAATATGGTAGGTATTCTGGGAGCATACCGAGGAATACTTGTGTATCTTGTGGACCGTTACGAGATCTGGAGTCATAGGGTCGATGTCTTGTATTGGCTGTTCGTCTATAGGCATGTATCTGGGCTGAGCCTTGATTGAAGAACTATATCTAAAACGGAAATGTGGGTAGACAAGATCTCAGAAAATTCATATGGATGACAAAAAAACTGACTGGAGCCATTGGATGAACTTGGTTGATCCTCAAACTTACTGTGTTTACTGCATGCACATGCAGGGATGCTGTCTCGTGATCAGAAGGGAGCCCGACTAAGAATAAGTGGGCTGCCGCGGTGATCAGATGTGAAGATCATCTTCGGGCTGGTGCAAGGTCAGCGTGGAAGTGATAATACTAAAAGGTGGTGACCCCAGACATACTTGTGTGACGGCTCGGCATCGACTGGTGCAAAGCACCAAAGAACTAAAACAGATGCATAAAGGAACCGCCATCTTGGAGTAGTAAAAAGATCGCTAACAACATGATGTACAGAACATCGCATCACGGGCAACATTGGATTGATATGATATGAATATTAAAAAATAAAGTGAAAGAATGATTAATTCTGACTTGTAGTGATGTTAAAAAAAAAATGGTATCAATCCTAAGTGTGAAAATACTGATTGGGAGACATAATGGAAACCTCTGTATAACTAGTGATACGCTTGGGGTGTGCTAGATGGTGGCTCCACACATACAAGGGGACATATAGATATGGAGAGTAAAAGTAGATAGACCTGGCTAAAGACAAGAAGGCTGCAAAAGATGGCATTATCTAGGCAGTGGACAAAACGGGCACTAGAACATATGCAAAATGAACAATTGCCTTAAGTTGGGGTACCCTGCACAGAATCTAGGCCAAGATAGTAAGCAGGGCAGCCCAATGAGGGTCCAAGTGGTATGAGTAGAACAACGACATGGACAGGACTCATTAAGTTTTCCAGTGTAATCCAGAATACAAAGGGGACATGGAAATCCACAATGTGGAAAGGGGATCGAACCGAGGAGTGGTGATAAGCTGGCTGACAAAAAGTCTACCATAGGGGCAGCAGCTGAAAGGGGAAAATCACAACTGCTGGTATACATGCAGGTGGTCCAGAGGACCGAAAATAAAGTGTGATAGAATTAGGATTAAAACTGTAAACCGCTGTGAAATTTGAGACAAGGAAAGAAATTATGTGTCCTATGTGAACTAAAATCCTGGGAATTAATGATTGAAACGTATAGCTTGATCCCAAGGGATTTCATTATTGAGACCTTGCGTGTATGTTTTGAGAGAGAAAATCCAGACAACTGCTCTGCGTTTGCGGATTTCTTCAGTGTTGATGCCTGGTTGTGCTTGTATTTTCTCAAGGATTATCCATTTTATGTGTTCCGGTTTGTGTTCTAGATCTAAAAAGTGTTGCACCAAGGGAGCTGAAAGTTTCCTCGTGCCGATGTGTGTTCTGTGAGCCTAGTTGACAGTGCTCGCGAGGTTTCACTTATGTATCCCATCTGGCAAGGACAGATCAAAAGATATATAATGTCTTTGGTTTTGTAATTGGTAAAGGTCTTGAGACTGATGTTATAGCCATTAAAACACAAATTTGCTATTTCTACCGTGAAATCGCGTGCTTTGCACAATGTTCATTTGAAATTGCCACTATGAGGGTGCTGCCATCAATAGTCTTTAGTATAAATTCTCCACCTGGTTTGAGTCTGGATCTGACTAAATGGTCCCTGAGGTTCTTATTTCTTCGAAGAGCAAATACAGGTCTAGGTATTTGCTGCCCCTTCTCCCTCTCTATATTTAGAATGTGCCAATTCACGCAGACGATTTGGCGTATCTTTTTATTCTGTACCGAGCTTGTTGTTACAAATACTAACTTGGGAATCTCTTTGGGTCTTCTATTTTGTAAAAGATGTTGGCGGTCGTAGAAGCATGCCCTTTTGTAAGAATGTCTTACCAATGTTTTGGGGTAGCCTCTTAAAATGAATTTCTGTTTCATGTCGGTAGCTTTTAAATTTAAAATTAAGATAAGAGTATATATACTTTTGTTGTTTACAGACATTACTTTGATTCATCCTGTGGCTTCCTGATGAAGGCAACATGCCGAATCGCATAGAATACCATAGCCCTTCAGAATTCTGTCTGTTGGCCACAGAAATGTACACCATCTGCCATCATTAGTACACTGAGACACTTTGTTCAATTCGTTATCACAGATGATTAAACATTTTGTATTCTTATTTTATATTCTGAAGGATGAGGAATGGATGCATGTATGTAGGAGCATGAGTATGTCTGGTGATTGTAATGTATGTCATTTATATTATGTATATATTTTTATTGCTAATTATTGAGCTCCAAGACACATCGATATTGTTCTTTACCGATTAAATAGATTTTCTTATTGTTGTTACCATAAGACAATCTGCCGTGTCATTCTTTGTGCTCTCAATCAGATTCCACATTTACTTGCCCAAGATACCTTTTTGAAAGTTAGTGACTCCTGTCAAAGCTTTTGATGAAGTGGGTGTAGTCATATAAACACTGGGTTGCTGTGACACTTCACCCTTTTTACGACATTATCCAGGACCTTTTGAAAATACTAAAAGGATGTATACTTGTAAGGGCTTTCATTTAGGCCCTTTTCATCCACTGATCTATTGTTCACATTTTTATTTTGCCCACACAGTAAGCGCTATATAAATACAGTTACAGTTCACAACCTGGAGCTTTGGCTCATCCCACTTTAGCCATAAGCTAATTTAATTGTAAGTGATGGCATTCTCTTCTTTTGCAAGGAGCACACCGACCCACCCATCTGTCCTTTTAGCGCCAAGGACTAGTTATTGGCAATGTGTGCTTTTCGAGACCAAGAAAATATTTTTTTGCCAGTGTTATTTTTTATTGTATTGATGAGGACAGCTCCCCCAACAATGTTTTACAAAAATACCTCAAAACAAACACTAACAAAGCTGAAATGATAGCAGGATAATACCAGATATATTGGCTTTGCCAGTGCTTGTGGGATATAGGTAGGCAGCTTACTTTAGTAGATGTATCTGTGATTAAGCGATTTTCACTCTGGGTGTTTGTAGGTGATGGTTAAAAACTTAATTGGCAAGCAGCATTGTCTGTACTAGGGGTGAGGGAAGAGGCAGACCATTTAAAAAAATTTACTTAGTCACAAGATCAGTTTTTTTGGTAAACTTATAAGTAAGATGTTGAGGATTCTATTTAATTTACTGGTTCTTGGCATTTAAGAGTTGTGATCCTGTGCACATACAGTTTTCAGAGATCCCCTCAGATGATGATAAATCTTCCTTCCTAGTTAGCTGTGATAGGCATTTTGGACAACAAGAACCTCCTTTGCATGGTGCTGAAATGTTATAGTGCTGTTGACTTGCATCGAGGCACTTGTCTTTCTGTCTGTGCATTAAAAAGCTGTGGAATGTGTCCATAAATGTTGCCGGAGGCAAGCATGCATTCCTGAATCAGACTGCATAACCCAGTCTGTACTAATAGTATAGCTCTTCAATCCCTGGCGACACAGCACTCAGGATAATGTGCTGCATGGCTAAACACTTAAAAGGTCCGCCGAAGGTAAGACCTATTGGCTATGCCAATGCTTTTTCTATCCGTTGGGGGTTGAAATTCACCTTACGCTAACTGAATTGTAATAATGGAAATCATACTCCTTCGGCTACCTCATTAAATGAGATAAGAGCAAACCATTTTTTTTTCTTAAGAACTCATTCAGGATACCAAATATTACACAACAGCAGTCAACAAGTTTATGGTAGGCATGTCGGTACCACACTGGATAAACAGCAGGCCGCGGAAGAGAGGACTGGTAAAGGGATAGGACATCGACACACGACACTGATCATGAAGCGAAGAAGAACATACCAGGAGATATATAAAATAAGTTTGGGGTCTGAATTAGTGCACAGGCAGTGGTGCAGTCCAATGACACCAGAGAGGTATATTATACAGCATCACAACAAATCCGTCTCTCCTCACGAGCATGCAAATGAGAGATAGGAAGGAGGCTGCGGGGACAGTCTGTCCTTAACTGAGACACAGCTGTGAAGTCACATCAAATCAACTTCTCCATTTCTCTGGCAGAAGGCACATCAAAGAATAATGTATCCAGCAAAAGAGAGATAAAGGAGAGAGTCCAGTGGCTCGTTCGTCTCCCCAAATTAAGTATCAAACAATGAGAAGGAGCTAAAGGTCTTTTCTTGAATAAACTGGCAATTTCTAGTTATCCAAGGAATGTCCCTTACAAAAAAAATCATTAGGTTTTTAAAAATAACCCTCACCCACCAACCTAGTTGGTGGCATGCTTCATCATAGGGTTCCCACCCAGGGGGCCGAATGCCTCCTGGGTGTGCTACGACGCCTGATTACATTGAAGCAGGTTTATTTCTTTTGTGTGAACGTGATAGATTAAAACTACCTCCAGGATACTAAATTGATTTATTGTGCAGTTCCTAGGGTAGGATTAAAAGATTTTTTTAGACGTATGTGAGCAAAAATGATCTCGTACGTCCCTTAAAAATGTGTGAAAGTGCTCAAAAAGTAAAATGGTCTACCTGTTTCAGCCAATACTAGCCCAATAAGTTGGCTTTTGTCAGGACCAATATCTCAAGTTGAATTTTCAGCCTGAGTTTGTGAAAGTGAACACACGCTAAGGTGTGCCAAAATGTGGTGAAATTGAACTTACAAATTTTGTCACCATCAGTTCTTTATCTGTAAGGGAGAATAAGAGCGAAAAGCAAATGGTTTCATGACAGTGCAAAACACGGAGGTAGGACTTCCCCATCCATCATGCACCCTCATATCAGTGCTTTTTATTTATAAATATAAGTGATCGTGAGTGTGATGATCATTAAACATGCAAAAACATCTTTTTATAAACACTTGTGCGCCGCCCAAATGTGGGTAGGCGTAATGGTGGCATAGGGTATGATGTACGTATTCATTATTTTAAACATTTCACACAGCAGTGTTCAAGCAATTATGGCAGGGAAATCTAAAAAAAAGTATGTGACCACTTAAGAGATCAGTGAAAGTAGCACCTACTTGGGTTACGGACTCTATCTGTAACATGGATCCCGGCGAGGAGGCGGTGCCTATTGTCACACTCTAAGTGTATGAGGAAGTAAAGAAACAAGGCATTAGTTGTCCATCGATAGAGGAGTTTAAAAAAATGCAAATGTATTCTATCAGTAGATTTACTTACTATGCCACGGTCAGCCACCTGCAAGAATACCTGTCTTTTGCCTCATCCGGGATCCCGGCGCTGTTGTGTCCTCGGTTGAAGGCAGTTAAAGTAGTAAATGCATTTCCGTGTTAGTCCGCGTGCAGCATGTCGTGCAGACGTGACGCGAGTAGAGCGTGGCCTCTCCTTGGATGAGTGGATTGGCCCTATTTCGTCGTGCTTCCTTTCTTTCAATGATACAGTCATGGTTTCACCAGACCGATTATCTGATTTTATATCGTAAGGGAGAAGAGTGCACTGCTGTTTATTAATAATAAACACAGCCCTCACTTATCATTTTGGAGTTGTCAAAGTCTGACTTTTCTATTAGGCATATTTATTTGTTAAGCTACGTAAATATAAACCTTTCTTTTTTTATGTCCGTCTTCCATATAGGTAATATGGATAAACAGAAGTTGCTTTCTGCAGCCTCACTAGAAAGTGACGTAAAAGTTTGTCTGGTTGCTGTCTTTAGGGACGAGGTCATTGAGGTAAATATGGAAGTGGGAGGGGATTTGTTGGTCATGAACCTGTCTGCCTATATGTATGCAAGCATATGCAGAGAACAGTCAATGAGTGAATCTTCATCCTTCTCTTATGTTTGACTTCTACTGTTTAGTATGTTCCACGGTATGTCATCATTTAGACCTTGTAGATGCGTTGAAAGGCGGTATACCCATCTTTGTTCCTGTTCCTTCTATAGGAGTAAGTTTTGAGGATTGTCAAGCTGTGTGTCAATCTGTTCTATCACTAACCAATGAAGGTCATTGGTTGTGTGCTCTGTTTTTAAAAAGTGGCCAGTCATCTTTGTGGTATTCCGTTTGCATCTAATATTGCTGCGAAGCTCACAGATCCTGGTCTTGATCTTTCTGCTGGTCATTCCTATGTATCGCTGTTTGCAAGGACATGTGATCATATAGACGACATTAGTAAAATTGCAATTTGTATGTTTTTTTTAAATGCCACGTTTTTTCAGAATCCAACTCCAGTGTTTTTATTTTGTATGTAAGATGGCATACACTACAGTCTCCACACGGGTAGTGACCTGTTATGTTTGGTAGTCCCCATGTATTTCGGACTGTGTTTTCTCTAAATGTCCTTTTTGAGCTTGTAGAGGCCGAGTGATCTTTCAGGCTTCTTGCTCTTTTGAATGAAAATAGCGGTTTCCCCATTTTAAATTTCCAGTATGTAGAATCCGCCTGTGTTTTCTTATGATCTTCGTCATCTGGTTAGAAATAGTGTTATAGGTTGTAACACAGGTAAGCGGTGGATCCGTTGTATTTCTTTGATGATCTTCAAGTAATATATCTCTTTTCTGGTTTCGAGACCTTTTTCTTGTTGTCTTGATAATTTTTTCCGGGTAGTTGCGGCGCCTCAATTTATCTTCAAGATCTTTTGCTTGGTGAAAATCCTCTATTTTACTACAGTCCCTTCAAAGTCTTAAAAATTGGCCATATGGCAGGTTTTCTCTCGGAGCTCTAGGGTGGAAGCTCTCAAATTTTAGCAATGTGTTCTTGGCGGTCGGTTTATAGTAGGTTTCTGTTTGTAACATATCATTTTCAAAGAAGTCTGTCACATCCAGAAAGGTAATTTCTTCTATGCCAATAGTGTGCGTGAACTTCAAGTAATTGTCACAATTGGAGGAGGAAGATCACGAGGCCGGAGACTGAGAGACAACCAAGTGCATTGGTAGGAACAGAATCCAGGAATGAACACCAGGAGCACGACAAAAGAACCACAGGTACCAGCAGGAATTGGGATTAGTCACTAACTTGTCATCACGGATACTAATTGACACCGAGTTAAGCATCCTCAATAAAGGACTAGGTTTTGTACCTACACCCAATCTTGATCAATTTCAACTTAATTGTGAACTATCGGAGTTTTTCAGGAAACTGAAACTCAAGGCATTCTTTGAGAAGAACCCAACTACAGAAAACGGGACACAAGGGGAGATACCAATCTTAAGAATAAGTCAACCTTCTGCCCCTCCTTGGCCACTATACTAGTGGAACTCCTAACATTTGAACAAGCAGTTACGAAGGATATCGACACAAGTGAATCAAAGAATACATTTCATAATATGAACAAGGAGGAACACCTAGCGCTTAAACGATTACAAGCGGATGAAACAATTGTCATAAAGCAAGCAGATAAAGGAGGAGGAGTGGTTTTATTGAACAAATCAGATTACAGAATGGAATGGGAATGACTACTAAACGGCAGAAAGAATTACAAACCACTCAGTAAGGATCCATCCCCAGTTCTAAAGAGGAGAATTGCGTATGTGGTAGAGGAAGCAGAAGCAAATGGATACATTACCAAAAAGGAATCAGAGTTCTTATGCACCAAGCAAGCAAGAATTCCTTATTCCTACACACTCCCGAAAATTCATAAAAATAGATTATCACCACCAGGCCCGACCTATAGTGTCAGGTATCAATTCCCTTCTGGAACCCCTCTCTCGCTTTTGTGATTTCTCTCTAAAACCACTGGTTCAAAAAACTTCTAACTATTAGAAAGACACAAAAGACTTACTGAAATTACTAGAAGTGGGGTTTAACACACAGTCCAATTTGCTAATAAACTTGGTCTTTGAGAGTCTGTACACAAGTCTCCCGCAGGATGAGACCATTCAAGTGATAAGGAATATCCTAGATAACCCCCCCCGGGAATAACAAACACCAAGAAGCTTAGTGATGGAATGTATGGAAATAGCCCTTAAAGAAAATTTCTATGAGTTCGAAGACAAGTTATTCCTACAAACTCACGGAACATCCATGGGTAGTACCTTTGCCCCAAGTGTGGCAGGGCTCTATGTTCTTGACTTCGAGAGAAGATACATCCCTGATGCTAATAATCCCTTCAGGACAAAAATCAGATTCTGGAAACGATATATTGACGATGTGCTTCTTATATGGGAAGGAGGAGAATCAGCTTTCCGAGAGTTTTCAGAATGGTTGAACAAACGCGACAATAACTTGAAGTAAACACACACTATATGCACAGAAGAAATTACCTTTCTGGATGTGACAATCTTCTTTGAAAATTATATATTACAAACAAAAACCTACTATAAACCGACAGCCAAGAACACATCGCTAACATTTGAGAGCTTCTACCCTAGAGCTCTGAGGGAAAACCTGCCCTATGGCCAATTTTTAAGACTTCGAAGGAACTGTAGTAAAATAGAGGATTTTCATTCCCAAGCAAAAGATCTTGTAGATAAATAGATGAGCCGCAACTACCCGGAAAACATTATCAAGACTACAAGAAAAAGGGCCGAAACCAGAAAAGAGATATAATACTTGAAGATCATCAAAGAAATACAACGGATCCACCGCTTACCTGTGTTACAACCTATAACACTATTTCTAACCAGATGACAAAGATCATAAGAAAACACTGGTGGATTCTACATACTGGAAATTTAAAATGGGAAAAAACACTATTTTCATTCAAAAGAGCAAGAAGCCTGAAGGATCACTAGGTCTCTACACGCCCAAAAGGACATTTAGAGAAAACACAGTCCGAATACATGGGGCTACCAAACATAACAGGTCACTACCTGTGCGGAGACTGTAGTGTATGCCATCTTACATACAAAACAAAAACACAGGAGTTGGAATCTGAAAAAACATGCCATCTAAAAAAACACACAAATTGCAATTCTACTAATGTCGTCTACATGATCACATGTCCTTGCAAACTGCGATACATAGGAATGACCAGCAGAAAGATCAAGACCAGGATCTGTGAGCATCGCAGCAATATTAGATGCAAACGGAATACCACAAAGATGACTGACCACTTTTTAAAAACAGGCCACACGACCAATGACCTTCAATGGGTAGTGATAGAATAGATTGACACACAGCTTGACAATCCTCTAAACTTACTCCTAGGGAAGGAACAAAGATTGGTATACTGCCATTCAATGTATCTACAAGGTCTAAATGATGACATACCGTGGAACATACTAAACAGTAGAAGTCAAACATAAGAGAAGGATGAAGATTCCCTCACTGACTGCTCTCTGCATATGCTTGCATACATATAGGCAGACAGGTTCATGACCAACAAATCCTCTCCCACTTCATTTTTTACCTCAATGACCTCGTCCCTAACGACAGTAACCAGGCAAACTTTTACGTCACTTTCTAGTGAGGCTGCAGAAAGTAACTTCTGTTTATCCATATTACCTATATGGAAGACGGACATAAAAGAAGAAAGGTTTAAATTTACGTATTTTAACAAATAAATATGCCTAATATAAAAGTCAGACTTTGACAACTCCAAAATGATAAGTGAGGGCTGTGTTTATTATTAATAAACAGCAGTGCACTCTTCTATCTTCCGATACAAAATCAGATAATCGGTCTGGTAAAACCATGACCGTATATGTGAACAATAAAGTTCATTGAAAGAAGGGAAGCATGACGAAATAGAGCCAGTGCACCTCATCCAAGGAGAGGCCGCGCCCTACTCGCTTGGGTCACGTCTGCATGTCATGCCGCACGCAGACTAATGTGGAAATGCATTTACTACTTTAATTGCCTTCAACCGAGGACACGGCAAAGCCGGAATCCCGGACGAGGCAAAAGACAGGTATTCTTGCAGGTGGCAGACCATGGCGTAGTAAGGAGATCTACTGATAGAATACATTTGCATTTTTTCGAACTCCTCTATCGATGGACAACTAATGCCTTGTTTCTTTACTTCTTCATACACTTAAAGAGTGTGACATTAGGCATCGCCTCCCTGCCGGGATCCATGTTACAGATAATGTTTGTAACCCAAGTAGGTGCTACTTTCACTGATCTCTTAAGTGGACTTGGGCTTTTTTAGATTTCCCTGCCATAATTGCTTGAACACTGCTGTGCGAAAAAGTTTAAAATAATGAATATGTACAGAATACCATATGCCGCCATTACGCCTACCCACATTTGGGCAGCGCACAAGTGTTTATAAAAAATATGTTTTTGCATGTTTAATGATCATCACACTCATGATCACTTATATTTATAAATAAAAAGCACTAATATGAGGATGCATAATGGATGGGGCACTCCTACCTCTGTGTTTTGCACTCTCATGAAACCATTTGCTTTTTTCTCTTATTTTCCCTTACAGATAAAGAACTGATGGTGACAAAATTTGTAAGTTCAATTTCACCACATTTGGGCACACCTTAGCGTGTGTGTTCTCTTTCACAAACTCAGGCTGAAAATTCAACTTGAGATTTTGGTCCTAACGAAAGCCAACTTATTGGGCTAGCATTGGCTGAAACATGTAGACCATTTTATTTTTTTAGCACTTTCACACATTTTTGAGGGATGTACGAGATCATTTTTGCTCACATACGTCTAAAAGAAATCTTTTAATCCTACCCTAGGAACTGCACAATAAATCAATTTAGTATCCTGGAGGTAGTTTTAATCTATCACGTTCACACAAAAGAAATAAACCCGCTCCGCTGTAATCAGGCGTCATAGCACACCCAGGAGGCATTAGGCCCCTGGGAGGGAACCCTATGATGAAGCATGCCACCAACTAGGTTGATGGGTGAGGGTTCTTTTTCAAAACCCTATTTTGTTTTTTAAAGGGACATTCCATGGATAACTAGAAAATTGTCAGTTTATTCAAGAAAAGATCTCTAGCTCGTTCTCATTGTTTGATACATCAAAGAATAAGACAGTCATTGGCTAGAACTTTAGCGCCCTCAACCCCATGTATAACACCTTGTACCTAGCTAGTAGTGCATGCCTCCCGTCCTCGCATCCCCCATCTACTTCACAGCGCAGAAGCTTAAAAAGAACGCTGCAGTACATTTGGCTTTACATGTATCCCACTGTAAAGCCAATTGTCCGTATTTACTTTATTTTTTCTTTCTCTGTGGCTGGTGTTGAATCACGGGTGGAAAGCAAAGGTTTCAATAGGGCCCCATTCCAAATTCCTCATTTTTTTTTCAAATGCTGGATCCAGCCACTGCTCAGTTGACGCTCATGAGCAGGGTACAGTGAGGACTATAATCTGCAGGGGCTTAGAATGCTGATGCTTGGGGCTGGAGGGGATAAAATGAGATCCAGCCCTGCTCAGTTAACACTCATGAGCAGTTTACAGTGATGACGATGATCTGGAGGGGCTTAGAATGCTGATGCCAGGGTCCAGAGTGTTAAAATGAGAGCCCTCTCCATGCCCCGACAGACACAAATCAAACCTGGATCAATGAGAGTTGCTCCGGAAGACTTACATTGACCTTGGCTTGATGCGTGCCTGTCACAGTCACTATGCCCAGCCACACATGTGGGGTAGTATTTTTATCGGGACAAGTGTGGAACACTGGGTATTTTGTGGGTGCCTGCTGCTTCCAGAAGATTACAACAATGAAATGCAAGAAAAATGAGCAATTTTAGGCAAAGTTTGAGGTTTGCAGGGCATTTGTACTCTCCTGAGTGTTTAGTTTTCCGAAATGTCTGGTTTTGGTAGGTTTCCCTGAGTGGCCATTGATCCCTGGCCAAAACAACGCTGCTACCCCCACTGCCAAATCAAATCATTTTTGTGATAGGAAATGTTGATGTCCCCACATTGTATTTTGGAGCCCTTCCTGTTGCGAGGGCAAGGCCTACCCACAAAAGTGAGGTGCCATTTTTATTGGGAGACTTGGTGAAATGGTCAGTGATAGGAAATTTGTTGCTCCCTTTAGATTCCAGAACTTTCCAACACATAAATGTGGTGAAAATGTGTTTTTTAGTGAAAGTTTGAGGTTTGCAAGGGCTTCTGGGTAAGAAACCCTGGTGAGCCACACAAGTCACCCCACCCTGGATTACCTTGGGTGTCTAGTCTTAAAAAATGTGCCGGTTTGCTAGGTTTCCCTATGTGCTGACTGAGCTAGGGCCCAACATCCAGAGCTAGTCACAATGCAAAAAAAGGGTCACTTTTCAGCGCAAAAATGTGATGTGTCCATGTTGCGTTTTGGGAGCTTTCCTGTCACGGGCACTTCCCCCATCCACATATCTGAGGTACCATTTTTATCAGGAGACTTGGAGGAATGCTGGGTGGTCAGAAATTTGTGACTCCCCACGGATTCCAGAAATTTCTTCTCAGATCTGAGAGGAAAATGTATTTTTTTATTCAAACTTTGAAGTTTGCAAGGGCTTTTGGGTAAGCAAACCTAGTGGGAGCCACACAAGTCATTCTTCCCTGGATTCCCCTGTGTGTCTAGTTTTCAATAATGTTCAGGTTTGCGGAGATTCCCTAGGTGCCGGCTGAGCACAGGGCCCAAACTCCACAGCTAGCCATACTGCAAAATCTGATTTGTCCATGTTGCATTTTGGGGCCTTTCCTGTCGCAGACACTAGCCCTACCCACACAACTGACTTACCATTTTTAATCAAGAGACTTGGGGGAATGATAGCTGGGAGCAAATTTGTGGCACCCCACAGATTCCATAGGTTTTCCTCACAGAAATGTGAGGAAAATGTGTTTTTAGTCAAAGTTTGAGGTTTGCAGAGCCTTCCTGGTAGGAAAACCTGGTGGGATTCACAGAAGTCACCCCGCCCTGGAGTCCCATAGGTGTCTAGTTTTCAGAAATGTACCAGTTTGCTAGGTTTCCGTAGGTGCCCGCTGAGCTAGGGCCCAAAATCCACAGCTACCCACATTGTAAAACAAGCATTGGCATAGCCAATAGGTCTCGCCTTTGGGGCCTTATAAATGTTTAGCCAGAGCTATTGACTTTGCCAATGTCTTCAAGCTGTGCTGTAGAGAAGTGTGGCTGCTGTGCAGCATGCTGAAAAGTTATAATAAAAAAGTGTCAGAAGCATTTTTGTTACTTTATATATGACCAAGAAGGCATTATGTAAAACTGAACAACCATATTAAAAAAGTATTTACAATAAAAAATTTCCTCAGTTTTCTTTTGTTCTTGCAATGCTGGCAACTTGTTTCTGCCTATTGCAATGGTTGTTTGTTAAAGCTTTTTTTTTGAGGGGGCATAAACAATCGGAGGGTGAAGGTTGGGAACTAGTACCTGTATTATAACACTAGCAGCGGCCAGACGCTAGGGGAGAATCAACAGATGCCAGATTCCGAGAGCAGGCTGAGGTGGTGCTGAGTGATGCTGAGGTGGTAGTGGTGGTTGTGGTGACTGTTGCGGAGACGATGCTGAGGTGATGCTGAATGATACTGCTGTGGTGCTGAGTGATGCTGTGGTGGTGCTGAGTGATATTGTCTTGGCGCTGAGTGATGCTGTGGTGGCCCTGAGTGATGCTGTGGTTGCCCTGAGTGATGCTGTGGTGGCCCTGAGTGATGCTGTGGTGGCCCTGAGCGATGCTGTGGTGGCCCTGAGCGATGCTGCGGTGGCGCTGAGCGATGCTGTGGTGGCGCTGAGTGATGCTGTGGTGGCGCTGAGCGATGCTGTGGTTGCGCTGAGCGATGCTGTGGTGGCGCTGAGCGATGCTGTGGCGGCGCTGAGCGATGCTGTGGCGGCGCTGATCGATGCTGTGGCGGCGCTGAGCGATGCTGTGGCGGCGCTGAGCGATGCTGTGGCGGCGCTGAGTGATGCTGTTGTGCCGCTGAGAGATGCTGTGGTGGCGCTGAGTGATGCTGTGGTGGCGCTGAGTGATGCTGTGGTGGCGCCGCTGTGGCGGCGCTGAGTGATGCTGTGGCGGCGCTGAGTGATGCTGTGGTGGCGCTGAGTGATGCTGTGGTGGCGCTGAGTGATGCTGTGGTGGCGCTGACAGATGCTGTGGTGGCGCTGAGAGATGCTGTGGTAGCGCTGAGTGATGCTGTGGTGGCGCTGAGTGATGCTGTGGTAGCGCTGAGTGATGCTGTGGTGGCGCTGAGTGATGCTGTGGTGGCGCTGAGCGATGCTGTGGTGGCGCTGAGCGATGCTGTGGTGGCGCTGAGCGATGCTGTGGTGGCGCTGAGCGATGCTGTGGCGGCGCTGAGCGATGCTGTGGCGGCGCTGAGCGATGCTGTGGCGGCGCTGAGCGATGCTGTGGCGGCGCTGAGCGATGCTGTGGCGGCGCTGAGTGATGCTGTTGTGCCGCTGAGAGATGCTGTGGTGGCGCTGAGTGATGCTGTGGTGGCGCTGAGTGATGCTGTGGTGGCGCTGCTGTGGCGGCGCTGAGTGATGCTGTGGCGGCGCTGAGTGATGCTGTGGTGGCGCTGAGTGATGCTGTGGTGGCGCTGACAGATGCTGTGGTGGCGCTGAGAGATGCTGTGGTAGCGCTGAGTGATGCTGTGGTGGCGCTGAGTGATGCTGTGGTAGCACTGAGTGATGCTGTGGTGGCGCTGAGTGATGCTGTGGTGGCGCTGAGTGATGCTGTGGTGGCGCTGAGTGATGCTGTGGTAGCGCTGAGTGATGCTGTGGTGACGCTGAGTGATATTGTTGTGGCACTGAGTGATGCTGTGGTAGTTCTGAGTGATGCTTTCGTGGTGCTGAGTGATGCTGTGGTGGTGCTGAGTGATGCTGTGGTGACGTTGAGTGATGCTGTGGTGGCGCTGAGTGATGCTGTGGTGGCGCTGAGTGATGCTGTGGTGGCGCTGAGTGATGCTGTGGTGGCCCTGAGTGATGCTGTGGTGGTGGTGAGCGATGCAGTGGCGGTGCTGAGCGATGCTGTGGTGGTGCTGAGCGATGCTGTGGTGGCCCTGAATGATCCTGTGGTGGTGCTGAGTCATCCTGTGGTGGTGCTGAGTCATCCTGTGGTGGTGCTGAGCGATGCTGTGGTGGCCCTGAATGATCCTGTGGTGGTGCTGAGTCATCCTGTGGTGGTGCTGAGTCATCCTGTGGTGATGCTGAGTCATCCTGTGGTGGTGCTGAGTCATCCTGTGGTGGTGCTGAGTGATGCAGTGTTGGCCCTGAGTGATGATGTGGTGTCGCTGAGTAATGCTGTGGTGGCGCTGAGTGATGCTGTGGTGGCGCTGAGTGATGCTGTTGTGGCGCTAAGTGATGCTGTGGTTGTGCTGAGTAATGCTGTGGTTGTGCTGAGTAATGCTGTGGTTACGCTGAGAAATGCTGTGGTTGCACTGAGTGATGCTGTGGTTGCACTGAGTGATGCTGTGGTTGCACTGAGTGATGCTGTTGTGGCGCTGAGTGATGCTGTTGTGGCGCTGAGTGATGCTGTGGTGGTGCTGAGTGATGCTGTGGTGGCGCTGAGTGATGCTGTGGTGGCGCTGAGTGATGCTGTGGTGGCGCTGAGTGATGCTGTGGTGGCCCTGAGTGATGCTGTGGTGGTGGTGAGCGATGCAGTGGCAGTGCTGAGCGATGCAGTGGCGGTGCTGAGCGATGCTGTGGTGGTGCTGAGCGATGCTGTGGTGGCCCTGAATGATCCTGTGGTGGTGCTGAGTCATCCTGTGGTGGTGCCGAGTCATCCTGTGGTGGTGCTGAGTCATCCTGTGGTGGTGCTGAGTCATCCTGTGGTGGTGCTGAGTCATCCTGCTGTGGCGCTAAGTGATGCTGTGGTTGTGCTGAGTAATGCTGTGGTTGTGCTGAGTAATGCTGTGGTTACGCTGAGAAATGCTGTGGTTGCACTGAGTGATGCTGTGGTTGCACTGAGTGATGCTGTGGTTGCACTGAGTGATGCTGTGGTTGCACTGAGTGATGCTGTTGTGGCGCTGAGTGATGCTGTTGTGGCGCTGAGTGATGCTGTGGTGGCGCTGAGTGATGCTGTGGTGGCACTGAGTGATGCTGTGGTGGCCCTGAGTGATGCTGTGGTGGTGGTGAGCGATGCAGTGGCGGTGCTGAGCGATGCAGTGGCGGTACTGAGCGATGCTGTGGTGGTGCTGAGCGATGCTGTGGTGGCCCTGAATGATCCTGTGGTGGTGCTGAGTCATCCTGTGGTGGTGCTGAGTCATCCTGTGGTGGTGCTGAGTCATCCTGTGGTGGTGCTGAGTCATCCTGTGGTGGTGCTGAATCATCCTGTGGTGGTGCTGAGTCATCCTGTGGTGGTGCTGAGTCATCCTGCTGTGGTGCTGAGTGATGCTGTGGTGGTGCTGAGTGATATTGTCTTGGCGCTGAGTGATGCTGTGGTGGCCCTGAGTGATGCTGTGGTGGCCCTGAGTGCGATGCTGTGGTGGCGCTGAGCGATGCTGTGGTGGCGCTGAGCGATGCTGTTGCGGCGCTGAGCGATGCTGTGGCAGCGCTGAGCGATGCTGTGGCGGCGCTGAGTGATGCTGTGGCGGCGCTGAGTGATGCTGTGGTGGCGCTGAGAGATGCTGTGGTAGCGCTGAGTGATGCTGTGGTGGCGCTGAGTGATGCTGTGGCGGCGCTGAGTGATGCTGTGGCGGCGCTGAGTGATGCTGTGGCGGCGCTGAGTGATGCTGTGGTGTCGCTGAGAGATGCTGTGGTGTCGCTGAGAGATGCTGTGGTGGCGCTGAGAGATGCTGTGGTAGCGCTGAGTGATGCTGTGGTGGCGCTGAGTGATGCTGTGGTGGCGCTGAGTGATGCTGTGGTGGCGCTGAGTGATGCTGTGGTGGCGCTGAGTGATGCTGTGGTGGCGCTGAGTGATGCTGTGGTGGCGCTGAGTGATGCTGTGGTGGCGCTGAGTGATGCTGTGGTGGCGCTGAGTGATATTGTTGTGGCACTGAGTGATGCTGTGGTAGTTCTGAGTGATGCTTTCGTGGTGCTGAGTGATGCTGTGGTGGTGCTGAGTGATCCTGTGGTGGTGCTGAGTGATGCTGTGGTGGCGCTGAGTGATGCTGTGGTGGCGCTGAGTGATGCTGTGGTGGCGCTGAGTGATGCTGTGGTGGCGCTGAGTGATGCTGTGGTGGCACTGAGTGATGCTGTGGTGGCCCTGAGTGATGCTGTGGTGGCCCTGAGTGATGCTGTGGTGGTGGTGAGCGATGCAGTGGCGGTGCTGAGCGATGCAGTGGCGGTGCTGAGCGATGCAGTGGCGGTGCTGAGCGATGCTGTGGTGGTGCTGAGCGATGCTGTGGTGGCCCTGAATGATCCTGTGGTGGTGCTGAGTCATCCTGTGGTGGTGCTGAGTCATCCTGTGGTGGTGCTGAGCGATGCTGTGGTGGCCCTGAATGATCCTGTGGTGGTGCTGAGTCATCCTGTGGTGGTGCTGAGTCATCCTGTGGTGGTGCTGAGTGATGCAGTGTTGGCCCTGAGTGATGATGTGGTGGCGCTGAGTAATGCTGTGGTGGCGCTGAGTGATGCTGTGGTGGCGCTGAGTGATGCTGTGGTGGCGCTGAGTGATGCTGTTGTGGTGCTAAGTGATGCTGTGGTTGTGCTGAGTAATGCTGTGGTTGTGCTGAGTAATGCTGTGGTTGTGCTGAGTAATGCTGTGGTTGCACTGAGTGATGCTGTGGTTGCACTGAGTGATGCTGTGGTTGCACTGAGTGATGCTGTGGTTGCACTGAGTGATGCTGTGGTTGCACTGAGTGATGCTGTGATGGCGTTGAGTGATGCTGTGATGGCGTTGAGAGGAGATGTGTTGGTGCTGAGTGATGCTGTGTTGGTGCTGAGTGATGCTGTGCTGGCTCTGATTGATGCTGTGCTGGCTCTGATTGATGCTGTGGTTGCGCTGAGTGATGCTGTGGTGATGCTGAGTGATGCTGTGGTGATGCTGAGTGATGCTGTGTTGATGCTGTTGTGTTGCCGAGTGAGAGATAGAGTGAAGATATAATGCCCAATTAGAGAGGGTGGTGAGAGAGAAAGAGAGAGAAAGGGTGTACATAGAATAAAGAGTGGAGCGGGATAGAGAGAGAGAAAGAAGGGGAGAGAGTGAATGAAGGAGTTTGAAAGAGAAACAGATAAAGGGGTGAGAGAGAATGAAAGGCTAAAAAAGATAGAGAGGGGAGAGTTAATTAAGTAGAGAGAGAATTAGAGAGGGGAGAGAGACAATAAGAGTGGGGGGGTGTGGAGTTTAAATAGAGTGAAGAAGTGACGCGGAAAAAGTAACCTTAAATATAGCTTTGTGCGAATAAATATAAAAAAAACAGAGTGAGGCAAAAATACTGGTAATTAGGCTGTGACTCCCAATATAAAACAAATAGCGATATAAGGTGAAATCAACCCACCGAAGCAATATTTCTAACTAGACAAAAAAAAGCTTGCATTTCAATGCTAATCGCTGTTTTTCATGTGACTGTAGTCCAGGGCCGTCAGTTGGTAATGTGAGCTGCTGCTGCGATTGAAACATCAGAGTCCAGAGAGTTAATGAGCCATGACGTGGAAATGAGGAAGAGATAGGAAACCCAGATGGCAGCTGCGCGCGTGCACGCACATCGTGAACGCAAGCTGGTCGCCAGCCGAAAGCCAGTGGGTTTGCACTTCCAAAACCCACTTACTAAAACTCTCGGCCAGACCAGCGCAAGCGCTGGTGCAGGCCGAGACCTAATGAACATTTGGATTTTGGCATGATTTAGTTCTAATGCATTATTAATTACCACCAGCGAGAAAGCTGTGGAGCAGGCTGTTTTTAAACCTCCCATGAAAAAATAGTTTTTTCCTGCTGGGAATTGCCTTAGACTTCAATTCTAGGCAAAATCTGTCACTATAAATGTACACAATTAATCTAGTGCGTTGTTAAAATGACTGCTTGAAACTGTCCTTTTCACACAAGTAGGTCTGCTCATTAAGCTTGAACGAATATTCATTTAAAAAAGCGAACAACACACTAGTGTCACAATATTAATTAGCAACATCCGGGTCCATAGTCAAATTGTGTTTAGTCAAATTAGCTGCGCATTTAAAATGAGCCTAGAAAAGAGAAAATTTGAAGCAATGGTGCTGTCCAGCCTTACTTTAATTATGTAAATCTGAAACAATCTGGTTACTAGTAGAGACCGAGTTCTTAAACTTTCATACAGGCACCTTGAAGTAAGGTCGGCGCCCTCAAAGTTACTCATTAGCAATACGATTTTTTTTCCCAAAAATGCCTTTTCAAGGGGGCTTTTCTAAAGCTAGTTAACAGGCCTTTCCACTGCAAGGCTGCTACAAGCGAATCGATGCCGTCCAAACCAAACACAGTGCATCCTTTCCCCCCACTAATTTAGCTTTTTCAAAAAAACTTCTCAGCTTGTGTTGACACGGCTTATAAACAAATACTGATCACAGCAAATGACCCGCTCACAACAATCACGACATGTAACAGTAACGTGTGTCTTGGGTGGCAAATTAAGTAGACACAAAAAAACCTGAGGAGTGCATCAGCACTTCAGCTTTACCTCACCTTTGTCATTGTCGTGTCGTCCTTCCTGGGAGTGAAACTTCCAAAGAAGCTGAGGCTGTAGAAGCCGACGACAGAGGAGACCATCAGATAGCTGTGAGAAACAAGGAAAAGAGCCCCGCGAGGAATGCATTCCGCTCTCAAGCGCCGCCAAAATGCCTAAAGACACCGAAGGACAAACAAAAACACCTCGAGTGGCCGAGCAGGAACGACCTGCCTCCGCATCTTGGTAAATGACCAGTGTCCCAGAAAGCCAACAGAATACTTGTTAACAGACAGAATTCTTTCCAACATAAAGGATACAAAATCAGAATGATTTCGAGGGCCGCGCCGACAAAACCAAACGTGAAAAGCGAGGCGTCCCCTATGTCCGTCCCCTAAGAAAAACAAGCAATGGCCGCGCGGCCGTGAAACTGACACAGCCGCGAAAGTGAAAGTAATCGCGAGGGAAGCCACATGGCGAGGGAAGCCAAATGGCGCCATATGGCGCCTGATTGCGCGTGCACGCTCGCGTAAACGCAAGCTGGTCGCCAGCAAACTGCTGTTTGCACTTCCAAAACCCGCTTACTAAAACTCTCGCCAGAGCAGCGCATGCGCTGGCTCAGGCGAGACCTAAAAAGGGTACGTTTTCAGAGGAAAAAATATGATGTGTCCAGCTTGTGTTTTGGGCACTTTCCTGTTACAGGCACTAGGCCTACCCACACAAGTGCGGTATCATTTTTATTTCAGAGGCATGTGGGAACACAGAAGAGTAGAATATTTGTTGTTACCAATTGAATTGCTTTACATTTGTGCCTTCCAAGTGTAAGCCAGTATGTAAGAAAGAAGACATTTTGAAAAATGTCCTCTGAATCACAAGCTAGTATAGGTACCCACAAATTCAAAGATGTACAAATAACCACTGCTCCTAAACTCCATATCTGGTGTCTATTTCAGAAATACATAGGTTTCTTTGATACCCATTTTTAACTCTTTATATTTTACCATATGAATTACTCTATAAACAGTAAACAATGAAACATCAATGTAAGGTGCAGTTCGGTTGTTGGCTCTGGGTACCTCAGGTTCTTGGAAAACCTACAAACCCTATATATCCCTGCAACAAGAAGGGTCTAGCGGACATAAGGGTATATTACTTTTATAAATCAGCCATCTTGACAAGAAGTTACAAAAGAAAAGTTGTCACAAATAGCCATTATTTTCTACTCATTTTCGATATTTTTTGTTTTCAACAGTTAAGTTTCTTTGGAAAAACTTTGAGGAATCTACACAAATGACCCACTGATGAACTCAAAATTGTATCTACTTTTTGGAAATCTATAGCTTTTCATGATCACCCATGGGTTCTCTCCAGTTTCCACCACAAAGTAAAAGTAGGTTGAAAGCACACAAAAAAGAAAAATTGGCTACTTCTTTGAAAAATGTCAAAACTGCAGTTAAAAAATAGGTTTTTGATTCAGTTCTGCATGTTCCTGAAAGCTGGAAAAATGGTGACTTTGGCACAGCAAACCTTTCATGGATGCAATTTTTAGGGGGAAAAAGACACTTTTTCCCCCAAACTGTAGCTATATTTTGTCTATTTTTTCAGTCCATTCCAGATTAATTTGAAACTGCGTGCATTGATATAACAGAATTGTGCAATAAACCAAGACCAGATATTCAAGATGTACCACTCGACTTGGCTGATTTTATTTTATTTATGGATAGCTCATGTCTGAGAGGTGTGTGTAACACAACGAGAAAAGTAGAGATTTTTTCACTATTGTTTGTCTTCCAAACAAAATACCAATCACACACAAAAAATATACTATAGTGGCATCCACACTTTGGTTGTTCTTAAAGTACCTCAGCCTCGTGTGAGCAAACCTGTTGCTATAGGAAGGTGAAGTCTCAACCACATATTCGTGGCATGCTTCATCATCGGCTTATGTGTCCACTTTGATAGGATAACACCATCAAGGTGGCCTCAAGATGAGGGAGTTCAGAATAAATGGCACTGGATAAGTGTAGGATCCAGAATATTATTAAAGCTGATTCTGTGTAAACCAAAAAGAGATCTCTTTATTTAGAGGGTACACCGATTACGCTGTGAGTACCCTCTGAATAAAGGGAATTGCTTGAAGTCGAGGCCGCCTTGATGGTGTTGTACTTACATTCCTTTATTTATTTTCATTTATTTAGAGAGTTTTATATAGCGCTGGCAGGACCCGTGGGTATCAGAGCGCTTTACAACATGTACACAGGCAATAAAAGAAATAGACAGACAAAACAGGCTGCCGTACGTAAGGCAGATAATAGAGTCAAGAGTTACTTGATTGTAGGCTGCTAAAAAAATAGCTATGGTATAATGTCCAGAGGGTTAAAGGTGCCAAGCAGGAGGAGATCCTTTAGTTTTCTCTTGAAGGTCATGAAGGAGGGGTTGGTTCTGAGATCTGCTGGTAGGGAGTTCCAGATTTTGGGGGCATTGCCCCAGAAGGAGCGAGCCAGGGCTTTTTGTTTATGTCTCTTTGGGGGTATGAGAAGTAGGTTGTTGGTGCTCCTCAGGTTTCTTGCCTGGCCTGCCTTGGTAAGTTTGGCTGCCAGGTAGACTGGTTTACCAGTGTGAAGGACTTTGTGGGTGAGACAGGCAGTTTTGAAGTGGCAGCGAGCTTCAATTGGGAGCCACTTGAGATCTTTCAGGGAGGGGGAGATGTGATCGTGCCTTTTGGCTCTGGTGACCATCCTTGCTGCTGCATTTAGAGTTGTTCTCAGGGGGGCTAGGTGGGATTTTGCTGTGCCTGTGAGGGTAGCGTTCCCGAAGTCCAGTCTCGACAGAACCAAGGCTTGCGTTGCAGTTTTGAGATCATTAGGGGGGAGGAAGGGCTTGATTTTGTTAAGTAGCTTTAATTTGTAGAGGGCACTCCTTGCGGAAGTCTTAATGTGTGAGCTCATGTTCAGGTTAGGGTCCAGTGTGATTCCCAAGAGATTTGGCAGAGCCGGCCAGGGTTAGGTTGTAGTTGAGGGAGTTGATAAGCTTTATCCCTTCTTGAACCTGGTGGGTTTGTCCGTCGTTTGACAAGAGAAGAATTTCCATCTTATCTTGGTTGAGTTTTAAGTGGTTGTGTGATAGCCAGTTTTGGATTTTGTTAGAATCTCATTTAGACGACGTATGTCTCCTGGGGAGGATATTTCCAGGTAGAGCTGGATGTCATCTGCATAGAGGTGGAAGGGGATGTTAGCTTGCTTGATTATGGTAGTGAGGGGCTCCATGTAGATATTGAAGAGAGTAGGTGAGAGGACTGAGCCCTGGGGAACACCTCTGGTTATAGTAGAGGTATCAGAAGTTGCATTGTTTATTTTTATTTGTTGAGAGCAGTTATGAAAAAAGGATGTGGGCCATTTCAGCACCAGGCCGTTCGCTCCAATATGTTGTTTGAGGGTGTTAAGAAGAGGTTTATGGTCCACTGTGTCGAAGGCAGCAGATAGATCTGGGAGGATGAGCAGGCAGCAACGGCCGGCATCCATACATTTGTGGATGTCATCTGCTATATTTAGTAAAGGTGTTTCTGTGCTACAGCCCTTTCTGAAGCCTTATTGGTGAGAATCCAGGAGATTGTTAATGTCGATGTGCGGGTTGAGTTGGAGTAGGACACATTTCTCGAGGATTTTGGCCAGGAAGGGCAAGTTTGAGATTGGCCTGAAGTTGTTGAGGTCCTCAGGGTCTGATCCCGTTTTTTTTAATAGTGGAGTGACTTGGCCTAGTTTTAGGCAGTCTGGCATGACTCCCGTGCTTAGGGAGCTGTTTATTATCATCGTCCACAGGGGGGTAATGACATGATTGAGATTTTTTGCCATGGAGGCCGGGAGGATGTCTGCGAAGTGGGAGGAGGGCTTTGAATTCGCAATTAGTTTAGAGATGTCCATTTCTGTGAGTGGGTTGAATGCTTTCCAGCAATTGGGGGTAGAGGGGGATCCTAGGGATTGGTTGCCCTCATTTGTCTCAGGAGGGGGTATCTCTACTTGGGGGTCGGAGGAAAGCAGGGTGGGATTTGTTTTATCTGTGGTGGGGAGGGTGATTACAGTAGATGCTTGTGTGGGGTGATCCAGCGCGGCTAATATAAATTCTTCTCCTTCGGATATGACATCCAGGTGAAATCATTCACATCCACTATACCATATGACGGTGGGGCCCATAACACCGCATATCATACACTCAGTCGTTCCCTGGATCACACCCACATTCGCTAAGGAGAAAAACGAGTTGCTGGAGGAACGGAATACCTTATTAAATTTGACAGATTATTACCTTAAACATCATATACATTCAGTTTTTAATCCTGTCGGCTCTAAAACATCAAGGTACTCCCTCTTTGGTCGATGGACCAACTAGTAGAATAAGTTGATGGTGATCGAGACCAGCTCAATCATTTAAAACCCTAGTAAATGTCAAATTTATTAATGAACTAAAGAACCACAGACTCAAAATTAATTAGAAATACATTTTTATCTAAATTCAAATTTGCACGAGTGAGATTCTTAGTTTATTAATCACCTTAATACATTCTTTTACATTTATATAGGAAATTCTGTAAAGAAATCGAAATTATGCATTACCTATTTAGATGCAGATAGGAATGGTTCACCAAAAGAAGATAAACCGTAAATCACAGAATGGACTCCCAAACTGACTGACTGTCCCTCTAGATGGCCTCCTCGACGGGACCTCCCATACAGATTTCCCGCAACGGTCTCGTTCCTTCCCCAGTCAGGTTCGAAGTCAATGGCAGCATCCGCATTAACATCAGCATTTGCAGTAATAACAGCATCGACACCTCCCATATAAGAGCAGTCCTTCTTATACCCTACTTCTGGCTTACTACACAAAAAGTTGCAATGTTTGGGGGCAGGAATCACGCTAATTGGTCCATTTGAGGGGTGGTGAAGATGGTCTCATCGCCTTCCTTGTTCAAACTGGTTTTGGGGATGTTTAAGAGTTCACTGTTTCCCATGCTCTTTGGGTAAAAGCAGTCCAAATTGTCTATTCACTTTGTTGCGATTTTGATGGTCACATTTTGGACAGTTCTTTGTTTCTCAATATTTCCTTCTTTCCTTTCTCACGGATACGTGCTGAGTCTTTCTTGGCACTCTCCTCATAAAAGGTTACTCCGTCCTTGACTTTTCTCACTCCATGTACAGGCCGTACCCACGTGGTTCAGCTCCATTATTTCTCTCGCTTAGTTTCTTTGGTTTCTGATATGACCTCATCTATGCCGGCAGCCATTTTTGCAGCCTGGCCTAACAGGCCCAAACGGACTATCGTAAAAACAAACACAATCGTAATTAAAACAAAGAAAATAAGCCTTTCTGTTTACCACCCGTCATTCTAAGAACCCGTGTTAGGTGTTACCTAGCAGAAGCGACATTTAAAGCCATTTTACTTACCATCCGTGTTCTTTGCCACAATACAATTTTCACCACACAGCACAAATCATGCGATTTTACTCTGATTAGTACGCAAATCACAGTCTTGATATAATACTTCACAATGGTAAATAAATTAGATTTTGCACAAAAAGGGCAGTTACCATTTATGTAAATGTTTATTAAAGGTGCATTTTGTTGGTTATTTTCATCAAACAATTAGTACCGTTAATTTATTATTCTTATTTAAGGGGTTTCAAAATTATTTCATTTACCTTGCTCCATCAACTCCCCCTTTGGTGATTTTTAATATCACTGCAAAAACCATGTAACACAATTTTCAAATAAATGTTTCTTGTCCATTTGCTTTGGTTAGTTCACACAACAGTGTCTTCCTCATCTTGTCTTTTTGATCTTTTATATATGTTCTCTTTTAGTTCTTCTAATTCTATTTCTCGTTCTCTTTCTTTATTTTTCTCATTTTCTCTTTTTATTCTATTTTGTGTTTTTCTCCTTTTAATACATACATATGCTAATTTTGCTGACAACATTACCATTATTACCACTGTTACTGATATTAGTATTTTCCCAATAAAAGAACCACCTGTTTCTGTAAACCATTTCTGTATTGAGGAAAAACTCTTACCAAGTTTCTCCCAGGCACCTTCAACTTCCAGTGGAGCAATTTCTTTGTGCAAATCAGTAATATTCTTTATATACTTCTGTATATTTTCACTTTTATCTGGAATGTAAGTGCAACAATGTTGGACTTTCAACATTCCACAGACTCCACCCTCTTTTGCCAAAAGAATGTCAAGGGCAAGCCGATTTTGCATCACCATAGCTCTCATGGCAACCATTTCGGTATTTACCATCAAGAACCCTCCAGCAGTATTCAGCGATAAACGATCTACTACTGTGGACAGTTTCCGAATCTTAAATGCATTCAAAGATATACCCACTGCTGTGATGTATCAATGCTCCAAAAATGTCACCTACTATTTCTGAAAAACTTTCCCTCCTTCTACGTGTTAATGTTTTACCTATCTCATGTATTCCTTTTTCTCCTCTCTCCACATGGAAAATCTTTGGAAAGACCAGACCTAAATAACATGATCCATACCAGTGGTCCGGCAACCTATAATAAGCTCTACTTCCACATATATAATAGATCCCAGGAAATATTGGATCTTTTATTCCTTTAAATCCCCATCCTCCTAAAATTTTATATGTATCTCGGCATTCACTGAAACCCACGAAATAATTATCATACATAGTCTTATTTCTACTAATACACAACTTTCCCTGTTGGGCCCAATCCAAAGTCATAGATGCATTTGTCTCTCCTTTGTCATGATTTTTCTCTTCAAACGCCCAAAGTGGTGTTTTTGTCTTTTCTTCTATTACCTTTCTTTGAAACTTAACTCTTCTGTTTTCTACCATCTCCAAGAAGACCTTTTCCTCTTTCTTTAATTCACAGGTAAGATTGTGTCTAACTACATACTCTAATGTTAAATCTTTATTTTCTAGGAAAAAGTCACCAAACATTTTTGCTTCTTTCACCTTGTTTAGTTCAGGAATTATAGGAACCTTCGCAAAAACAGTGTTTATGTCAGTGTAATAATATTCTAATCTACCTGTTTTATAAAATAAACTAGCCAAAACGCTACATGTTATCCCATATGTCAAAGGAAGGTGATGATAGGTCACACCTTCTGTGACAGACGCAGGTAATTGCATACAAACATAACAATCCCTTACATTCATTGTCTCCACATATTCATACAACAATTTCGTGAAGACATTCTTGGAGAAGTCAGTTATAGACTTATCCTTATGTAGATCAATACTATCTACTAATGCTGCAGTGTTTTGTGTGTTAGCTTCTTTATCCTTTTTTCGTGTTATTCCCTATTACAGATGTCTCTTCTACAATCAACCTTAATGGAATTATTATCGCTAAGATAAGCCAAATAAACATTTGCAAACCTGTACAAAAGAAACACATCCTACACCATCTACGTAAAAATTCACATCTAGATCTTCTATTTTCACTGTCTACCATATTGTACTATTATCTAGCTCTCTCTATATATATATATATTCACTGAAAAAACCATAGGTTTCAGACACGTTATAGTTAGAAATTAGCATTTAAAAACCTTTGAAATTCACTGAAAAAACCATAGGTTTTAGGGACAGTTATAGTTAGTTGGACATTTCACTCGTACAAAACCATAGAAATTCCCCGTTATAGTTAGTTCAGCTAACTATAACTCGCGCCCGCAATGCACTGCTGATGACGTCACATATTACATCACTCATGACATGGTCAGTGACATCACTGATGACATCTCAAATGACATCACTGATGACATCACTGATGACATCATCCAGTGACTGTGTGTTTCTGTAAAGTTTAAATATGTTTAATATATATAGGGAAAGGCGTATTGAAGAATGAGTGGGTGTATAAGTGTCTGAATGGATGATTTAGTACGTGAGTGACTGACTCTACAAGTGAGTGATTAAATGTATCTTACTGAATGCATGGGTTAGTGACTAAACTGTGTGAATGTCTGTATCCGTCTGTCTGTTGGTTTCTAAGCGGCTGCATGGCTTTCTGAATAGCTACATGAGTGTCTACATGGGTTATTGATTGATTGTCTGAGTATCTGTATGGGTGCCTGAGTGTTTGTGTGGGTGGGGTGTGTGTGACTCTGTGCATAGAAGTGTGAGTTGGTGATTCACTGGGTGCATGGTTTCAAGAGTGCATCTGTGATGGACTGTATGGGTGGGTGAGTGTGTGTATGGGTGTGTTAGTGATTGAATGTATATCTCAGTGGTACATGTGTGAGTAACTACATATGTGAAAGGCAGTATATATGTGTGTTGGAGTATATAAATGGCTATAAGTGAGAGTGTGTGATTGTGAGAGTGGCTGTATGGATGAGTGTGTACTTGTATCAGTGATTGTATAAGAGCGTAAGAATGTGCTAGTATTTGTATGAGTAAGTGAGCTGGTGTGTGTATAACTGTATAGGTGAGTAAATGGGTGTGTGATTACGTTTTTGCATGACTGACTAGGTGTGTGAGTACCTCTATGGATGAGTGGCGGTGTGTGAGTGTTTATATAGGTGTATGAGTGCATATGATAGTCCTGTACTGAGTGACTAAGTATGAGTGACTGTACGGGTGAGTGAGTGGATGTGTGTGTAGACCTAAGAATCAGTGAGTGGGTATGTAGTTTTTGGTGTTGGAGTCTCTATGGTTTTGAGAATGGCAGTCTGTAATTTAGAGTGGGTGTATCAAAAGTTATATTAGGGTGTGAGAAGATGCATGAAATTATCACATGGATGATGTCATCAGTGATGTCATTTGAGATGTCATCAGTGATGTCATCAGTGATGTCACTGACCATGTCATGAGTGATGTAATATGTGACGTCATCAGCAGTGCATTGCGAGGCGCGAGTTATAGTTAGCTGAACTAACTATAACGGGGAATTTCTATGGTTTTGTACGAGTGAAATGTCCAACTAACTATAACTGTCCCTAAAACCTATGGTTTTTTCAGTGAATTTCAAAGTTTTTTAAATGCTAATTTCTAACTATAACGTGTCTGAAACCTATGGTTTTTTCAGTGAATTTCAAAGGTTTTTAAATGCTAATTTCTAACTATAACGTGCCTGAAACCTATGATTTTTTAAGTGAATTTCAAAGGTTTTTTAAAATGCTAGTTTCTAACTATGCCTACAGAGGTAGGACATGTGAAGAAAGAAGAAAAAACGCACAGAAAGAAGCAAAAGATGTGCAGAAAGAACCAACAGAGGAGCAGAAAGAGGCCTTGTTGCAAAATCATCCTGTGCCCACAACTTTTTCAGACGGGTACTGGTGGTAACTGACTGACTAACCAGAGCCAGTGCTATGCTAAAAGACACTTAGAATACAGTGAAAACACCTACATACACTAGGGAACACTATGCGTTGGGGTACCCCTGTGATTAGCATGACCTCCTCTGCAAGTCCCTAGTACATAATAGGGCAGGGGGATTAAAACTACCTCTTAAAACGCGCTACAGGGCGCGTTTGCACAGTGGTGAAGGGAGGGGGGCCTGAGGTGACATGTGTGCAAACGCATCCCGTGGCGCGTTTTAAGTTGCGGGATTAAGTCCCCTTGAATTCTGAGGGTCCCTAGGGCCCAACTAGCCCCCAGGTACCTACAGTTAGGACCACAGAGCTGAGTTGCAGAGAGGCGTTCCGAGGCCACGCACCTTTTTTCACCTCTCTGCAACGCAACTCTGTTGTGCTTACTGAAGGTACCTGGTGGGCTAGTTGGCCCCAGGGTCCCTCAGGATTCAAAGGGAATTAATTCCCCAACTTAAAACGCACCACAGGGCGTGTTTGCGCACGTCACCTGAGGCCCCGCCCCTCCCTTCACCACTGTGCAAACGCGCCCCGTGGTGCGTTTTAAGTTGGGGGATTAGGTCACCTTGAATCCTGAGGGTCCCTGGGGCCCAACTAGCCCACTAGGTACTTCCAGTAAGCACCACAGGCCTGCGTTGCAACGCCTGTAACAAATTGTGCAGTTGTGTTTAGGTAGTGAAGAGGGTCGTGCTGGGGGTAGTGTTTTAGGGTTTAGGGTAGTGCAGTGGTATTTGTGTAGTGTAGGGGGTCATGCTGGGGGTAGATTTAGGGTTTAGGGTAGTGCAGTGGTGTTTGGGTAGTGTAGGGAGTCGTGCTGGGGGAGTGTTTTAGGGTTTAGGGTAGTGCAGTGGTGTTTGGGTAGTGTAGGGGGTCGTGCTGGGGGTAGTGTTTTAGGGTTTAGGGTAGTGCAGTGGTGTTTGGGTAGTGTAGGGGGTCGTGCTGGGGTAGTGATTTAGGGTAGTGCAGTGGTGTTTGGGTAGTGTAGGGGTACTGCTGGGGGTAGTGTTTTAGGGTTTATGTTAGTGCAGTGGTGTTTGGGTAGTGTAGGGGTACTGCTGGGGGTAGTGTTTTAGGGTTTAGGGTAGTGCAGTGGTGTTTGTGTAGTGTAGGGGTAGTGTTTTAGGGTTTAGGGTAGTGCAGTGGTGTTTGTGTAGTGTAGGAGGTCGTGTTTTAGGGTTTAGGGTAGTGCAGTGGTCTTTGGGTAGTGTAGGGAGTCGTGCGGGGTAGTGTTTTAGGGTTTAGGGTAGTGTAGGGGGTCATGCGGGGGTAGTGTTTTAGGGTTTAGGGCAGTGCAGTGGTGTTCGGGTAGTGTAGGGGGTCGTGCTGGGGGGAGTGTTTTAGGGTTTAGGGCAGTGCAGTGGTGTTCGGGTAGTGTAGGGGGTCGTGCTGGGGGAGTGTTTGAGGGTTTAGGGCAGTGCAGTCGTGTTCGGGTAGTGTAGGGGGTTGTGCTGGGGGTAGTATTTTAGGGTTTAGGGTAGTGCAGTGGTGTTCGGGTAGTGTAGGGGGTCGTGCTGGGGGTAGTGTTCTAGGGTTTAGGGCAGTGCAGTGGTGTTTGGGCAGTGTAGGGGGTAATGCTGGGGGGGTGTTTTAGGGTTTAGGGCAGTGCAGTGGTGTTTGGGCAGTGTAGGGGGTCGTGCTGGGGGTGGTGTTTCAGGGTTTAGGGCAGTGCAGTGGTGTTCGGGCAGTGTAGGGAGTGGTGTTTCAGGGTTTAGGGCAGTGCAGTGGTGTTCGGGCAGTGTAGGGGGTCGTGCAGGGGGTGGTGTTTCAGGGTTTAGGGCAGTGGTGTTCGGGCAGTGTAGGGGGTCGTGCTGGGGGTGGTGTTTCAGGGTTTGGGGCAGTGCAGTGGTGTTCGAGCAGTAAAGGGGGTCGTGCTGGGGGTGGTGTTTCAGGGTTTAGGGCAGTGCAGTGGTGTTCGGGCAGTGTAGGGGGCGGTGCAGGGGTGGTGTTTCAGGGTTTAGGGCAGTGCAGTGGTGTTCGGGCAGTGTAGGGGGTGCTGCAGGGGGTGGTGTTTCAGGGTTTAGGGCAGTGCAGTGGTGTTCGGGCAATGTAGGGGGTCATGCAGGGGTGGTGTTTCAGGGTTTAGGGCAGTGCAGTGGTGTTCGGGCAGTGTAGGGGGTCGTGCTGGGGCTGGTGTTTCAGGGTTTAGGGCAGTACAGTGGTGTTCGGGCAGTGTAGGGGTTCGTGCTGGGGCTGGTGTTTCAGGGTTTAGGGCAGTGCAGTGGTGTTCGGGCAGTGTAGGGGGTCGTGCTGGGGCTGGTGTTTCAGGGTTTAGGGCAGTGCAGTGGTGTTCGAGCAGTGTAGGTGGTCGTGCTGGGGCTGGTGTTTCAGGGTTTAGGGCAGTGCAGTGGTGTTTGGGCAGTGTAGATGGTCGTGCTGGGGCTGGTGTTTCAGGGTTTAGGGCAGTGCAGTGGTGTTCGGGCAGTGTAGGGGGTCATGCTCTGGTGTTTCAGGGTTTAGGGCAGTGCAGTGGTGTTCGGGCAGTGTAGGGGGTCTTGCTGGGGCTGGTGTTTCAGAGTCTAGGGCAGTGCAGTGGTGTTCGGGCAGTGTAGGGGGTCTTGCTGGGGCTGGTGTTTCAGGGTTTAGGGCAGTGCAGTGGTGTTCGGGCAGTGTAGGGGGTCGTGCTGGGGGTGGTGTTTCAGGGTTTAGGGCAGTGCAGTGGTGTTTCGGCAGTGTAGGGGGTCATGCTGGGGCTAGTGTTTCAGGATTTAGGGCAGAGCAATGGTGTTCAGGCAGTGTAGGGGTTTTGCTGGAGGTGGTGTTTCAGGGTTTAGGGCAGTGCAGTGGTGTTCGTGCAGTGTAGGGGTGTTGTTTCAGGGTTTAGGGCAGTGGTGTTCAGGCAGTGTAGGGGGTCTTGCTGGGGTTGATGTTTCAGGGTTTAGGGCAGTGCAGTGGTGTTCGGGCAGTGTAGGGGGTCATGCTGGGGGTGGTGTTTCAGGGTTTAGGGCAGTGCAGTGGTGTTCCGGCAGTGTAGGAGGTCGTGCAGGGGTGGTGTTTCAGGGTTTAGGGCAGTGCATGTGGTGTTCGGGCAGTGTAGGGGGTCATGCTGGGGGTGGTGTTTCAGGGTTTAGGGCAGTGCAGTGGTGTTCGGGCAGTGTAGGGTGTCGTGCTGAGGGGTGGTGTTTCAGGGTTTAGGGCAGTGCAGTGGTGTTTGGGCAGTGTAGGGGGTCGTGCAGGGGTGGTGTTTCAGGGTTTAGGGCAGTGCAGTGGTGTTCGGCCAGTGTAGGTGGTCTTGCTGGGGGTGGTGTTTCAGGCTTTAGTGCAGTGGTGTTCGGGCAGTGTAGGGGGTCTTGCTGGGGGTGGTGTTTCAGGGTTTAGGGCAGTGCAGTGGTGTTCGGGCAGTGTAGGGGGTCTTCCTGGGGCTGGTGTTTCAGGGTTTAGGGCAGTGCAGTGGTGTTCGGGCAGTGTAGGGGGTCGTGCTGGGGCTGGTGTTTGAGGGTTTAGGGTAATACAGTGGTGTTCGGGCAGTGTAGGGGGTCGTGCTGGGGCTGGTGTTTCAGGGTTTAGGGCAGTGCAGTGGTTTTCGGGCAGTGTAGGCGGTCGTGCTGGGTCTGGTGTTTCAGGGTTTAGGGCAGTGCAGTGGTGTTCGGGCAGTGTACGGGGTTGTGCTGGGGCTGGTGTTTCAGGGTTTAGGGCAGTGCAGTGGTGTTCGGGCAGTGTAGGGGGTCGTGTTTCAGGGTTTAGGGCAGTGCAGTGGTGTTCGGGCAGTGTAGGGGTTCGTGCTGGGGCTGGTGTTTCATGGTTTAGGGCAGTGCAGTGGTGTTCGGGCAGTGTAGGGGGTCGTGCTGGGGGTGGTGTTTTAGGGTTTAGGGCAGTGCAGTGGTGTTCGGGCAGTGTAGGGGGTCATGCTGGGGGTGGTGTTTCAGGGTTTAGGGCAGTGCAGTGGTGTACGGGCACTGTAGGGGATCGTGCTGGGGGTGGTGTTTCAGGGTTTAGGGCAGTGGTGTTCGGGCAGTGTAGGGGGTCTTGCTGGGGGTAGTGTTTCGGGGTTTAGGGCAGTGCAGTGGTGTTCGTGCAGTGTAGGGGGTCGTGCTGGGGGTGGTGTTTCAGGGTTTAGGGCAGTGCAGTAGTGTTCGGGCAGTGTAGGGGATCGTGCAGGGGGTGGTGTTTCAGGGTTTAGGGCAGTGCAGTGGTGTTCGGGCAGTGTAGGGGGTCGTGCTGGGGGTGGTGTTTCAGGGTTTAGGGCAGTGCAGTGGTGTTCGGGCAGTGTAGGGGGTCGTGCAGGGGGTGGTGTTTCAGGGTTTAGGGCAGTGCAGTGGTGTTCGGGCAGTGTATGGGTCGTGCTGGGGCTGGTGTTTCAGGGTTTAGTGCAGTGGTGTTCGGGCAGTGTAGGCGGGTCTTGCTGGGGGTGGTGTTTCAGGGTTTAGGGCAGTGGTGTTCGGGCAGTGTAGGGGGTCTTGCTGGGGGTGGTGTTTCAGGGTTTAGGGCAGTGCAGTGGTGTTCGGGCAGTGTAGGGGGTCTTGCTGGGGATAGTGTTTCAGGGTTTAGGGCAGTGCAGTGGTGTTCGGGCAGTGTAGGGGGTCTTGCTGGGGGTAGTGTTTCAGGGTTTAGGGCAGTGCAGTGGTGTTCGTGCAGTGTAGGGGGTTGTGCTGGGGATGGTGTTTCAAGGTTTAGGGCAGTGCAGTAGTGTTCAGGCAGTGTAGGGGGTCGTGCTGGGGGTGGTGTTTCAGGGTTTAGGGCAGTGCTGTGGTGTTCGTGCCGTGTAGGGGGTCGTGCTGGGGGTGGTGTTTCAGGGTTTAGGGCAGTGGTGTTTGGGCAGTGTAGGGGGTCTTGCTGGGGGTGATGTTTCAGGGTTTAGGGCAGTGAAGTGGTGTTCAGGCAGTGTAGGAGGTCTTGCTGGGGGTAGTGTTTCAGGGTTTAGGGTAGTGCAGTGGTGTTTGTGTAGTGTAGGGGGTCATGTTTTAGAGTAGTGCAGTGGTGTTTGGGTAGTGTAGGGGGTCGTGCTGGGGGTAGTGTTTTAGGATTTAGGTTAGTGCAGTGGTGTTGGGGTAGTGTTTTAGGGTTTAGGGTAGTGCAGTGGTGTTTGTGTAGTGTAGGGGGTCATGCTGGGGGTAGTGTTTTAGGGTTTAGGATAGTGCAGTGGTGCTTGTGTAGTGTAGGGGGTCGTGCTGGGGTAGTGTTTTAGGGTTTAGGGTAGTGCAGTGGTGTTTTTGTAGTTTAGGGGGTCATGTTTTAAGATGCAACGCTCCAATACCTGACCAGTCTGCACTACATAAAACTGCAAAAAAACTAAAAATAAAAAGTGTTTTGCACACTTTTGTCATTGGGCTATATGTGGGCTACATCTGGGCAATATTTGTGCTACATTTGGGCTCTTTTTTCACTGGTGGCCATCTTGGAAGACTTCTTTGTTATGAAGTTTCCTAATTTCCTCATTTACTGCAGTCTCCTCAGTAGGAAATGCTTTCAGTTTTTTACTTTGATTCCATCAAGAAGGCATTCAGATGTGTCACACATTTGCCATAAATTCAGAATGTTATTACTCTAGTTGTTCATTAGATCACTGTAGTAAAGCTACTGCTCACCAAGGAGTTAACTGGAAGTTTACTGCTGGTATTGAAAGTGATTGTTTCAGTCTGCATGTCAGAATTTTCTAATGAAATAGAAGAGGATTTGAGATCTCACTTAAAACATGCCCTAAATTTTCTTTCTGCAGCACTAACCATAATTTCTATGGCAAAATGAACCCCCTCATTTTGTTCCTTGTTACCAGTTTATTCCAATCAAGATGGCTTCAGGTGTGCCATACTTTTGTCATAAGTAAGGCTGTTAGCACTCTAGTTGTTCTTTAGAACACTCTGGGAAGCTGCAGTAGAACACAAAGGCATCAACTGACAGGCTGCTCCTGTTGAAATATAACAGGAAGATATTTGAGATCTCACTTAAAACATGTCCTAATTTTTCTTTCTACAGCACTAACCATAATTTCTATGGCAAAATGAACCCCCTCATTTTGTTCCTTTTTAAATTAAATGTTTTAAGTGTTACCAGTTTATTCCAATCAAGATGGCTTCAGGTGTGCCATACTTTTGTCATAAGTAAGACTGTTAGCGCTCTAGTTGTTCTTTAGAACACTCTGGGAAGCTGCAGTAGAACACAAAGGCATCAACTGACAGGCTGCTCCTGTTGAAATATAACAGGAAGATATTTGAGATCACACTTGAAACATGTCCTAATTTTTCTTTCTACAGCACTAACCATAATTTCTATGACAAAATGAACCCCATAATTTTGTTCCTTTTTAAATTAAATGTTTTAAGTGTTACCAGTTTATTCCAATCAAGATGGCTTCAGGTGTGCCATACTTTTGTCATAAGTAAGGCTGTTAGCACTCTAGTTGTTCTTTAGAACACTCTGGGAAGCTGCAGTAGAACACAAAGGCATCAACTGACAGGCTGCTCCTGTTGAAATATAACAGGAAGATATTTGAGATCACACTTGAAACATGTCCTAATTTTTCTTTCCAGAGCACTAACCATAATTTCTATGACAAGATGAACGCCATCATTTTGTTCTTTTTTAAATTAAATGTTTTAAGTGTTACCAGTTTATTCCAATCAAGATGGCTTCAGGTGTGCCATACTTTTGTCATAAGTAAGGCTGTTAGCACTCTAGTTGTTCTTTAGAACACTCTGGGAAGCTGCAGTAAAACACAAAGGAATCAACTGACAGTCTCTGCCCTTGTTGGATGTACATGTTTTACTGAGAATGTCAGACTTCATTCTCACATGACTGAGAAAGATAATGTGAATTTACAGAAAATATGCTCTCATTTTAGCTTCTGGGGCACCTTCCAAAACTGTATGGGACAAGCATGTGAAAATAGTTTTCTCTCAAACATGATTCATGATATCCCAGCAGAAGGTTTTTCACAGGGTAAAATCACCTTAGAACACACCACAATTCCTGAAATTAGTATGGTACCATCAACAAATGAATTCTAATGTAACTAAAGTCTGTTATCACCCTTTATAGTTCTCCTTTTGGTAACCCTCAAAATCTTCGATTCACTACAATGCATTTCAATGGTACTATCATTTATATTGGTCCCAAGATGGCTGCCAGCAATTCCAGGATGAAGTGCTGACAGCCAATCAGATCTCACGATGACATGTGTGGTTAGGCTCCGCCCAGATATATATGTGTTTTTACTTTTGATTTTCTCAGCAACTACTGAACGGATTTACACCATTTAACAAAAGGGTTCTTTTTGAACCAAGAACTACCTCTTTGCCAAATTTGGTGTAATTCCGTTCAGCAGTTCGGGCTGTAGCCTTGCATAAAGTTTCCTATGGGAAATTGATTTTTGACTCTTATTTTTTTAATTTCTGCGCAACTACTGAACGGATTTACACCATTTAACAAAAAGGGTTCTTTCTGAACCAAGAACTACCTCTTTGCCAAATTTGGTGTAATTCCGTTCAGCAGTTCGGGCTGTAGCCGTGTCTAAAGTTTCCTATGGGAAAATGAATGGGGAAAACACGTTTTGGGACCTCCCTTTTTCTCGGCCCCCGCTTGACGAATCACCCTGAGACTTTCAGGGTAGGAGCGGACCGGAGCGGGCCATAAAGTTTGAAAATTTCGCGAAGATTCGTCAACCGACGCAAGAGTTATTTCAAATAGAATGTCGCGGATTTCCTATGGAAAATAGGTCCTAACTATAACTATCTACTGGCGACCGCCAGTAGATTATATATATATATATATATATATATATATATATATATATATATTTGTACAGAAAATGTGTCACCACACCTCAGAATGACTTCTCAGCCACTCTACCCTTTTACTTTGTCTCGTTTGGTGCTTTCTTCAGCTCTTTTCAGAACTCTTTCTTGTCTCATTCAGATTTTTGTGTCCAGTCCGAGTTTTTCTTCTTTTCTCGTTCTCAGGTTTGTTGTACTTCACTCTCACCCATTTGTTTACAGCTTTCATCTGGACTCTCGTGAGTGTTATCCTCTTCTTTGATGTCAGTCAATGCGATGTATAGCCACTCAGGTGACTTATATTTCAAATTAGGTCTCTTCACTCTTTTTGTTTTCTGCAATTGTTTTCCACTTTGTTTTCCTTGTCCTTTTTGACTTATCTCATTTACTTGTTCCGCATCATCTCTGTTCAAATTTATTATCTTGTATCTCAGTCTTTTGACTTCGTGGGGCCAATTGTCTCCTTTTCTTGGCCTTTTTGGTTCGCTTTCCTTTTCCTCTCGTTCAGTTCTCCAAGTCCTCTTTCTTTGTCCTAGTCTGTTTTCTTTCTTCTTCACTTTCTTCTGATTCTGATCTTACTTCACTTCCTCTAACTTTGAACTTTATGATCTCTGTTTCATTCTCTGAATCTGAACCTTCTTGTATCTCTCCTGTTGGGACGTATGATTCTATCCCTCCTCGATTGTCTTCCGAATTTTTATTAATCTTTCTGTCTAAATCTAAATTTCCCTGTGTTTCTTCTATTTGTTGGTCTATCCCTATTACTTCTCGGGTTTCTTCCGCTTCTTTTTCTATCTCTCTATCTGTATCTAAGTCTCCCTCAGTTAGTTCGACTATTTCTGGAGGAATTTTTCCATAACTTGTACTTGGTTGTTCACTATCACTATCCTTTGGTTCAATTTCTTTGTTTATAATGTCAGTGTGTAATTTTCTCTTTTGTCTTTCATTAAATTCAGGTTGGTCTGTTTCAGATGCTGAACTGGTATCTGATATTTCCAGATGTCGACTTACAGGTCGAGCTTCAAAATCTGGATCTTCAATTGGTTCAGGTTCTTCTTCAGTTGTAAAACTTGTACCTTCTTCTTCCAGATGTCGACTTTCAGGTCGAGCTTCAAGTTCTGGAACTCTGCTTATTTCAGGTTCTGCTTCGGATGCTGAGCTGGTATCAGATATTTCCAGATGTCGACTTACAGGTCGAGCTTCAGGATCTGGAACTCTGATAGTGTGACTGGCATGCACCCAGTTTTTCACTCCTGCACATTTGACAGCAGTTGTTGTCACCAGGATCACTTGACGTGGCTTATCCCAGCGAGGAACCAAACAGTTTCTTCTTCTGTGGACTTTTATGCGGACCTATCTCCTGGATTCAAATCATGAGCTGGTTTTCTTTCAAGAGTGGTCGCATCCGGTCCAACCTGATGAAACACAGAATGTACCACATCAGCCAATCCTTTGCAATAGTCCAATACGAGATCATCAGTTATAGTCAGCAGTTTGTTGACAGGTACATGTGATTGTCTCATTGCTCGTCCCATGATTATTTCATGAGGACTCAGACCTGTTTTTCTGTCAGGTATGCTTCTGATAGTCATTAGCACCAATGGTAGGGCATCAGGCCATTTGAGTCCTGTGGCTTGACACATTTTCCCCAACCTATTCTTTATTGTTCCATTTACTTGTTCTACCACTCCAGAAGCCTCTGGTCTGTAAGCACAGTGTAATTTCTGTTGTATGTCAAGAGCTTCACATATCAATTGGATCAGTTCATTTTGGAAATGCGTTCCTCTATCTGTTTCAATCGTTACTGGAAAACCATATCTTGGAATGAATTCTCTCAGCAGGAGCTTAGCTACAGTAACTCCATCATTCCTTCTTGTCGGATAGGCTTCCACCCAACTGTGAAAACAAACAAACGACCACAAGAACATACTTCAATCTATTGCTTGGGGGCATTTCAATAAAATCTAGTTGCATTCTAGTAAAAGGACCTCCTTCCCGTCCTATTGTTCCTAGACTCACTACTGTTTTTCTTCCTGGATTTATCTGTTGGCATGTAAGACATCTTTGACAGAGACTCTCAGCTATAGCTCTGAATTTTGGGTTGTACCAAGTTTGTCTGAAAAGTCTAATCATGGCATCCCTACCAATATGAGCTTGTCCATGGTACATCCGTGCCATGTTAGAAATCATGCTATCAGGCATAACTGGTCTTTCATCTCTATAAACTCAAACGTGATCTACCTCTCTTTTCCTGCAACCTGCTTTTATCCAACCATCTTTCTCCTCTTCGTTTGCTTCTTCCTGTAATTGTCTTACCTCATCCCATGTTTCGACAATGTTAGTAAATAATAATGGACATGAAACATTTTCTTTTTCTCTCCTCCTGTTTAACGAGACCATATTTCTGGCACAGTATTGGGCTATTTCGTCCGCATACTTGTTTCCCATAGCAATATAGTCTGTCCCATTTTTATGTGCAGCACACTTCACCACTGCAATTTGTTTAGGCAGCTGTATCGCCTCAAGCAATTTCTTCACAAACTCACCGTTCCTAATTGGAATTCCTGCAGACGTCAAGAAACCTCTCTGAGACCAGATCTGTCCAAAATCGTGGACCACTCCAAAGCCATACTGGCTATCCGTGATCACCGTAATTCGGACATTCTTTCCCAGTTTGCATGCCTGAATTAGAGCAATCAGCTCAGCTACTTGGGCTGAACGTATCCCTCTCAAACAAGATGCTTCCATTATGGCAGCTACTGTACACACAGCATATGCCGCACTCAAAACTCCTTCATTCGTCCTCAGACACGATCCATCCACAAACATCACATAATCTGATTCTTTCAAAGGCTCATCCTTAATATCTGGTCGAGGCTTTGTGCAGAATTCAAGCACGTCCAGACATTGATGATCGACTTCATCCTTAACTCCTACATTTTCTTCGTCTGGCAGTGAAGTTGAAGGATTCACACTTGTGCATCTATCAATGGTTACATTGTCTGCACTCAAAATCACCTTTTCATACCTAGTCAGCCGACTATGTGTCATGAATTGGGTTTTGGTTCTGGTCAGAAGAATTTCAACAGAATGTGGAACATATACTCTTAATGGATATCCCATCACAATGCCTTCACTCTGTTCCAGACTCACACAAGTAGCAGCTACTGCTTTCAGACAACCAGGCAACGCCTTTGCTACCGGGTCTAAAACAGCTGAAAAATAAGCAATGGGTCTTTTCATTTTTCCATGCCTTTGCACTAGAACTGAAAGTGCACATCCATCTCTCTCACTACAATACAGCTCAAATTCCCTTTCATAATCAGGCATTCCCAATGCCGGTGCTTCACACAACTTCGTTTTTAGTTCTTTGAAAGCTTTCATTACTTCCTCATTCAACTCAAACGGATCTTTAACATCTTTTTGTCAATCGCTGTAAAGGTTTTGCAATCAATGAAAATCCACTTATCCACTGTCGGCAATACCCAACCATTCCAAGGAACATTCTCACCTCTCTCTGTGTCATTGGAGCTCTCATTCCTCGGATAATCTTTATTCTTTCTGTTACCTTTCGCATCCCTTTTTCAATCTTATGACCTAGGTATTGTACTTCCTGTTGACAAAATTGCAGTTTTGACGGAGACACTTTGTGCCCTCCTTCTGCCAAGTGAATCAATAAAGCAATTGTGTCGGTAACACATGCTTCTTTGGTCTTTGATGCCACTAACAGGTCATCAATATATTGGACCATCACAGATTTTTCAGGCATTCTTAAATCTTCCAATGATTTCTTTAGGATCTGATTAAAGATTGAGGGGCTTTCTGTATACCCTTGAGGAATTCGGCACCATGCCAAAATACGCTCTCCGAACCGGAACGCAAATAATGGCTGGCTATCTGGATGTAACGGAATAGAGAAAAATGCATGGCACAAATCAATAACTGTGTACCATTCTGCATCATGTGGAATCTGATACAGTATTACGGCGGGGTTTGGCACAATTGGACAACAAGGAATAACGATTTTATTTATTTTCCTCAAGTCTTGCACTATCCTATATGTCCCATTCGGCTTTTTCAAACCCATTATAGGTGAATTACATGGGCTACTCATTATTTCTTTCAAAATTCCCTGTTCAATCATTTTATTAACTACGGGTGTTATTCCTTCAATAATTTCTGGCGTTAATTTGTACTGTGGAGTATTTGGGTCATTTGTTCCTTCTCTTACAGTGATTTTTACAGGGTCTACTCCTCTCATTAACCCAATGTCTTCGCCTGTGAAATCCCATACATCAGATCTGACTGTTTCTTTTAATTCAATTGGGATTTTCTCTACGTCAAACACAGGAAACATGTCATTTACTCCTGGTTCTAGTTCTGCCATTGTCATTTTATACAGAACATCTTCATCTGGTGTCTGAAATGCAATACCATCCGGGGTACAATAGATGGTACAGTTCATTTTACAAAGCAGATCGCGTCCTAGCAAGTTTACAGGACTGCAAACACACCACAAACCGATGCATTTCTCTGAATGGTCCAACTTTCACCTCTACTGGTTTGGTAAGAGGCGCTTTAATCTGCTGGTTTGAAACACCCACAACTTGGATATATTCACCTGAGAGAGGAAGGTTTGGAATTTCTACTGATCTAACAGTAGAACGGGTAGCTCCAGTGTCCACAAGGAATGTAACATTTACACCATTCACTTCTCCATCCACAAATGGACCTGACATCTACCTCTAGAGTTGCGCCAAGCACGCACTCTTCCTCCTCTCCTAGGCACCGTCATAAACTTTCATCCGATTCATTTCCATCCTGCCGTAACCAATACTGCGATATTGCAGCTGCGAGCGGCAATTTTGTTACCTGCTCTCCTCCGTAGAATCCTGTCTCTGCACTGTATCTCTGGGGGTTTACACTCTTGGGAAGAGGTGGTTGTGGCACCTGACTCTGTTGAGTAACTACCTGCGGTTGTTGCAGCTGTTGGTAACTCACCTCATTCTGCACCTGTGGATTTAATGATTGATTTTCCATATTAGCTTTTGGAGGAAATTTACACTCGTTTCTCCAATGCCCTAACTTTCCGCAATTATGGCATGGCCATTTCTTTTTAGCCTCTTCTATACTCATTTGACCTTTTCCCTTACCTATATTTGGTTTGGATTTAATCTGTCCTGCATCACCAGTCTGATTATTCATTTGAGCTTCTAGTTTTTCTGCAATCTTTACTTGTGCCCACATCGCTTTTTCTTTTAGTTTACGTTGTCTACACTCAATGTCATCACTACAATATTTAGCATACCTTAGTACTTCATCTACAGTGCTATTTTGCCAGCACAACATGTGCTGCTTAATCATTTCACTTATCTCGGGCTTCAATCCATATACAAATCTATATACAAAATGACTCATGTCCTTTTCACTCAAAGTCTCATAACCGCTATATTGTTTGAAAACCAAAAGTAGCCTTTCATAGTAGGCATGTACAGATTCCTTACTCTCCTGTGTTGTTCTATCAATCTTTACCCAATCTGTTTCTTTTGGTGGAATTTTATTTTTCAAAAACGTGATAACCTGGTCATACTTTCTCATCACTTCTGGACCTGGCGCTCCAGTTTTTGCATCTCTAGGATATTCTTCTGTTGGCCAATCAATTGTAATCTTACATTCTGTCCATAAATCTGCTGGTACTACAATATCAAACAATCCATCCAGATCTACCCACAACACCTTCGCAACCTTTACAAATCTTTCCACTTGTCTATACCATTCTACAGGTTTCTCTCTCAATTTCGGAAAATCATTCGTAAATGACAATATATCTTGTCTAGACCATGGGACATGCACATAGCTTCCTCCTGGAGTTTCTCTCATTGGACATTCCATCACTATTGGTTCCTTCTCTTTCACCGTAAAAGCCAAAGATGCTTTATCGGTCATTCCCTCTTTTCTTTTCATCCACCTGCTCCTCCATCTGTCCACATCTCCCCATTTTCTCAATAACACAATCAGTTCTTTTATCTGTGTTAATCGTCCTGATGTGTTCAGATTTTCTATATCCTTTTCACAAAAATCTACTCTATACGGTTTCTGCAAACTTCTAATTTTTCCAAATTCTACTCCTAGTTCATTCGCTGTCGCTTCCAACTTTTCATGCAAATTTCTAGCTCTCCAAGTAATACTTTTACACAAAAACAATCTCTTCGTCCTGATATGATTTCAATTTCTCAGTACCAATAGTCCCTAAAATCAACTCCTCCATGTCTATCTTTAGTCTGATTACATCCAACGGTTGTGGTTCTGCATCTTTCTTCTGCAAATTCCTCATCCACTCATTTAATTCTTCTGGAGTCGGACCTACAGGGGTACCATTTATTTCTATCCAATTTGTGCTTCTCTCTGGGGTCTCAGTTGCTGACTCAGTTCCCATAGGAATCCTTCTTATCTCACTCTCATTTACTGTCAAGTTAGTAGGTGGACTCGATCTATATGAGCTAACCAAATCTCTTGTCTCTCTAGTTTCTGTAATTATCCCTTCTCTCATTCTTTGCATATTCGAGTTCATTGGGATGGTCAAGGAATGCTCATCTATTCTTTGGTTTTCAAATACCGGTATTACTGGTCCTATTGTCACTGGCACAGTCACGGCTTCCATGTTCATAGTTAATTCCCTTATTTTCTCAGTCAATTCTCTTGTGGTTCTTGCTAACTCAGCTGTATTACCACTGTCAGACTTCTCATTCTGTGGAGTCTCTGATTTTTCATTTAACCTATTTATTTCATAACTTCGTTCAGGGCTTTGATTCCTCCCAGTTTCCATTGGTGGTGCATTCGATGTCACCACCGCAGAATTCTGTTGATATGGAGGTGGTTTTCTGTTTAAAATATCTTCCAGCAATTCATCTTCTGTTTCACTACCTCCATACCCATACCTTTCCGTTGCTACATGCTTCTTTTTCTCTGTACACTTTCTCCCTGTAACTTCCTCAACTGTTATGGCTGGAAACAAACCATCCGTCATATTAGCATATCTCCATCATCTCATCCTATCTTCATGATTCACTCCCCATACTCTTCCATGAACTAAACTATAATTCTTTGCACCTCTGTGTCTTTCTCTTTCGTACATCTCATCTTCCCATTCACCTAACGCTTCAAACTGTGTTGGTCTAGGTCTTGGCTCAAGTTTCATCATTTTCTCTCTCAAATTCCGAAGTACAGCTGTGCTAAATGAACCATTTTCTGGAAAAGCCAATACTCCATCATTCTGAGTATATTTTGTCCAATTCTCCAACCAAATGCAAGTATGATAACCATATTTCAACATCATATGAGAAGCTGGCATTTTCGGCGGAGGAATTACTTGTCCTTCCCTAGTCACTACTTTCTTGTCCTTCTTGAAAAAGTTTTTAATTTTCGCCATCCATGACGGTTTCTCTCTACAATACTCATAATAAGCCATATTTCACGATTCTTTCTTTTCGACAAACTCACAACTGTCGTGTTTACTGTGTGCTATTCGGACCTATCCCAGCGCGTCTCACACCAACGCACCAATCGGAAAGCTATAAGTCACTCTCAACTGGCCAATACCAGCACGTCTTCACACCAATGCACCAATCGGAAAGCTCTTCGTTTTCCCACCACTGGCCAATACCAGCGCGGTCTTAGTCAACGTCAGTTCTACTCCTGACCCCTCCTTTACAAAAATTATCGGCAGCTTTTTCTTGACTGAATTTTATTAGTTACAACGTAAAGCACATTTCCATTGTCTGTTTTCGCTAAACAAAAGAGATAGCTTACTCTATCTTGCAAGAATACTGTTTTGTTCGATAAGTATAGCACTTCCCTCTACCTTACCCTTCTTTCAAGCAAGGGGTAAACTCGTTTCTCTGGGGATAAAACACATGTGGAGACTACACTGCTCCTGAGAATTAAGGCCAGAGTTTCACAAGAAAACCGGTTGCTATTTCACTCATACACGTTTTATTCATGAAATGTCCCTATCATAACACAATCCTGTGTTATCACCAATTTGAAAAATCAGACAATGCACAATTCCATGTGACTTCTCTTGCCACACGTGTCCACTTCCTACTTCCCGGAAGCTTCAAAATTTCGACTTACACATAACATAATACAATTCGACATGAAGTGTTAGACATAAATAATCAATAATCAATAGTCACCAAACCAATCTATAGTAACCATAACTGCTACCAAGAAATCTGATCCAGCGCGGCTAATATAAATTCTTCTCCTTTGGATGTGACATCCAGGTGAAATCATTCACATCCACTATACCATATGACGGTGGGGCCCATAACACCGCATATCATACACTCAGTCGTTCCCTGGATCACACCCACATTCGCTAAGGAGAAAAACGAGTTGCTGGAGGAACGGAATACCTTATTAAATTTGACAGATTATTACCTTAAACATCATATACATTCAGTTTTTAATCCTGTCGGCTCTAAAACATCAAGGTACTCCGCTCTTTGGTCGATGGACCAACTAGTAGAATAAGTTGATGGTGATCGAGACCAGCTCAATCATTTAAAACCCTAGTAAATGTCAAATTTATTAATGAACTAAAGAACCACAGACTCAAAATTAATTAGAAATAAATTTTTATCTAAATTCAAATTTGCACGAGTGAGATTCTTAGTTTATTAATCACCTTAATACATTCTTTTACATTTATATAGGAAATTCTGTAAAGAAATCGAAATTATGCATTACCTATTTAGATGCAGATAGGAATGGTTCACCAAAAGAAGATAAACCGTAAATCACAGAATGGACTCCCAAACTGACTGACTGTCCCTCTAGATGGCCTCCTTGACGGGACCTCCCATACAGATTTCCCGCAACGGTCTCGTTCCTTCCCCAGTCAGGTTCGAAGTCAATGGCAGCGTCCGCATTAACATCAGCATCGGCATTTGCAGTAATAACAGCATCGACACCTCCCATATAAGAGCAGTCCTTCTTATACCCTACTTCTGGCTTACTACACAAAAAGTTGCAATGTTTGGGGGCAGGAATCACGCTAATTGGTCCATTTGAGGGGTGGCGAAGATTGTCTCATCGCCTTCCTTGTTCAAACTGGTTTCGGGATGGTTAAGAGTTCACGGTTTCCCATGCTCTTTGGGTAAAAGCAGTCCAAATTGTCTATTCACTTTGTTGCGATTTTGATGGTCACATTTTGGACAGTTCTTTGTTTCTCAATATTTCCTTCTTTCCTTTCTCACGGATACGTGCTGAGTCTTTCTTGGCACTCTCCTCATAAAAGGTTACTCCGTCCTTGACTTTTCTCACTCCATGTACAGGCCGTACCCACGTGGTTCAGCTCCATTATTTCTCTCGCTTAGAGGCCATCTTTGGTTTCTGATATGACCTCATCTATGCCGGCAGCCATTTTCGCAGCCTGGCCTAACAGGCCCAAACAGACTATCATAAAAACAAACACAATCGTAATTAAAACAAAGAAAATAAGCCTTTCTGTTTACCACCCGTCATTCTAAGAACCCGTGTTAGGTGTTACATAGCAGAAGTGACATTTAAAGCCATTTTACTTACCATCCGTGTTCTTTGCCACAATACAATTTTCACTACACAGCACAAATCATGCGATTTTACTCTGATTAGTACGCAAATCACAGTCTTAATATTATAATACTTCACAATGGTAAATAAATTAGATTAAGCACAAAAAGGGCAGTTACCATTTATGTAAATGTTTATTAAAGGTGCATTTTGTTGGTTATTTTCATCAAACAATTAGTACCGTTAATTTATTATTCTTATTTAAGGGGGTTTCAAAATTATTTCATTTACCTTGCTCCATCAGTGGCATTCAAGAGAGGACTTGATCATCGTGATTTTCTCATCAAAGAATTTAGCGAATTTATCACAGCGTTCTTTGGCGACCTGAGGGGATTTAACGGGTGGTTTGGAAGTCTGTTTTTTTATGATGTTAAAAAGGTCTTTCAGGCGATTTATTGCATTGTCAAGGACGCTGCTGAAAAAGGCTGCTTTTTCTTTGATGATGTGATTTTTATATGCTCTCCGTTCTGCTCTGAGTTGGTGAAGGTGAATTATGGAAGGGTTTGCTCGCCAGAGTCTTTCTGCAGCTCTGAGTTGCCTTCTTTCTGTATTGAGGTCTTTGTTAAACCAGGACCTCGAACGGGTGTCTCTAATCATAGTCATAGTCAAAATCCTTTATTCGATCAAATACAAAATGATCATAAAAGTACAAGATAAAAAACCTGTTTTCAGTATTCATTCAATTTAAGAAATAAAATAATTCATTTCATCCAATAATAAAAATTAAAAACAATCAAGGATTTTCCATAATATAAAACCAGTCATTTCCCTATCAAGCCCCATATGATATAAAATAATTAAAATAATTATCAAGTGGCCGATCCATTGGCTAATAGCATCCCCCTCTTTTTTCTTTTTTTCATGCAGGCCCATAGGAACGAAGCTAACGAAAAACACATCAAGGGGTCAGATAAAAATTTTTTAAAATATAATGCCACCCAACATTGCTTAAAATTCATTTTCCGTAATAACGGTTTAAAGTAGTCATTCCTTTCCTTCTCATATAGCCTGCAACATAACACTAAGTGCAAATCAGTTTGTTTTGACAGTTTGTCACATGGGCACAAGATTAGATCAGTGTGATTATACGTTTTAATCGGGGTATCCTAACATGAGTGGGATCATGTTTAAACGAAACCTCAACAGTATAAATCTATGTTGTGCATTACTGACATCTGCCAAGTAAAAGAATCCTCTCTCAGTCACTGGCGGGTTTGAGCGAAAGGTTATAACTGCATGCTTTTCTCTATGGAGTTCCATTCTTTCATACTCCACCCTCTTCAAAAACATGCTTTTGATCTTTTGCTTTGAGACCTTTCTACATGCAGATGGATCCTTAAACAGTTGAGAAAGGCCAATTTTATTCAAGAGTGTTTCTACATAGCCCAACCATCTTGACCGCCTACAATTATCCATGTTCAAACAGTTCTTGATTATTGTTTGCGTCAACGGCACTGTATCCCTTCGCCAGATTGAGTGCCACAGGAGGATGGGGGCCAATTGTATTGTATCTATGATGTAAGGACGGCCCAGTTCCAAATGTAAAATATAATTAGAGGCAGAGATAGGGAGGCCCATTAGAGATTTAAAAAACGTATTTTCAATAGTTTGAAGGGCACCCGTATCTACAATGCCCCACACTCCCGCCCCATACGTTACTGCTGCCTTAACTTTTGCCTGATAAATGTTTCTTATTGGTAAGAGAGGTCTAGCACCTAATTTTTTGGCAAATGATTTTACGGCAGACAGGGTTCTTTCCATTACACCCTTTCTTCCTTCGACTAACCTTGACCACGACAAATCCTTGTCAAAGAGAACCCCCAGATAGGGGAAGGAGTCAACCACATCTATCCTCTCGTTCTCTACATGGAAATAGGGAGTTCTATCCCTTTTCCTTGCTCCCACTATAACTACAAATGACTTAGTGCGGTTTACCCTCAGATCTAATGAGTCCATGAAGGATACATACGAGGATATCAGATGTTGAAGACCACGCCCTGTCCTGGCGATCAGCACCGCATCATCTGCATATGCTAAAATAGGTAGGAGTTGCAAATTAAATATAGGAACGTCTCTTGTTGTCTTGGTTAGGGCATTTTCTACTCCATTTGTATAAATGGAGAATAAGAAAGGAGCAAGGACGCATCCCTGCCTTACTCCTCTGGCGATTTTAAATAATCGTGTGCAGTCCCCGTTTTTGGTATATCGGACCGAAGCCATGGCATTGGAGTACAACTGTCTAATAAAAATTAGTATGGTTGGGTCAATCCCCATTTCCTCCATTATAATCCATAACTTTTCATGGACCACACAGTCGAACGCTGCCGACAGGTCCATGAAAGCCATGTATATTTTCCCCTCCTTCATCCTGGTGTATCTTTCTGTTATAAGTGCCAAGTTCAGGCACTGATCCACGGTGCCCCTTCCCTGCTGGAATCCATATTGGGCCTGGATTAAGATGTTGTTTTCCTTGGCCCATCTCTCTAACTTAGAAAGGAGAAGCCGGCCCATGAGTTTTGCTGTTGTGTCCAGCAGGGAAATCGGCCTATAGTTTTTTGGATCTGCCCTGTCTCCTTTTTTATAAATAGGGACTATAACACCTGCGGACCAAGATTGCGGAGGACCAACTCGGATTATACTGTTCATGACGTTCGTTAATAGAGGTGCCCATAGCTCTGGTGTTCCCTGAAAAAAATCTATTGGGACCCCATTCCGTCCTGGGGCCTTACCTGAGCTGCACGACATCAGACTTTTCCTTACTTCCAAGAGTGAAAAGGAAAGGGGAGCTTGGTGAGTTGTTTCCATATTAACAAATTGTGTTTGTGGAGTTATAGTTGAGGCAAAGATGTTTTCAAAATGGGCTATCCATGCTTCCTCATCTACGTTATCTAATGTAGGATCTGCAGGGTTTTTAAAATGCGGTGCATTTACTATCCTCCAGAAATCGCGGGTATTACCCATTTTTACTGCTTTGTCAAGATCGTCCCAAATTTTTTCTTATAGCCTTCTTTCTATTTCCCCTAGTAAGCTTATATATAGTCCGCAGTCCCCTGATTTCGTCTGGGATTCTGGGTCTGCTTTTCAAAGCATGCATCAAGGCTCTCCTCGCTATTGTACAAGAGGAATCAAACCAGCCCCTTTCGGGTCTCTTGTTTGTTTCTCTTGTACGTGTAAGTGCCAATTTTACACTCTCTAGGAGATCACAGAAGGCCTTCACAGTTTCGCCTGCTTCAGCCTCTAGATCTAGGCAAGTTTCTATCTTACTCAGTGTGGATGATATAATTTCTGCCATCAATTTAGGTTGATCAACATGAGCCCATTTTAGTTGTATACCATTCTTTCTTGCCACTATTGGAGTATCAACATTTTGGCTATGTTGGGGTTTCCCTATGGATACTTCTATCTGTAGTGATAAAATAGCAAGATCGCTAAAGATTGTAAATTGGTTAACCGACCTGGTGACTCTAGAGCTAATTGGGGCAGTAACTAACATGTAGTCAATAGTTGACTCTAGGTCACTTCTTCGAAAGGTTCCTGCCATGTTACCTGATGATAATTCTAGATCACCCGTCATCACCATATTTCGCGATGTTAGCATCTTATTTAAGCAATTGCCATATTCATTATGTGCAAAGTGACTTATAATGTTGCCCCCCAAATCCTCTAAGCCACATATAGGGGCTGCATTGTATTTGCAGGGATGTATATTAAAATCTCCCACCCATACAACATTAAAAACATAGTTTCTACTATTGCCTATGGCATATTCTACCGCCTTGTCAACCTCACCAACCATAACGTGTCTGTTTGGGCCGAACTCATTATTATAGGTATTAATTAAAAGCCATCTACCCTCTTGGTGTATCTCCAATGTGAGAATATGGAAGTTTGCACTCGGGGATTCAAATTTTATTACTTTCCCTAAGAAATTATTCGGGATTAAAGTCAAAATGCCCCCTTAGCCCTTCCTGAAGATGAAGGTTTAGCTGGAGTTTGATAAGAACAGTACCCATTTACATAAATTGGGTCAATAGACCATGTCTCCTGAAAACATACAATGTTGTGTCCTTGCCATATTTTCAACCAATTCTCCTCACTTAATTTTTGGGAAATACCTGCCACATTCCATGAGGCTATCTTAAGGGCCATTTTGGTTGCCCCTCTTTGTGGCTCTGGTGAGTAAGAAATAATTTCGGTAGGACAAGGCAAGAACACCTGACTCTCACAATTAGTTTAAGAGATTTTCGGAGATGGATGCAGTCGATCACACGCATCCAGGTCGGTCAATGGGGCAAATCGATTCTCAAGGGTTAAACTTTGCCCCATAGAAGAACCCCCCGTGTTCTTCCAATCCTGGTTCTCCCTCTGAAATAAATTGTTCCTTTGGGGTGGCAAAAAAACTGGTTTATAAAAATAACCTAACGGTAACACAACAATTTCCGAATTCTTTATAGTGACATTACCTAGGTATTCCAAAATATATCGGACTACAAATTCATTATTAAAATTTAAAACCACACAGTCTCCCACCATTTCCTTTCTTGCTGGGCCCACCCACGCTGCCCTTCTAGCCATAATCAACTGGCTTGCAAGGTTCCCGACTCTCCCCCCCCCCTCATTCAGTTTTTCTGTCAACCAATGTAATGCTTTAAACATCAATTGTCTTGTAGATTCTTGTTGACCATCGTTCATCAAAGGTGTATTACCCAAGACCAATACCAAGGGTGCAGCTGCTGGGGGGAGATGTAGGGTCTGTAATTGATCCAATAGTGAACCGACATTCGCCCTTTCCTCTCTTTGGAGATCTATCCGTTTGCCTGGCCCTATCCCTATGGCAGGCATCATTTCTCCTCGGAAAGTGGTTGCTATGTTAGAGGGAAGCGTTAGATGGTTTATTACATCACCCATACCACTTTTCCGTTGGTGGTGTGATTGTCTATTGCTGGTTTCACTTGAGGCCACTCTTGCATGCATCTTCGAAATCCCGGGTGGAACATTGCTGAGGTTAGTAAGTGGGGGGGTCATTATTTGGTCTGACACCCCTCTCATTTGTACTATTTGAGATGTTTTGGGGTCGAGTCTCTTGATCCAACCTTCCTCTTACACTTATTTCAGTCCTTAATGGGAGCGCCAATGTCCCTAGCATCTGTTCGTTTTTTCCCCATCTGTGATTCTAGGGCCTCTAGCTTCCCTTCCATCCCGGTCAGTGTTGCGATAATGGGATTCAACATTGTGGCTACTAAGGTCTCCAGTCTATGCCACATATCCTCATTAGTCAACGAGCCGATAGATGCCATAGGGGTTACCAAGGTACACTTTCCTTCTCGCATATCTTGCACCGATTCCTCCTCATCGTAAATCCCTCTTGTTTTAGCTTGTCTAGGGGCTTGTCTAGGGGCCTTTGCCGGTTTTTGGTTCTGTGGGCCTCCCCCTCTTTTTCTCTTTCCTATTTTTTCCGAATTAGTTCCCATGACCTTTTTTCCCCCTGAACCCCTAGTAGATATTCCGGTCTTTGTCATCAATGCCGGTTGATTGGGGAGTGCTCCCCCTTCTTCTTCTAACTCCTCCATCTGAGTTTGCAGCGAGGGTTGTATTAGGGTAGGGAGAAGTGTCTCAGTCATTAGAACGGAGCTTGTTTGGGGTACCGGCTCCAGTGATAATCGACGTTCTGTAATCTCGATTTCATGTTCTAAGACAGACGTTGCTCGTTAGGAACGAAATCAAGTGTTCCCACGATTCCCTCACCCAAATGATCATTTCGGCCCCTGCGTTTATTCGTCGTATAACACGCAATTTAAGCAGTTCCTATGCAATATAATTGCCTCAATCTTAGCGCAAATGATATACAAATGGCCGTAATAAAAGTGAAGAGTATAGCCAGTACCTTAATTGAATTTGCCAATTTTCAGAGGGTAGGCCCAGCCCGGCCTCCTCCGGGCGTGGACGGGCCTGCCCTTGGCCCCGGCGCGTCCCGCACCGCAGGACTGCGTTGGCGCTTTATGCGCGTTGCGAGGCTCAGGGCGGCTGGGAGTTGCAGTCCTCCCCTTCCGTGTCACTCCCGGTCAGCGTTTCTTTGATGGGGTCGTTTAGCGGCTACACCCGCCGCGGGACTGCGTTGGCGCTTTATGCGCATTGCGAGGCTCAGGGCGGCTGGGAGTTGCAGTCCTCCCCTTCCGTGTCACTCCCGGTCAGCGTTTCTTTGATGGGGTCGTTTAGACGACGTATGTCTCCTGGGGAGGATATTTCCAGGTAGAGCTGGATGTCATCTGCATAGAGGTGGAAGGGGATGTTAGCTTGCTTGATTATGGTAGTGAGGGGCTCCATGTAGATATTGAAGAGAGTAGGTGAGAGGACTGAGCCCTGGGGAACACCTCTGGTTATAGTAGAGGTATCAGAAGTTGCATTGTTTATTTTTATTTGTTGAGAGCAGTTGTGAAAAAAGGATGTGGACCATTTCAGCACCAGGCCGTTCGCTCCAATCAGTTGTTTGAGGGTGTTAAGAAGAAGTTTATGGTCCACTGTGTCGAAGGCAGCAGATAGATCTGGGAGGATGAGCAGGCAGCAACGGCCGGCATCCATACATTTGTGGATGTCATCTGCTATATTTAGTAAAGGTGTTTCTGTGCTACAGCCCTTTCTGAAGCCTGATTGGTGCGAATCCAGGAGATTGTTAATGTCGATGTGCGGGTTGAGTTGGAGTAGGACACATTTCTCGAGGATTTTGGCCAGGAAGGGCAAGTTTGAGATTGGCCTGAAGTTGTTGAGGTCCTCAGGGTCTGATCCTGGTTTTTTTAATAGTGGAGTGACTAGGCCTAGTTTTAGGCAGTCTGGCATGACTCCCGTGCTTAGGGAGCTGTTTATTATCATCGTCCACAGGGGGGTAATGACATGATTGAGATTTTTTGCCATGGAGGCCGGGAGGAAGTCTGCGAAGTGGGAGGAGGGCTTTGAATTCGCAATTAGTTTAGAGATGTCCATTTCTGTGAGTGGGTTGAATGCTTTCCAGCAATTGGGGGGTAGAGGGGGATCCTAGGGATTGGTTGCCCTCATTTGTCTCAGGAGGGGGTATCTCTACTTGGGGGTCGGAGGAAAGCAGGGTGGGATTTGTTTGATCTGTGGTGGGGAGGGTGATTACAGTAGATGCTTGTGTGTGGCATTCAAGAGAGGACTTGATCATCGTGATTTTCTCATCAAAGAATTTAGCGAATTTATCACAGCGTTCTTTGGCGACCTGAGGGGATTTAACGGGTGGTTTGGAAGTCTGTTTTTTTATGATGTTAAAAAGGTCTTTCAGGCTATTTATTGCATTGTCAAGGGCGCTGCTGAAAAAGGCTGCTTTTTCTTTGATGTGATTTTTATATGCTCTCAGTTCTGCTCTGAGTTGGTGAAGGTGAATTAAGGAAGGGTTTGCTCGCCAGAGTCTTTCTGCAGCTCTGAGTTGCCTTCTTTCTGTATTGAGGACTTTGTTAAACCAGGACCTCGAACGGGTGTCTCTAATCCTTTTTAGTTTCAGAGGGGCTACTTGGTCTAGGACGGCTGACATCGTAAAGTTAAAGTGGGTTGTGAGTTCATTCGTTGAGAGGTTGTCTGACCTTGGGGGAAGGCTAGAGATCATTTTTTCTTCCAGATCAGCTAGGGGAATCTGGCTTATGTTTCTAGTTCACTGGAGGGTTTTCTTAGTATGGATGGAGTATGGCTCTTCCAGGTTTAAGTGGAACAGGATGATGCGGTGGTCCGACCAGTCGACTGGGGGGATGTTATTAATGGTTATTACCTTCTTCTGGGCTAAAATGGCGTCAAGGGTTGAGCCTCTGTTGTGGGTTTGTTCTTTGCAGTGTTGGAGAAGGTTGTTCTCAAGTAAGAGTTTGTTTAAGGATTGGATTAGTGTGTTTTTCTCATCATTCCAATGGAGGTTGAAGTCACCTAGGATTATGTTATTGGCATTTGAGAGTGAGCAATGAGTTACCAGGTCTGATAGGTGTTCGTGGAAGGGGCGAGTGTTGCCAGGAGGGTGGTAGAGGAGGTGGCAATTCGTTGTTCTATTCTTTTTCATCCGTATAGTGGTGCTGAGATATTCAAAAGTGCTATATGTGGAGGAGACAGTTTCCACCATCGTGATGGTATTTTTGTGGATAATGGCTAGGCCACTGCCTTGTTGATCCATTCTGTCTTTCTTGATGATTGAGGAGGGACTAGTAGGTCGAGGATCGGATAGGATGATTCATTAAACCAAGTTTTGTTGATGAATGCAATATCAATGTCATGGTTAAGGATGGCTTCCGGCAGTTCGGTTGCATGCTTGGAAGTCAATCTACAGTTTATAAGCAGGCAGTTGAAATTACTAGTTGCTGTTGTGTTTCTGAGAGGTGGGTGGCCTGGGGATATCTGAGAGATGTGCTGGCGGTCTGGCCGTTTTCCTGGGTGGAATGAGGTTTCTCCTAATACCAGTGATCATCTGGATCTTGCAGGTGGGTTCTTTTTTCCTGGTTGGCGGCATGTGATACATTTTGGTCAGCTCTATCGCTTTGTTGTGTGACATCCTAGGACTTGATCGAATCTGTCTGTGAGCTCGATTGCTGAGAGGAGTAGTAATCCAGCTATTAGGTTGAGTTTTTGAAGGCTGAAGTGGAGATCTGGCATTGCCGGAGGGGGGTAGGAGTAAACAGTGGGCATAGTCAAGGGAGGTTTTGAGGGTCATTAGGATTATGTTGATACCTAGTATCACTTTATCGAGCTGACTTTCCGTAAGACTTATTCTTTCCTTTAGGTCTAGCGCGGGTATTTGGTTAGAGGAGGTGGGAACGGAGGTGTTTAGCTGCGATTTGTTAGGTGTGTGGTGTTCAAGATACGCAGGGAGCAGGTCAGAGAGTTGATGAGCAGGGAGTGTGTGCATAACTTCCCTGCTAGGGTCAGTTTCGGAGGGCGCTTTTTGTGGACATGGTACTGAGTCAGTCACCGGCTTAGTGAGGGGAGAGAATACGTTGTGCCTATCGTGTGTGGGTGCTGTTTGGGCGGTTTCTCTGGTGGCGTGGGGGGAAAGGAGGTGGGGTGGTGTTTGGTTGAGGGTCGGGGTAGTGGGAGAATAGATGAGTTGAGTGGGTGAACTGACGTTGATGCTCGGATCCGGTCTGATAGTTCTAACTGTGCGGTCAGTGTTCTGGGAGTGAGGGTTTATGATGTGGTTAAGTGGGATATTGGTGTCTGGTTAAAGAGAGAGGGGGTGAGATCGAAAACCGTGGTCGTGGTGAGGGTGGAGTTGTAAACTCGGGGGAGTATTGTATGGATGACCTCTCGAGGGATGGCTTCTGTGTAGGTGATGGTGTTTAGGGGGGTTGCGTGCGAGGGAGAGAGCCTTGCAAAGTGTGGGGAATATGAATTCTAAGGAGTGTAGGTTGGTGTCTTTGGCTTGAATCAGTACGATTCCGTTTCTGTAGATAGTTAGGGTGGCCTTGCCTTTGAACATGTGGCAGTGTGAAATCGTCAGTATGTGGCGGTGTGGTATTTTAGAGGTTTTGCTAATGCGTAGGTAGTTTGTAAGGGTTGTATTCCATTTCGCAGGTCGGGTAGTGTAGAAGATGAGATCAGTTTTCCCCTGACCTTTGGAGGAGTTGTAGTAAAGATCTGTTATGAGTGTTTCGTGATGTTGTTTGATCAGATTATGTTTGAATTTTTTAGAGGTGGTAGCTGAGAGGTTTGGGGGGTAGGAGATGTAGAAGGAGTTCGAGCCTAGTGGTTTCAAGTGATGTGACATAGGAAAGAGGGGTACTGTGGAGGCAGGCATGGTGATTTGGACTTGAGGGATAAATAAATGTGGGGTGGGTGCTGGCCCGTGGTGATTGTAGTGGAGGGAAATGACAGAAGTCAGGGGACCCTTATGCTACTCTGCATTACATGACATGTGTCTGACTAAAAAGAGTTATTTTTTTGTTATTATATCAGATCTAATGCTCTAATCTTGCTCAATTTTTTACAGTATATAACTAAAGGGGGTGGCTATTTATAGATTCACAGAGTTGGAGCAATGGATAGGTGGCTAAGAAGGGAACACAGTGGAGAAGAGATTCTACTGATCCTAGATGGCCGCTCAGTGGGCTTGGGTAATCCTCTTTCCGTTTCGATGTCAACAAGTCTCTAGAGGTGGGGGCTGAGATCAGGAGGGCAAGGGGTGTTCCTCTTTTTAGTGTCTTATTGAGGGGCTTGAGGTAGGATAAACAGTGGAGAAGAAGTTTCCTTATCCAAGATGGCCGCTCTGTGGGCTAGGGTAGTCCTCTTTCCGTTTCGGTGTCTACTAGTCTCTAAAGGTGGGGGCTGAGATCAGGAGGGAATGGGGTGTTCCTCTTTTTGGTGTCTCATAGAGGGGCTTAAGGTAGTCTTTTTTCTATGATTTTTTATTTTATTTACTTCGGTGCACTGAGGGAAGAATAGTCCTCTTTCTGTTTTGCACTGGGGAAGAGGAGAGGATACAGCCTTCAAGATGGAGGCTCAAAAAATCCCAAGATGGGCTCCTGTATCTACCCCAAAGACCGAGTTGCCTTGTGCTTGTGATACTTAAGTACCGCCCCTCATCTCCTTTTCCCCAACGGGGGTCACCGACCCTTAACAGGCTTCAGGTTGGGAGGCGAGAAAACAGAGAAACAATCACGGGTGGCGGCTTAATGGGGGCCACTAGACACCGATCCTTAACGGGCTCCGGGTTAGGAGGGGAGTAAAACAAAAAGAACAGTCATGAGCAGTCACGATTCCTGATAACAGTGAGAGTGTTAACAAAAATATTGATAACATAACTAACACTGTGTATGAGATTCACCCAATGGAGAACCTGGAATTAGGGGAGATATAGGTTTGGAAGATTGGTAAAGGTATAAAAAAAAATAGCTGTTGCCCTAATAGTAATAATCCTGGTTATAGTAATCGTTCTAATATTTAAGAAGCAATTTGCATTAGAGGTTTAGTCATAACTTCGGAGACAAGGAGAAGAAAACAATGAGACGGTTGAACAAAGAGGAGATTGCTTTTCATTAGATGAAGACCAGTGTGTAAAATTACCTGAAAGTCTTGCAGACTAAATTGACAAAACCAAGAATGATGAAGGAAATGTTGTAATGATATAGGGTGATAATTAATGATTAATTATCACGGGGAGAAATTGTAAAGGAGTTTTAATTTGCAAGAAAATGATTAATTTAGGTGTGCTTCAGTTAGCATAACCAGGCCGAATTGACAATCATTCATAAAATGCTGCAGAAAAGTGCATGTTTATTTTAGGTGTACAAGCTTTCCACATGCATGTGTCTTTATTTCAGAAAATCATTTTAACTCTGCTGCAAACCTTGTGCAACAAAATAATGTTTCATTATCTTCAACTGATGATGAACTGAAACTAACTCTGCAAGGCCACTCAGCTGAGCCTCCGTTAATGTGTCTATTATGTGCAAAAGCAGCTTATTGTTTGTTCATTAACAAAATGCATGCTTTTCTCTCTCCCACAAGATACGTGTGCACCGTTATCCAATGCAAGTACGTTATTTTAAAATAATAATGTGATTGGTGTTGTGTAGGTAACATTCAGTACTGCACATTTACTCAATGTCAAGCTATGAAAAATCGAGTCCTTTGTCTAAAACATTTTAACGGATGTGCTTTTAGTGAGACAGCCAACTTATACTAATTTTACTTTTAGCTACATAATGTGCTGTTATCTTCTGTGCTTTTCTTTAGAGACGGACTTTGTGTCACTATTTGCAGCTCTATTTACATACTTAGATTATGCAAATTCTTTCGATTAACTACTAATTGCTTTCTTTAATACTATTTTTGAATAAATCCACATGGTTTATAACTTTAGAATTTTGTTGTGTAAGTTTTATTTATAGTTTCGAACTAAGCATATGGAGGCCACGTAGTACCATAAATTCTTAAGAGTGTCAACATCCCTTGACTGCTGTACAGCTCCTGGTTCAATTCCTAACCTATACTCCGCTTGCAGTTGCCGACTTCCTCTCAGCTGTTGGGCCCCTGCAGATCATTGCTTCCTTCTCGTTCCTGAGCTCAGAATACCATGTGAATAGGTGCCATTAGAAACGGGCCCTACTTACCCACCAATGCCCCAAAAGTTTGTCATGCCTGCTGACATGCCGGATGGAGGGCAGTGGTCGCAACTATTGCAGTAGCAGAGTGCGGGTCGAACCAGTGCCACTTACACCCAAAGTCGGTAAATACTACAGATACCTCGTATGTGTTAGATAACTGCCACGACGAGCCCGGTCTGCCCAAATTGCGTCCCATATGACAGCCAACAAACGGGCCTGCTGTTTAAAGCGAACAGATCAATCCAACTACACGCGGAGGCCCCTGACGGGTCCAACCAGCGTTCCCTCAGCGGATCAGCCACGCTTCATGCCGTCACCCCCAAAACCCAGGTTAGCTTCAAAATCCGGAGGCGGGGAGATACCTGCCCTCCTCGGCTGAGACGGGCTGTCATGCCTCGGTTTCCGACCCAGAGATCCGCTCCAAGCGGGGAGCACCAGACGATAAGCGCATACCAGAGGACGGCTCGACCAAGACAAGTGGAGACACCACAGCGAATCAGTACTAAGAAATTCTGTGCAACGCACTAGGATTGGCTGCAGTGGTAGGTCATTTTATATATCACTTGTCCCGCCCTCTCTTAGACGACTCTCATGTTACGTTTTACCTAGAGGTCGGTTGTTTGGTGACCCGGAAATGGTGAAACTACTTCCAAATAACATCCGGTTTAAGATGAAGGACAGACATTAGGTTGAATTCACTGACAGTGTAAGTAACGAACAGTAGGATGGTAAAAAGCCGTGTTGGGTTTCGGGGGGAGAAGCCAGGCAGCAGAGGACCCTGTCTATGCGTGCTTCCGTCTATTGTTGAGATATGTGGCTGTGTCTTATTGAATACGGTTTTGGCTTCAGTGACCTGGAGCAGGGGATATTGGCTGTCGATATATCGCTACGACGCTGAAGTCAGACTGTGATTCTTTTGACCCGATGAGCTGGTTCGTTAACCTCCTTCCTGGTCTCAAAATACGTTTTAGTTGCAGTTCGAGATGCGAGTCCAGGAAGCTGTACAAAGGACTGGTCCCGCTGGTGCTTCCCCCCCCCCCCCAATACATCTTGTGACAGGAGGGCGGTGTTTTGATTGAGAGTCTTTTTCCATTGTATCTCGTTAAGTGATATTTCGGGGAGGTTTCCATCAGGGTAGATCTTGGTTGTGACCACCGACAGGCTGGCACTGTTGGGCTGTGTTAGTTTGAATTATGCGATTTATATGGCGCTTAATACCCATATGTGGGGTGCTGAAGCGATTGTCTACATGGGTAGCACGCTACACCTTTTAGGGTTGGATGGGTGTTGCCCCGGTTACACTACCGGGAATCTTCATTACCCTTAGCCCATCTCGACCTCATCACAGTGAATACATGTGAGGTAATGTTATCAGGGGTTGCAAGCGCTATATTATGCAAACCTTTTTGCCTCTTCTATCCCTCCACTATCCTTCTGAATCCAAATAACTGACAAACATATCCACCACTCAAATTACTTTCATATTTCACTATACCAATTCACCACTAATCCTTTATGGGTTCTGGAGTAGCGTGCTACTGTCCTAAAAAGTGCTTTGACGCCTCGTCAGGGGTAGTAAGCGCTATACAATTACAATACAATACAATGTTACTTCACTTGTAATGACTGGGACTAGGACGAATGGGTAATGTCCCGGTTACTTACCGGTAATCTTCATTACCCTTAGTCCATTTCGTTCTCGTCACAGTCATACGAGTGAGGTAACATTATCTCACATGTAATGATTGTGACGAGGGACGTAGATGATATTGGCTTTGTTTTGTTCCTATGTTCGTGACGACCACGGAGGTGTGGTTTTCATGTTCTGTGGTACAGCACTCAGCAGTGTGATTGCTAAAAGCGTGCAAGAGATAGATGCACACTTTATGGTTAGTTTTTGGTTGACTGGCATCTTTGATTAGCTCTGCAGGTTCCTTTATGGCTGCATTTATCAAACGGCTGACGACCCACAGATTTTTCGTGGATCGCAAAACAGTATAAAGATATCTTTACATTTTATTTTTATCTTGTTACATTTACTGTGCTTTAAAGACAGAGGTCACGTGATGCTATGTCCATTGGTAATCAGCTGCTTATTCTTTTTAACATGGGGATTAGTGTTTACTTTTATTTCTCTGACTGCAAAGTGAAAGGAGATTTTAAAATGAACTGTGTGTCAGTCAGTCATGCTGGGGTACTGGGAGTATGAAGGGAAAGGCTTTAGGGTGTCATTTTTTGGTAACACACAACAATAAAATACCTGTAAATAAACTGTACACATTTCAGAATATATCAGCAATTAGGAGATCAAAAACAGCATTTAAAAAAAAAAAATCTGAAGTGTGATGGAAGAAAACACTTGCAAGTATTCCCAAGCAAGTCTCCAGGTGAACCTTCCAGTATTTTTTACTGCTGTGTGTGTGTTTTATTTTAATATACTTCACTAAGTAATTTCAACACAGAATATTTTCACTATATGGGATCATTCACAACCATCCCACTTGTGTATGACTTTCACACATAAATTGAGAAGTATGGATGTGGCCTAACAGTCAGAGCTGACGACATTGGATCTGGGGAACCAGGTTCAAATCTCTGTGTTGGTCTTGGGCAAATCACTTAATTTCCAGTGCTGAAAATGAAATGAATCTGATCTTCTGCAATGTAATCTGGTGCTCGTGTAAAGCGCTCTAAAACCCTTGGATAGTGTTTGCGCTATATAAAACTGCTATACTCCTGTGTATACAAAGGATCACAATGCCGTGCGTAGGTTTCCACGTTTTTATTGTTTGGCTACCATCAAACACGTTTCGGCTGTTACACAGACTTGATCACTGAATATATATATTTCGGTGATCAAGGCTGTGTAGCAGCCAAACGCGTTTGATGGTAGCTAAACAATAACATCTGACTCACCATAGCGAGTGGGCGAGTAGATTTCTTGAGGGGGTGTGGGGGGGTGTGTGTGTGTGTGTATAGATGATAGATGATAGATATAGATGTGTATATTTATAGAGAGATTTGTATATATAGATATATACATCAGGCCTCAAGAAATCTACTCTCCCACTCGCTAGGGTGAGTCAGATGTTATCAGGGCAATCTATTTTTAGGGACTACTGGCCCTGCCTGGCAAGGCACTCCATCTGACAAATGACAGGTGTTCTTTTAATTCAGAAAGTGAGAGAGCAAAAAAGTTGTCTTAAAATGTTGTTCCATTTGCTGTGTGTTCTTCTTACAAATTGTTTCTTATTTTATCCTGGAGATTGTGTTTGCAATATCCTTTAACTTAGCTATCAGAGAAGTAAAATTTAAGTGAACTGTCTGACAGTCGTGCTGTGTGTGAAATGAAAGGCCACAGGATGTCAGTTGTTTTCTAACACATTTAAATATCTTGTAAATTAACTGTACATAGATTTCAAAATAATTCAGTAGTTGGGGAAACCGTGTTTTAAAAATTCTTATGTGTGAAGAGGACACATATTTGAATAGGATTAAAACACTTTACTTGGTGATGTGCAAATGCAAAATATTTGCTGAAACTCAATCTCCTCATTATTGTTTGTACAGTAAAATTGCATGTCAGTGGGAGAGTTTGTGACCAATTCAATGGAAATGTTCTGTCCGTAAATTACAGTACACTACCACATCATGCTTTAGTAATATATCTATTAAAAGTGAGAGTTTTTAAACATGTAGTTAGAAAAATTCCTGCCCTCACCCTGATGACAATGTTATTGATGAACCAAGAGGCAAGTGAGGGGTCATATGCACCCTTTATGCGGGCTAGATTTTTATTATACATGGAGCAAATGTTTAGTTTATTAAATCAATAAAAAAAATAGTTTTTGTACAGCAAACCCCTGCTGATCTTACATTCCTGAAGGTGCCCTCATATTTGATAATAAAGACAAAGGCAACTTGATAAAATAAAATATTTGCCTAGGATCACACAATTTGAGACCAGAGTATTGGTCAAGCACATTACAGTTACGTCGAGTAGATTATTCAAGCCACTAGACTTGCAGGTCTAGTAACATTTTTATTATTTTTTAGGTGTATGTATATATATATATATGTGTATATATATATGTGTATATATATATATATATATTTCCTACTGGCAGACGCCAGTAGGTAGTTCTAGTTAGGACCGAGTTTCCATAGGAAAAGCGCTTTTTCGTTTTGCTAATAACTTGGGTGCCTTTTGACTAATCTCCACGAAACATTCAAAACTAGTTTGGCACTCACTTCATTTTTAAATTTTTTTTTTTTTAACAAAAGTCATTATACAAAAGATAAAAGGACCAATTTCAGACGTGTCCGACCCCCCCTTCCCTCCCACAGCCCCCTCCCCCATGTCCAAAAGCAACAGGGTAGACATATGGTGGTGAGTAATCTAATACATCATTACAATATCCAGGATTTCAAAAGTTAATAAAACGGTGATGAAAGGGAAAAGATATATATATATATATATATATACATGTATAACATTATATCGACTTTGCATTTATAAACATTATAATATATTAAATATGAACGTCTTAGTCCTGCCCAACAAAAAGAATAAGCATAGAATTATATTCAGACAGTAAATCTCCTAAAATTCCATCAACGTAGATTTTCCCAAAAAACATGTTACTTTGTTTCGTGTAACCCCAATATAACTATCTATCTAAGCCAAGCAGATAAAGGTTGCCAGATAGCAAGACCCATTTTTTTTCCTCGACTTCCCTTTTTGGAGAAAATGGCCTTTTCCAAATGATATATAGAAATCAGTCGAGCAAACCAATGAGAAAATAATGGAGGATTAGGGTCCTTCCAAGATGAAGCTATACATAAACGTAAAATCGTCATGGAAACATAAATAAAAGCTCCTCAGTTATTTCTGCTAATCTTTTCTTGGATGCCTAACAAAATAATCGTAGGAGTTAGCTGAATTTCCTGAAGAAGAACTTTACTGAAAAAGTCTTGTATCTGATCCAGTAATGGCGTAAGTTGGGGACACATGGCAAACATATGTGTTGAATCTGCCCTGAATGCTGAACATCTCGGACATAACGTTCCAGCTCCTGTTCCCCATTTAGCAACTCTGCTAGGTGTAATATATAAAAAAAATGCGGTTTTATAAAATTGTGCCTGTAACTTAGCAGAGAGTAGATCGCTCTTGGCAGATTGCACAGCCTTATTAAAGATGTTAAGAGGTATATTCAATTTCTGTTGCCATTTGTTAGCGATAATAAGCATGTCGTCAGACATCAAGCTGACTAATATATCGTATAAATAACATATCCTAGGTAAGGTAGGACTTCTTAATTTATCAATAAGATCTACCTTAGAAAAACCGGCAGTCCCCCAGGTCTTACGAGTCAGAAAATCTCTTATGGCCATGTATTTAAAGGATTCCTGATCCCCCAAATGGAATTCAGTTTTAAGTGTGCCATATGTTTTTATACCATCAGAAGTTATTAGGTCCCCCATTTTCAGTATTCCAGCTTGATGCCATTCACGTAGATAAGAACCCCAAAGATTGCTGGTAGGTTAGAATTATTATTAAGAGGGGAGTAATAATTCAAATTGCCCAATCCAAAAGTTTTACGAATGTTGACAAAAACCTTATAGACACTCATTAAAGTCTTGAATCTTACCCTTTTAAAGTAACCAAAGGAGAGCTGCCGCCAGAGACATCCGGGAGTCTCTGCGCCTAAAAGTAATTGAAAAGGCGATGGTAAACCTTCCACAGAAGTAAATATATCATCTTGAAGCAACACCGCGCTATATTGCATAACAGAGGCCCAATAGTAAAATCTTAAATTTGGTAGCGCCCAACCACCCCTTTCACGAGGGAGAGAGAGTAATTTGAACGCTCGTCTTGGTCTAGAATATGCCCAGATAAATTCGGAGAAGATTTGATTAAATTTCTGTAGCATTATTTTACTTATTTCTAAAGGAATAGCCCTAAAGAAATATAAAAGTTTGGGAAAATAGGACATCTTTACAACATTACATCTCCCTACCATGGTAAGATGCAGATTATTAATGCGCTTAAGCGCTCGTTTAGTCTCGGTAGCCAGTGGGATCAAATTTTCCTCCACTATCTGATCGATATTAGCCGTTAAGGTGACCCCAAGATATTTCGCAGTCTGGACCACCCTACAGTCTGACCAGTCAATTTGATTGTTAATAATGATCTGAGTTTTCCCTTGATTGAGGGCATAACCTGAGATCTTCCCAAACCTTTCAGCCTCTTGTTCTAGGGCAGTGATAGCGCTCCGAGGGTCGGGAGTCACCACCGCCAAGTCATCGGCATAAGCCATGATTTTAGTATCCAGCCCAAGTCTGCTCGTCGCTCGAATAGATTGATTTCTCTCAATTGCTTTAATAAAAGGATCAATATAGAGAGCAAAGAGCAGAGGTGAGCATGGACACCCTTGGCGGGTCCCCTGAGAAATCTTTATCTGTTCCGTCGGAGCCCCGTTGAATATTACGTTAGCCATTGGGTGACTATATAGCGCTTGTATAGCTTGTATTGCCTTAGGCCCAAAGCACATTTTCCTCATGACGGCCCAAAGAAATATCCAGGAGACCCGATCGAACGCTTTCTCAGCGTCAAGTAAAATTAGTGAAATCGGGTCGCCGTCTAGCTGTGCAGCATCCAAAAGGGTAATAGCCCTTCGGATATGTTCCGTCGTGCCTTTTTTGGGAACAAACCCGTGTTGCCATTGTGAGACCAAGGACTCTATTCTCAGAGATAGTCTAGAAGCCAAAATTTTGGCATATATCTTGGAGTCACAATTAATTAGAGTTATTGGCCGGTACGATCCCATTTCAAGAGGGGATTTACCCTTTTTGGAAATACAACTATCTTGGCATTCGACCAAGAGTCTGGTGAGGGTGCACCATTAAAGATAGAAATAACCAATTGAGTAAGAAGAGTATTTATCTGGGGAGTAAATATTTTGTAAAATTCGACCGGTATGTGGTCAGGACCTGCCGCTTTCCCATCCGGAAGGCTAACCAGGGCTTTAGATATCTCATCCCATTCTGGAGTTTCCTCGAGCTGATCATGGTCTTCTGGGCTGAGCTCCGCTAATGTGAGTTCGCCCAGATATGTCAGGCTTTCATCCTCTCTTAATTTTAAGGGTCCCAACTTATCTTCAGAATAAAGCCTTTGGTAAAATTCGCAGAATGCCTTACGAATCTTATTGGTATCATTTGTAATTTCACCAGAACTGAGTTTAATTGATGAAATTTCACAGGCAGACACCTGTTGTCTAATTCTAAGGGCAAGTTGGTGACCAATGTTATCACCGCATTCATATATCTTTTCTCTAGCAGATGCCCATTTCATAGCGATTTTATCTGCAAAGATGGACCCTATTTCTGCTTTGCTAGCTACTACTTCTAATTGGGCATTCTCGATTTCCCCCTAATTGGACTGCTAAGATTAATTTTTCCTCAGCCTTTTTCATCTTTTCTTGTGCCCTCGCTAGTTGTTCTTTAGTTTTTTATTCTTCCTTATAGAAAACCGCAGGGTCTCCCCCGAATACCCGCCTTCATGGTATCCCATACCGTTCTAACTACTGCGGATCCTATATTAATTTCTAGAAATTCTTTGATCCACCCTTGCATGTGAAGTCGATAATCTTCATCATATAATAATGCTCTTTCAAAACTCCAGCTCGAGATTTCTTCTCTAGGCCCCAGCCCCTTAATTTTAAGCACAAGGGGATTGTGGTCCGACATAAAACGTGGAGCAATTTCTATAGAGCAGTTTTGAAGTAGTGATAAGGAAACCAAAAAATAATCTAATCTAGCAAAGGAAAGGTGTGGAGCTGAAAAATAAGTGTAGCCCGGATACGTTGGTTTAAAAGTGGCCCAAACATCGTTAAGCCCATGAGTTTGCATTAGATTAAACAGGGCCCAATAGACTTTAGGCTTTCTACCTCTATAGGACCATTGGTCAGTTATTCTCCAGTTACTAGGTAGGTTTATATTTAAGTCTCCGGATACTACTAACGGTAATGGCCAATGGGCAAGTTCACCCGAAATCAATTGATGACCCCGGGGTCATCGATATTACTCCCATATATTGAACATAGTGTGAAACTGTTGTTCGGGGAAGATGACATTCTGCAATAACCCACCTGCCCAGAGAGTCAGTTTTCACCCTGCTAGAGGTCAAAGGATACTTATTTTGAGCCAAGATTCCAACCCCTCGTGTCTTTGCTCCCTGCGAGGTACCACCAATAATCCTATAACCCAAAGAGTTCAATAAGTGCTTCTGGGATCCCTCTATATGTGTTTCCTGGAGAGTGATAATATCCGCAACCAATGAACGTAGACCCAGAGCCACCTTCTGTCTTTTCAGGGCATCATTTAACCCGCAAACGTTGACGGACACTATTTTTAAAAACTTAGATCATTCATATTGTTTAACATATTGATTCTTATCCTGAAAACACATCTTAATCAAACTACAATTTATACGTCCCTCAATATCCCATAAAATTACTATATTTGTTCTTTTTTATGTTTTTGTGAATATTCTCTTTTTCCCCTGTTTTCATTGACTTTACTTTGTCTTTTTTCCCCTTCTTTTTCAGTATTTTAAATTCATCAATTATAACATTTTCCCATAACGTACCCTTTTCCACCACCAAAACGTGACCCCTCGCTTCCCACCCCTCCCCCCCCCCCCCCATACATAGAGCAATCAGGAACATCCTGAGTGATGGTTGTCAGTTAGGTTTCACTGCCGCGAAGCCAGCGCCTTGGAATAACATAGAATTATCGGCTAAGAATTAATATAGAGGTCGTACCAGAGAACCAAAAGCTTCTCCAGTATAATAGACAGCCCTTGTATTACTAGTCTTCTAATAAACCTTTATTTACCTCCCTTTCTTTTTATCTTAGCTTCCTCCAGATACTCCCCTGCCTTGACCTCGGATATAAAAATCCGGGTGGACCCATTCAAGATAACTTTCAGTCGAGAAGGATTCATTAAAAACACTTGGGCACCAAGCTGTTGAAATGGGGTAATCATCTGACGCAAATGCCATCTGCGTTCTACCGTTGTGTGGCAAAAATCAGGTTTGGCAAAAAACATCACACCATTAGCCCCCTTTGGGGAGTTTGGACGAGCCTGGTCGTACACAAATTGCCCTAAGGAGAAAGTTCCCAAAGAAAACTAAAAAACTCTTGGTTTTCCCTCAGAAGGGGTACTAGCATTACGGTTCATTTTAAGATGGAAAGGGAAACGATGCGCACGCTGGACTTCATAGTCCCAGTTCCAGTCTACTTGTGTCGGGAAGGTTTCTCGTAGCAGTTTTACAATGTAGCGTCTTGGGTCATCTCCCTCAACTCCTTCCGGAATACCAAGCAGGCGGAGGTTGTTCCTGCGTTGGCGATTTTCTTGCTCCTCCATCTTCATCCTAACATCTCCCAGGCATGCCTCATGAGCAGACCCCTGATTCTTCAATGTGGTTATCTCTGTTTCTAGGCTCTCTGTACGACCTTCAACCATACTGACCCGATCACTAATATCAGTACATAATTTGTTTAATTTCCGCAGACTCCCCTGTACCTTTTTGGCTGCCCCCTTAGCAGCTCGATTGTCGGAGCGAACTTCTGCTTGGAAGTCCTTGATAGAAGTTAGAATTGAAGATAAGGAGGGTTCTGCCATAGGTTCGGTCACAGTTGTAGGTTTGACGTTTTCCCAGATAGACGGTTGTTCAGTTTCTTCGCATAGGGGTAAGACATTTGCGAGTCCGAATAATCCCATTTAAGTTGGCTACGTCTTTTCTGGGGATTTCTATTTTTCGTCTGGCGTTGTACTGTCCCTGTGTTTTTAGAAGGATCAGCATGAATATCTTCACTGGAGCTGGAGCTAATTTGATCTTCATCGGAAGTTGACAGAGAGCCGTCTGACACTGAGTAGAAATGTTCGCCACTAACCTCTGGAGTCCAGGGGCTCTGGGGCCAGGATTAGGTTCTGCTTTAAGAATGTAGTCCGTGATACCCTTTGCAAGATGATTTGGCCCAGTTTCACTTTCGTCCATCATTTTAGTAGGTTCTGAATGTTGGGAGCTAGCCGCGTCTACGGCAGGTTGTATAATAAGAGAAGGATCAGTGGGTACATCTGCCAAAACCACAAGACCCATTGTGCTGCTTTGAACTGTAAGTTGTTCATCCAAAGATTTTCCTTTTGACACAAGCATAGCATGTTCTTGAGATCCGGTCAAGTTAGGTTCAGGATTCAGACAGTCCTGCGCGTCTGCAAGCTGACAATCTGATTTAGACGTTGCAGGGGGTATAGGGGATGGGGCACCGCTCAGAGTAGTGTCCAGAGCAGGTAGAGCCTTAGATCCAATAAACATTTCCACTATTGTCGGTTGGAGACCCTCCTTGGCTCCCCCAGCGCCCCCAATGCCCCCGATCCTCCCAGTGCCTCGTTTTGGGCAGATAGTCTCCCTTTTATTTTTTAATGAGCTATCCGGTATTACAGGCTCCCCTGGGGCCATATTGCTTAGCGTAGGTTGGGGGCCTTTAATTTACTGCTTTTCCCGGTTCTAGAGCCCCTGGAAGACATCTGCAGCCTTTGTTGTTGTATACTTGTTGTAATAGAGAAGCACAGAGAAAGCGCAGAATAGCACAGAAACAAAACGTAGATAAGGAAGTGATGTATTCTTACTGGAATGACATGTCCCAAGTGTTGATTGTAGATTCCAATTCCGATGTTTCTTTTTGTATGTCTCCAAGCTTGAAACCACGGCCACTGCCCTCGCGCTCTAATCCTTTTGTTAATTGGTAGCAAGGATCCCAGAGCAAGCGCGAGTGTCACAGATACAATGTAGCACAGAATCGAGCGGCAGATACAGAAGTGAAACTTTCCTCCAGGTCCGGCGTTTATCCTGCCGACGGAGAGCGTTTCCAAGCCTCTCTGAATTGAAAAGCAAAGCGCTCACGTCTGGCTGCTTTTCCCCCTCGACATTTTGAAACAGTCCATACAGCCGATTACCGAGAAGCACGACGTGCGCGGCTGAGCGACGTGAGAAATCACACCGACACCATCTTGCTCCCCTTCCAGGTCGGCACTCACTTCAGCTGCTGTCTGGAAAGTGTCAGGGTGATTCGTCAAGTGGAGTTCGAGGAAAAAGAGAGGGGTCCCAAAACGCGTTTTGCCCCATGCAATTGCCCATAGGGATTTTAGACATGACTACAACCCGAACCACTGAACGGAATGACACCAGATTTGGCAGAAAGCTGGATCTTAGTACAGAAATAGTGCTTGCGGAATTTGGTGTGCATCTGTTCAGTAGTTTTGGAGTTATTAAATAATATATTTTTTTTATATCTAGAGATGTGAATCTACCGAGGTGGATCCGTGGATCCAAGCGCCAACAGCAGTGTTGTGATTGGCTAGCCGCAACCTGAGAGAAAAGTTGCCGCCGCCGCCATTTTGTGAATCTGAACACAGTTCCTGAGGAGGGAAGTATAAATAGAATACAAGGGGTCAGGATAGAGGTACCCTGATCCCTTGGGACTGATGGAGTGGTCTATGAGGGACCCCTCATGGGCAATAAATTGTTTTATTTTTTGACACATGAGAATCCGTGGATCCACTGCAGCGCTGAGTGCAGCTCTCCTGTGTGAATCTGCAGCGATCCATGGATCTAGACCCCAATTAAAAAAACACATACACCCACTCACAGACCCACTCTCTTACACAACCACTCACACACCCATACAGTCACTGATAAATCCACTCAGAGACCCAGAGCCACTCACACACCCACACACACTTACTCAAACACTCACCCAACCATATAGCTACTCACACATGCAGAGACCCAGAACACCACTCACATACCCATACAGTCACTGATACATCTGCTCAGAGACACAGAGAACCACTCGCATACCTACACAGGCCCTCCCTTACAGCCACTAACACACGCATACAGCCACTCACACATGAACTCAGAGACCACTCACACACCCATTTACAGACCCAGAGGACCACTCATACATCCACTCATAGACCCACACAGGCACTCACCCACCTATTCAGACACTGAAGCACCCACGTGCACACTTATACAGCTAATGACACACCCACTGACAGAGCCAGATAGCCATTTACACACACACTCACACCCGCCACTCATTTACACACACATACCCACAAACTCACACATGCACTCAGAGACCCAGAAAACCACTTACACACCCATGCAGCCAGTCACACGCCCATTCTGAGACCCAGAAAACCACTAAACCGCTCATGCACCCATTCATACAGCCACTCACACACCCACTTACAGACCCAGAGAACCACTCACAGACCCACACATGCACTCACACACCCACATACAGTTATACAGCCACTCACAGATCCAAACAGCCACTTACTCACGAACTCACACACCCACACCCAAACAGCCAGCCACACACCCATTCAGAGTCCCAGAAAACCACTTGTACACCCATACAGCCACTCACTCACTTACAGACACAGAGGACCACTCACTCATCCAGTCACAGACCCACACAGGCACTCACAAACCCACAAATCACTCACTCAGCAACTCACACTCTCATACAGGCACTCACAGAACCCATACAAGCACTAATACAACCACTCAGACACTCACACACCCATGTACACACTCATGCAGCTAGTGACATACCCACACAGCCACTTACACACCCAGCACAAACTCACACACACACCGACACACCCATACAGCCAGTCACACACCCATTCAGTGTCTTAGAAAACCACTTGCACACCCATACAGCCACTTACAGACACACACAGGCACTCACACACCCACTTATACAGTCAGTCACAGACCCACACAGCCACACCCCCACACATTCTTACACTCACACACCCACCCACACAGCCAATCACGCACCCATTCAGAGAGGGAGAGGATGTGGCACAGTGGCCAGAGCTGCTGACTCGGGAGTTGGGGGATCCGGGTTTGAGTGTCTGCACAACATCCTGTGATTCTTGGTAAATCACTTTATCTCCCCGTGCCCATAGCAGCACCTGGACACCCTCAAGGGTGATAAGCTGAGCTATATAAAAATCTACACATTAAACTTGCACACCCATTCAGCCACTCGCACACCCTCTTACAGACCCAAATAACCACTCACACATCCACTCACAGACCCACAAAGGCACTCACACATCCACACTTATGCAGCCAGTCACACACCTATTCACAGCCCCACACAGCCACTTATACACCTACCACATGCTTGCACACTTACACGACCCCTCAGACACCCATACAGTCACTCACACACCCACTCACAGACCTACACAGCCACTTACACACCCGTACAGCCAATCACACACCTATTCAGAGACTCAGAAAACCACTTGCACACCCATTCACACACCCATACAACCACTCACAATTCCACTCACAGACCCACACAGGCATTCGCACATTCACGCACCCACGAACACACTTTTACAGCCAGTCACACACGCCTACTCACAGACCCACACAGCCACTTACACACCCACCCACTCGCACAGCCAGTCACACACACACACACCCATACAGCCTGTCTCACACCCATTCAGAGACCCAGAAAACCAGTCGCATACCCATACAGCCACTCACTCATCCACTTAAAGGCCTAGAGAACCACTCACACAGCCAGTCACAGACACTCGCACAACCACTCACACACCTATACAGCCACTCACACAACCATACAGCCACTCACACCCACTCACAGACCCCCAAAACCACTCCCACACCTACTCCCACACCCACTTACGCACCCAGATTGCCACTTGCACACCCACACAGACACTCACACAGGCAGTGCTACACATGTTTGCATTGAATGTGTGCAATATAACCGGCAGACCCCTTATTTGTCTGAGGATTCATGGCAGATCCATAAAATGAATTTAAAAAGAAAGACTTCGTGCATTGCATTTATAGAAAGACTACATAAGTTACCTTATCTCAATTTAAAAAATATATTTTTTAAATATATAATAAGAATGAACGTGTGAATAAAATGTATTACATAGTACAATTTATATAAAAAAATACTTTGAAATTCACAAAAAAACAAAGGTTACAGGGATGTTATAATTAGGAAATAGAATTAAAAAAACACCTTAGAAATACACTAAAAATAACAAAGGTTACGGAGACGTTATAGTTGGGTCCAGATTTTACACAAAACCATAGAAATTCAGCAGTTATAGTTATCTCAAGTTACTATAGCTCGTGCCCTAAGGTAACTATTACTTGCACCCTCACCATGCACTGATAACTACCCCACATATTACATCAGTCATGGCATCTTTTATGACATTGTTGATCTAACATTATTGATAATATCACTATCAACATTTGCAGTGAAATTATTGATGAGTAAACTGACTAGTCCATCAGAAACAGGTGCAACTTTTGAGCCTGGGGTTGAGGTCTTCTTGCTTGCACGTCGGCGGTCAGTGGCGATTACTTGGTAGTGGCAAATGACTTTCCAGAATGGGCTACTTCAGCTTTTATGGCCCCCTATGCTGAAACGGAGGTCAGCAAATTGACCCTTGGAGTCACAACTTCGGTCTGGGGCTCAGGGGCAACTTTTCCTTGAGCCAGGCACCACAGCCACAGTGCTCTTTTTGCTAGCAGCAGCAGGTGTAGTCCAGTGGTTGCAGTCTCCCTTGCAAGGTACGGTAGTCAGCAGGGCAGTCCTTCGGTCTAGATGTGATCTGAACTTCAGGGTGCCAGGGGTGCCATATTTATGCCCAAAAAGTGCCCTGGGGGGATAATGTGGTAACTAGCCAATGGGCTACCAGGCTCTCTCCCTCCCTGTGATGACTTCCGCATTGTGTGGCATGTAGCAATCCCAGACTGCAATATTCTGCCCACTTTCAATATGTCTGAACCCTTCCTTGGATTTTAGGAGCTTGGTAGCACACCCTAGAGGTATTGCTACCTGTGGGCTACATGCCCACTGGAAACCGGTTTCTCCACTGGTTTCCCGTTTCAGTTTCCGCCACCAGCCCATCTTCCTGAACAACGGGGCTACCCTACATGGGTGTGTTCGCCATTTTCCGAAGAAAGGCGGCTTCCCCTTTGAAGCTTTTGGGACTTGGAGGTGCCTATGCTAACAAACTAGTGTCAATTGGAAAAGTAATAGGAGAACCAGTAAAGAACATTGCTGGTGAACCCCATTGGAGGCTCCAGCGTGCGTCTGAGGGTGGGATGGTTGACTGCGTCGAAGGTAGCTGAAAGGTCCAGCAATCTCAGGAGACCGGGGTCATCTTCATCTATTGTCACAAAGGCATCATCTGCAGTGTGTAAGCTTGTTCATGCCCTGACCTGTGCCCTCGGGCAGCAGTGGGTATGGCAGACACTGGAATGTCAAATTTACTATTCTAACTCCAGCCTTAGAATATATGGCGAAAGAGCAACTTTCCTCTAATATTCCAGGAGGCTTATTTACTAATCTAACTCCAGTCCTGGACTATTTGGGGAAAGTTATAAATTCCTGAAGTATTTTTAGGAAGGGTTGAAAAGTAATAATTTTGAATGGGAGAAAGTGCTGCCCTGAGGGTGCAGCTCAGGGCAAAACACATGGATTACTAATGTGTTGGGTAGTGGTCTCGCTGCAACATGATCTGAAGCCAGGCTGATAGTCATGCCAGAGATGGCTAGCATTATTGTAATCTTGGATTTGAACATAGACTGCTTTTTCAGTGATCTTGCTGATGAATGGTAGATGAGTGATGGGCGGTAACTGGAGTGGTCAGTTTTGGAGTTGGAATATTTGGTCTGTCTTGAGGGCTTCTGGATGAATGCCTTGAGTGAGGGAGGCTGGTGAGTAGGCATGAGAGTGAGCTTCTTAGGAAATGGCTTTGAGTGTGCTGAGTATGTCAGCGAGATCTGGAAGAGATGGGGCTTTGAAGGATGACCATTTTGGGATTCTACAGGAAGGGTTTAGGCGTAAGAGATGATGCAGGCTTTGTGTTGCCAATGTGCTGTCGCATCTTCTGTATTTTTTGACTGAAGAATTAAGTTGATGGTATTGCACTTCTCTGTGCAAGAGGTGGGTTGGAAGGGGGTTGATACAGAGCTTGATTGTCTTGAAAAGTGTTCTGCTTTTGTTGGTTGCTTCGTTGCTTCGTTGACAGTGTTGGTATAGTACTTGCTTTGGCTGATGTGATGAGCTGTCTGCATGAATCGCGGATGGGCTTCATCATTGGCAGCTCATCAGGAGTTCTGTATTTCTTCCATTTTCTTTCGTGTCTGCGGAGGGATCGTTTATTGTTAGCAAGGACTTTGGTTTAGCAGTGCGGTGAAAGCGTTGGCATGCACTTGCGTGTTTTAGTTGGGGCGTGGGGTGACAGACTTGGAGTTGATAGATGAGAGAAGTTTGAGCATTAGGTTGTCTATGGCAAAGTCTTGGCAGAATCTGAAGGTTTGGTCTTCTCTGTTGGGTTGATCTTGGTTTGTTGGTAGGATACTGAGCAGGGAGATGGGTATGGAGAGTAATCAGTCCAGGGGTATGAATGGTTTACATCTGATTGTTAGTGATGTTCAGAAGACCAAATGCCACGATGTGGCCTTTGGGAGTTGATTGTGTGACATGCTGTAACAAGTTGAGTTTATTGATGAGGTTGAAGAGTGTTTTTTTTATTTTTTTTTATTTTGAGCTTGGTGTCTCTGATATTGCCTGGCTGGTATTGCCCAAGAAGGTGGTGTGGGCATGTTTTATGGGCAAGATGGTAAGGAGAGCTGAAGAGTCATCAATGAAGGCCATGTTCTGCCCAGGATGCTTTCAGGTGAGATAGAAGTTGGTGGTCTGAGTTGCAAATAGTGGGAAATGGCATGTCAGAAAAGGTCCATGGAGTTATGTGTTATGTGCTTGCCTATGGCACATGACCAGGAGGATTTATGGATGCGAGCAAGGCCACGTTGAGTGGTGTGCCCATAAAAGTGCAGGGTAAGCTGTGTGCTTGTGTAAGTACCACATGAGTGGTGTACCTGTGAATGCAATGTGAGAGTTATGCCTATGTGAGTACAGTGAGGGGGGGGGGTGTCCGTGTGAGTGTAAGGTACAGCACATTAATGGCCTACTCATTGGTATTGCCAGTTCTTGTTGTCTATGATATCTCAGAAACGTTCTGTGTAACTGACCCTAGGAGAGTTGCTAAAACCCTATAAATACACACATACACCAAAACCCTTTAAATACACATAGACGCTTTTGGGGTAAAGTCTTAAACTGGTTTGCATTTTTCCAGAACAGGCAGAAATCTGTCAGGATTGAAAATATAAGTTCAGAACCTGCTATGGAGCTCTGTTAAATATTCCTAGCTTGTGCTCTTTCCCTCCTGTTCTTCAGTCTTTACATTGAAACCCTGGGTATCACGATGCAGAAGTGATGTCACCATCCATCTGTGTGTGACTGACACCCAACCGCAGCCGAAACTATACTCAATTGAGGACATATACCTAATGTCCTGTCTTGAGAAAACCTGAAAGTGGATAGCTCAAAATATCTCCATACTGACCTTCTAAAAGACAATGTTCAGATTGTTTACTCTAAAAAACAACTTAGACCAGCCATGTTCATCGGAGCGCCACATGAATGGTTTCTAAACAGCCATCTCCACAAAAGCCAACTGTGTAGGATTTCTCATAATACAGATTGGTAAGGAGCATTGTGATACAGGTAAATTTGCTGCCCTTGCCGCACTGTAGACACATTTATCACAAGGGGCACTAGGATGCAATAAAAAACGAAATTGTCAAAATTACCAGTAAGAATTGTGGACAGACGGTCACACACAATTTCAGCATGTAGAGGTAGGCTGACTCAAAAGTGAACCGCAGAGGAGATCCACTTGTCTGTCGCCACTGCCAGCATCATGTTTGCACTCCACATGGCACAGTAAGTACTGAGAGATATAGGATGGAAGAAGACTAATGGTTTGGCATGCCATTTGAGACCACAGAGGTAATGAACGTGCAGAACCCGATCCCATCCCATGTTAAAATAAAACACGGTGAGCAAGAAAAGTAGCAGAGGGAATTTACTGACAGTAGATGGGATAAATTGAGGTAATCTGGAACCACATTCCCCACTCTATGGATAAGCATGGCTGTCATACTGTGAAATCAGTTAACTTTCAGATCTGCATACAGAAGAAATTTAAACATGATTCCATTAGATGACTTTCATTGAGCACAACCCTTCATTCATCCTCTTTGGAAATGGAAAGTATAACCATATCACTTCGGTCTTAAACGAGCTAGCCTAGCTCCCACGTGATGCCAGAATAAACTTGAGAATTGCCTGTAATAGAGCCTTATGCCTAATTTGCTTTTGTTGCTAACCTACTCAACATATTGGGAGGATCATAAGGCCAGAAAAGCTACACATCCTCAAGAATTGAAGCTCCCAAATTTTAGCGTAATCAGACTGTCACACGATAAATGGAGTTGAATACTGAGCCATGTCTTGTTGACCATTTTCTGAAATGTGAATTCATTAATTGGCGAATAATCTGTGTCCACCCCTGTTCTAATGCTCCTTTCGCTTTCCATATAATTCTGTGTCTAGAGTATTTGCTGTTCACTTACACACACCTCCTTTTAAATAATTCTCTGCCATTCTCCTTTCATTGTAAATTGTTTTTTTAAATTTTTTATTTAAATCTTTCTCTATCATGAGATGTTTGCTGTTCATAAACATTAAAATATCTCTGGCTCGATTCTGCAACATTTTGAGGTAGATGGATTTTCATTTTGGTTAATGGTCTTATAAAGATGTGCTTATCAAAGGCTACATTTCTGCTTTTTAAGTCAATCTGAAGTACATTTTGATGCTGTGAAATCTTTAGACTATTAAAGTAGGCTTTCAAAACAATGATTTTATAGCGTAAAAATGTAGTTCTTATTGGTTTTAAAAAGGCTTGAAATGATACACAGTTTTTCACCTCTTTCACGATTTTGTTGAGGAATCCGAGAACTCATCTGTTCCTGAATGCATGGAAGTTTGTTATGCAATTCATGTTGTGTGGATCTAGGATCCCTATTCAAAGCTGTACCAAAGTCATTTTTTTGTCCCTTCACCAGATGTCAGCTATCTAGTTTCTTTTTGGAGGTGCCATGTTTATTTTTTTACAGCTGGGCTTTCATCAACTTCAGTGGCTCTTTTTGATAGGTGCCACTCCTGTGGTGGAAAGAAGTCTTTGAATGATGAATACCGTTTTTGTGGTTTGTTGTGCCAGCTCTCACCAGTGTGGAGTTGTATGTCAAGCAATAGCATACACAAGGTTTAGTCACTTTGGATCTACCCAATGATTAAACTGGACTTTCATGGGAAGGTTACAAAAGATCTGTGACCTCCTGGTCCAGATCCAGCAAAAGGGGAGAGGTCAGTGAGGCCCCTGCACTTGAACTTGGGAGAGCTTGATTTGTCGGTCAGATAAACTTCATTATTACTGTTGTTCCCACACCTTTTCAGCAGTAAAGTATTCAAAGTTATTTATAATGTTGAATATCTAACATTTGTCCCCACGGGAATATGACCCTCTCTGTATACCTCAGCATCTGCAACCTAAACAGTGTTTCCACCACCATAACAACCCATAGCAGAGGCCCCAAAAGGAACATCTCATAGCGACAGGTCTCAGTTTAGAAATAGATCTCATTAACATAGGCACTGTAAAAGATCTATTTCATGTTGGCAGAACATTCCAATTACAGTGCAGTCTAAAACACGGAGCGTAGTAGTCTCCTCAGTCTCTTGAATCCATTCAGTCGAGGAGGTCACTGATTCACTATATTATGCTCTTTCGTGAGGGCAGAAATAGGGAGCTGAGCAAACTTGATGTTGACACCACTGTCCCAGAAGTATTGGCTGATGTCATTTTTTCGGACCAGGGAGCCAAAACCTCTGGCAACACTTCTAGTATACAAAAAAGGATCCTACTTAGAGCGTTGATTTTCCTATATCGGAGTAAAGACGACGAGGCAAGACAAAATGTTGTTTGTGTAGTTGAAGACCCCTGGTTTTTGCCAGAGAATTCCCCTGCTAAGTTCCATGTTTATTTTACCTGTACACAGGGGTTCAATTTTCATTCGTCATCAGTTCACTTCTATAAACAAAACTGACATACGGGCTAGCCCTTCTGAGCAAGAAAGTATGGCACAAAGTGGCTGCATAAATGTCATAATTTCTCACTTGCAAGCAAGTTTGATTAGCAGCTTTGCCTATTGGTAGCAATAGGGCGTTAAGAAAGGGTAGTCTGAAACGGGTCTAGAAATGGAGCCTGACTCAGAGGAAGTCACAAATCATGTACAAGAGCTACATAGGAGACTGCCATATTTCCTCTCTCAGCCAGTAAAACACCTATGCTATAACATCATTTATGCTATAGCATGACCACACCCACAATCCAGAGCAATAAGGTGCCATGTTGGCATTGTCTCTGCGGCCTGCGCTATTTTGATAGGTTGAGCATTACGGATTTTTTTAATTTCCTTTCTGGTTTATGAAGGTAACCTCACATTGAAGCTGACCTGACTATTGTAATGTGCAAATTGTTTCTTAAAAAACATGCTTGATACGGTTAACTTCCATATTTTTAACTTTTCTGAAAGCAAACAAAAATGCTATTCAAATGTAATTGCCTCTTATGTACATACCTCCTATATCCATCAAAACAATTTTGGAACTCCATACACCAGTTTTGTAGTACTCCATCTTCAAAGAAATAATGCCTTCTTCCAATTGTGATCAAATCTGCAAAAGACTCAGAGGAACTGCCTGTCCATGGACATAGATACATGGTGGGCTTAAAACAGTTGCCATGGTTGCACCTCACATGCTTTCACCGAAAGCACAACTGAAGATATAAGATGTCCCCTTTTCTGGAACACAGACATTGGGTCTCATGCGAATGAGGTGAGCTATAAAATGATATATCAGAATGTCTTGAGTGAACAAATTTAAGGTGGAGAACATCTCTCCTAAGCTGCGTATCTGGACACCTGGAGCTAATGAGGTGAAGACCCATACCATCTCTAGGACTTGAATTAAATCCCCTTGACAGGATATTTATGCCACTTGAGAGCCTAAGTAAAGATGAGGGCCTGAGAAAAGATGGATATATCTGCAAGGAGATTTTCTTGGCCACAATGTCGTGGTCCACTAAAATGTCTCTATGCACTCGCAATGCTCTGCATAAAATACTTTGTTAATAGAAGTTACACATGTGAAAATACAATAGTGATGATATCACAGGACTCAATACCTTCAAGTATCACAAAGTTCCTCAACAGACGCATGATGTTTCCTCTATTAAGAACATTGTTTGGATCTTTGGAGATGTATATTGGTGAAAGGCCCAGAACCGAGTTCTCAAAAGGTCTCCAAAGATCTACACTTCTATTACTTTCTTCAGTTAGCTTGCCCTCAATGGAGATAGGGGTAAGATTGGTGAAGTAGGATTTAATTTCATTGTAGGTTCATGCTTCTTATGCTGCGTCTACATGGCCCACAAATAAATCTACTGTTCTAATCAATTTTAGGTTTCTCCTTACAAGCATGTGAAGGTGGTAGACCTGGGATGAAGGGAAGAGTTGTAGGATTGAGCCCTAAACCTTTCTTGCCCTATACAGCTAGTACAGAACTATTATCTCCATTGCTGTAAATGTTCAGCCCTTTAACCTCTGGGGCTCAAAAATTATGTTTTTCTTTTGGCTCAAACTAAATCCTAGCTTTAAGCTAGTTTGCCTTTTATTGGCCTGGGCCTTTATGTGCGCATCAGGCCTTTATTTTAGGATTATAACTGGTACCAAATAATGAATGAGGCACTGATGAATATGTTACTTTCGGCACAGGCATATGTTTTGCTAGGTGGTGATCTTGCCCCAGTTTCCTTAGTCTGTTTAATTTCTTAATTTTCTTTGCAATGGAATAATGTAAACCAGACTCCTTCCGACAGAGCATTGACTCTACGTAGCTTGGAGGGGCACCAGTTTCCAAAAGCTTTTCATCCTTGCAAGAGGGGGCTTTGTAGCATTTTCTAGAGTTGATCACATGCATTCCATCTTCCCGTCGCAACCCCAATCACTTTATCAATAAGGTTTTCAGTTTATGTATGAAGGGAACTGCACTTTTGTCCGATGGGTTTTTACAAGGTGATATCACTAGTTCTTTCCCTTTCAGAAAGCTAGTGCAGCAATAATGTTCACAGTCTCTACACTTTTTTGCTACTCAGGTGGAAGAAGTTGTGCAAGATTCCCTAGGTAATGCACCAGGTCTTGGGGGCAGTACAATTGCACCCATTCTGTTTGTAGATGATACTCTTCTTGTTTCGCATGCCATGTCTGGTATACAGATCCTGTTAGATAGGTTCTCTGACTTATATAAGTAGAAGGGTTTGTCTATCAACACAGACAAAATTAAGTGTATGAGTTTCAGCCACCAGAGACTAGTAAACTTCTCTGTTGATGTGCCTTTAAAAAATTCAGAATTTGACTACCAGAGAAATAGATTGAGCTAAACAATGGTCTAAACAGATTGGTAAAAATAACTTGGTGTTAGCTCAGCATTTGGGTGCGAAAGTCTGTTTGGCCAAGACTTTGGGAGGACATGCAGTGTCCCCTGCACTCAAAGTGTACATGGCCCAGGCTGCGTCTGTGGCTCTTTTTCCCAATATCACATCACTGTCTATTAGAGAGAAATGTTTTGTAAAAAAAGTCTGCTTGGGATGCAAAAGAGAACCCCAAACACTCCATTATTCATCAACATTAGGCTGATAGATCTTGTCGCTTTGGCAAGCCCGAGAGCAGTTTTATACAGGATTAGACTTTGGAGCATGCTGCACTAAGACACATACTGGTTCGATCTCCGGGACATGTAACACCAATCGATATTAGTACCTCAGTGCTGATGTAACTATATCTGAAATTTGTTTGGGACCATACGTGAGGTTGACTTCTGGCTCTCTCTTGAAATGGTTCACACAGGTTTAGAAAAATTAACACAATCTTTTCTCACCTTTAACAATAAATTACATCATTTGTAAAATGCAGCAGCTGCCCCAAGGGGCATCCCGGCACTGAAAGGAAGGCAGTAAGTACAGCAGCCATCATCAGACTAAGACAAGTTGAAAGACCAAGATTTCAAATGTTACCTGAAATGAGTTTCATCTGCAGTGAGGTGTAGGGCAGATGGAATATTATTCCTCGCCTTAGCCATTAGATAAAAGAAGGAATACTCCCCCCTCCCCCCCTTCATTTAGTGAGCCTGATCCTAGGATTCTTCTGGAAACCGGCATTAGCAGACCTCTAATGATAGGGGATCAGCCTATCACAGAGGTATCTAGGATCCGTGCTTTAAAATGCTCAATGGGCAATGCTAGTGCTTTAAACAAAATAATTTTTTTGATAGGCAGCCAATGTACTCGTGTCTGATGTTTAGAAACTGGCTGCCAGTCTTTAATATCAATCTGGCCACTGCTTTTTGAACACTTCTTTTTTTATTTATTGTGCAGCTTGTAACAGTGAAATTATACAACCCCAGTATGGGGCACAGCAGTTTCGCTAGGTCATATATGCAGTACAAGCAATTTTTTATGAGTTTAAAACAAAACATTCAGCAATAGAAACACACCCCTCTACCACCACCCCCCTAACCCTGGCACTTGAATGTATCTATGGAACCCCTTGAGACAGATAAAGGTAGACATAAACAGTGATCATTAGGTCGACCCCTCCCACCGCTTCAAGTATTTAGGACAGTAATACAGTTCCTTACTGTAAATCTGGCTTGCCTAAAAGGTACCCCGTTAGTGGGACCCAGAAATCCTTAGGGCGCGAGGCTTCGGGCAAGTCCTCTGCATAGATCCCAAGTTGGTCCCTGCAATACAGTAGGTCTCGGATCCACCTTTTACTGTTGGTAAAGCCTTGGCCCCCCAGCATTGCGCAATCGCCCGTTTGGCAAACAACGTGGAGATTGCCACCAGCCGTCTATTGCATGGCTTGAGATTTTTCACCCACCCCAAAATGTAGACATCAGGCGTACACGGCACAGACTCCAACACCACCTCCGTGAGCACATTCACAATCTTAACCCAGAAGGCCTGAATGCCAGCACAGCCCCATGCAAGATGCAAGAAATCTGCATCCTCCTGTCCACACCGCACGCAATTAGCACTGTCCCGCAGCCCGACTTTTTGAACACTTCAAAGACGATCCGTCAGATACTTCTGATGTCCCAAATAGAGTATGTTTGCTTAGTGCAGCCTAGAAGTGATCAAGGCATGAAGTACCATTTTCCGTGTCTCCATCGGTAAAAACTCTAGACTTTATCTCAGAGCATAGAAGGAAAAACCTGATCCTGTGACTGACAGAATGTGGAGCCAAAAGGAGAGCTCTGTGTCACACTTGACTTCCAACTATGTAGCAACAGTAGTGGGATGCTGAGGATCTGCTAAGTACAGAGGCCACCAGTAGTTTGACCATGTCTTATATGCATTCCCAAACAGCAGAATCTCAGTTTTATCTGAGTTACATTTGAGATGACTGTGTCTCATCCAGTCAAATACCTTAATTTAGCAGGCTTTAGACGCATGTTGCATTCTGCCCGGCTTGTCCCCAGTAGACAGAACAAGCTGCACATCCTCCGTGTAGGAGATCACGCTGAAGCCATTTGCTTGAATGATGAACACAAGAGGGATCATGCATACAGTAAATGGTGTTGAGCTTAGGGATGATCCTTGCAGAACCCCATGCTTAAGTGTTTTATGATTGGAGGTTGAAGGAAGAGAGCACCACTGATTATCCTTTATTACTTAAGAAGGATTGTAGCAATATCTAGGCCAAGCCACAGATGCCAATCTCTGCCAACCACTAGAGTAATATGGCTGTGCGACACTGTTGAACAACACCTATAGATCTAATGTCAAGGTGGCGCTCTGTCCCTGGTCTACACTTGTTTTAATAAATCCTGTAACTTCCATCAGTGTCAGTTATGTGCTGTGCCTAAGTCTAAAGCATAAAAGCTAGGGTTGGTGGAGATCATATTGTTCCAGATAGTCAGATAGATGCTTATTAATACTTTTCTCCACCTTCTTCGGGCCAGCTGGGAGAAGTGAGATAGGCTTAAAGCTGGCAAGAGAAGTGGGATCTAATGAGGGCTTCTTGAGGAGAGAAACCATTTGTACCTGCTGCCAGAGGCTGGGGACTCTTGCAGTAGGCAAATAAATATTAGAGAGAACATTGAAAATAGTATTGATGACATCAACTGCGATCGCTAAAAAGAGAGGAGGATTAGGGTCAGAGGTGGAGCCTGATTTACATGTATGAATAGCTGTGGTAGATTCCTCCAAAATTATACTCCTAAATTGAGAGAGTGCTTTTTGCTGCAGATGTGGCGTGAAGTGGAAGCATTAAGTATAGGGAATTAATCATAGTATCATGAAATCCCAAGAGTATTTTTTTCCTCAAAAAACAAACGCTGATCACGTAGTTCAGAAGAAGGGGTGATCGCCGAATTTGAAGCCTGAGAGGTGAGAAAGAGTTTAACAATGTTAAACATTTCTGTGGGGCATTTTTAGCTACGCTGATTTGATTGGGAAAATAATTCAGCTTGAGTGGCTTTAATAAGTTTGCAGTGGCTTTAATAAGTTTGAAGTAAGATTTCAACACTTTATAACTCATTATGTCTCCAGTTTTATTCCAGGGTTTTGCATTTCTGCTTTTCTCTTGCCAAGTCTGTGCAAAACCAGTGGGCAGAAGGGGAAAAAAGGTGACTGTACTTTTTTTAAATGGAGCAAGTTGATTTAAAGGTGCTGTAGCCAAGCATTAGCCACTACAGCACCGATTACCATGAAATCACCCAATAAAGGGGCATATGGTGCCAGGGATTCATTAAAGTTGTCCTTTATTATTTTATCCCACAACCTTGTTATCCTGTTACTGCCTTTTAATACCCCCCAATTGGGAATGTCAGAAATGTCAAATAAGACAAGGAAAATGTCAGTCTAAACCACTGGCATGATAGAGCCCTTGCACATTAGATAAAATAAGGTAGATCAAGCAAATGACTGGCTTTATGCATTGGGGATGTACAATTTTGAGACCTGAACATGTCTAATAGAGCTTGATCTTGAAGATTCTTGCTGTCATGGCTATGTATGTGTAAGTTGAAATCGCCAAGGAAAGAGAAATTGGAATATTGGCGACAGTATAGAACAATCATGTTGCCTAAGGAAGAAGTAAATTCTTCATCATAGCCAGGAGGGCAGTAAATGAGGGCACCAGAAAAAGAGTAGTTGGGGGATATTTTAATGCTGAAGCCTAGTCCTTCAGCTTACTCCAAATTATTTAATTGAAAGGTGGAGTATGATTAAGCAGAGCGAAAAACAATTGCTATGCCTCTGCCTTGACTTGCTGTCCTGTCTTGATGTATTAGCAAATACTCTCTAGGAATTGCTTGGTCAATATAATTATGGATTAGACTGTTCGTTAATCCAAGTTTCTGTTAAGAATAATAAGTCTACCTTTCCGTCTGGAAGTAAACTAAAGATATACAGTGCATGTTTAGGCAGCAAGCTTACATTAATGAGACCAGCTGTAAAATGTATCAAGTTGCCTTAGGTTCTTATCCAGCTTGTGATCTTAATGGCCAATTGCTTTATTTGAAGAGTCACCAACTACTTCAGAATCTACACCAGTGTGGCAGGATAAACATGATACTTGGCCATTCAAGGTATCTGTCTGAAGCACTTACCAGAGGCATATCATTTACTTAATTCTTGAGCAGAGATAGCCTAGACGAAGGGGCTTTAGTAAAACAGGCAGCATGGCTAGTGCCAGAATCAGATGGGCGCAGGCAGACTTGCCTTTGTCTTGCCAGTGATCAGTAAGAAGACTGAGATGCAAGCAAAGCTCTTTCCACAAAAGCAAAGTGGACTGGTGAGCAAATTAGTCAACTAAAAGTGAAAAGTCTTACAACCACAAATTAATTAAAAGTAATGTAAAACATTTCATCAAAGAGCAAAGTGTTTTAAAGTGCAAATTCTAAATGTGCAGTGCAGGTTACCATGTGCTGCCGCCTTCCAAACATGGTGTACTGTAGTCTGAACTTTATTTAGATTGGATTAAGAGTCTGATGGCAAATGTCTTGTATAACAAAGTCTATATAATCATGCTCTCCTGACTGAATTTACCAAGTGCTGGTGTCGGCTGTGCTCTTTGAAAAATAATTACTTTAATTGTATGGGTTCTCTGCGCTCTATATCTCACTTTTTGTTTTCCTGCCCTAAGTATACCTCACTAAGGGTTAAATGGCTGTCGTACATTCTGACTAATCTTGGGGGTGTTTGCCAGGAGCTTAAAGTTAGAAGGTGAAAAGAAGCCAAAGCACCCCTGTACATTTACTCTATATTGAATTTTTAACTGCTGCCTGGGGGAGTAGCTGTGCGGCTGCCAGGTGCCATTTAAAGCAAGAATTGTTCGGCAGGCCTTTTATAAGAATTTTGTTATATTTATATTCATTTTATGTACGCATATTTTATGGATTAATTTATTCCTAAATAAACAGTATACACTATGATGTGTATGTGATAGAAATTGACTTTTCTAGCAACTGTTACATCAGATGGGCGAGGAAGTAGGATAAAAGGTTTGTGCCTACGAGGCCTGCGCACTAGTGCATCACAATTGGGTATCTTTAAGGGCTTGCTCATCAAAAAGTGAGATCAGATTTTCAAATTAATTGGACCAATTTGTTTTCCTATTTTTTCCAAAATGTATGTTTAAAAACAAAAAAGTCACAGCTTCCAAATGTTGTTCTTAATACGGTGCCTCCAATGCCCGATGCCAAACACTTCAGGCGATATGCCCTCCACCTTGTTATCCCGCCTGCCCTGCTTTTTGCCACCAGGCATTTTGCACCTACTACCTCCTTTTGATTAGAGGGCAATATGTGTGTGGCTACATTGCAGTCCTGAAAGCTGGAGAAAACGGGTTATTGCGTCTGGCTTGTTCAGGGATCCTGTTCTTGAGTAGGTCACACACCAAGAAAAATATGGCCCAGAGTGCACCTCCGTCAATTAGAACCACCCAAGTTGTCACCTCCAAAGGGTTCATGCAGACCTGAAATAGCTTCTTCTTTGATGTGCTAATTACATTTATTTATGCTACGGCCATTAATTTATTCCGCTGAACTGATGTTTTAGTTTGCACATTACAAAATATACCTTTCTATGTGAAGCACACAACTTATCCACAATTACTGGAGATGGGCAGTTAGAGTTTTAGCACTGATGGAGACACATTGCTGCATGGAGGCATTAGAGATGACGTATAATGCAGAAGCCTTTCATTCCAAACAGCCTCTCCTCTCAGATAGCATGTTCTATTTTATTCTACTTTTATGAAAATGAATTTGCTATTTTAAGAACTGTACATACAAAGATAAGGAAAGAAGCATGTTCGGGGAGAAATGGAGCCCTGACAGGACTTCGCTTCAGCTGCTGTAATCTCAGGATCGAACCTAGCCATGTGAGTTTGTTTCCCATCCTTCACATCAAAATATTGTAGTTGTAGGTCAGGGACATAGCCTGGATCCATTGAAGTAAAAGGTAAGTTCATTATTCCATGTTAGACGTTGAAGTTACAGCAACAGCAGGTAGTTCCTGTCAGGGCATCATTCTCCCTCCAACTGCCCTCAATTTGCAGGCTTCACTTAGCACACAGACGCCAACATTCCATGCATCATCACTTCTCGCAGCATCCACACTAAACATCCTACAGCATGATCGCACAGCCCCGGCATCACAGATACACCATGTAATCGGTGCTTAATTTGAGCCGGTGGTGTCAGGTGCCCGGCACTTAATTGTCGGCACCGGCTCTAGCGACAGTCCACCACATGGTGGCGCTGTCTAATTTTGAGATGAGTACAACAAGCGTGTTTATTAAGTAAATCACATAGAAAATTAATAATACCACCCTCTCACACCATTATTATAGCTTTGTGTGACCTGAAATAGTCTGAATTGTTAGACTTGTAGGAGTGCGATGGTTAGGTGTTTGGTATGGTCATTGGCAGCGCTGGCAGGGGCAATGCGTGGGGCAGGCAGCAGTGGCCTTCCAATTTTTACAAATTAAGTGCTGCGTCACTGCATCATCCTTGTAGGAAATGTACCCCTTCTTAGGGTCACCCTGGGTTTTCTTCGCCATCTGTGGGGCCCTATAGTTTTGGTGGCTGTAGAACTTTGTGCCTGTTCTCCCCTTTCAACATAGTGAAATTGGCATACCCCTGATTGTATATTTAATTTACCAGTAAATTATAAATCACCTCTATTTAGGCCTTAATGCCCATAAGCCAGGAAGCATGGTATTTAAAAGTAGGATATGTAGGAATTTAATGCTAAACGTGTCCTTACAGTGAAAAAGCCCCAAAGCTATTTTCACTGTAGCAAGACTGGCAGTTCCATAGGTAAACATTGGGTTACATTATTCCATTTAATAATGCTAATCTTGGTTAGGAACAGCTAGAAAAATAAACAACTATTTTTAATAGTTATTAAATATCCAATTTAATGGTGAAGTCTGGTTTTTGATAAATATTAAGAAAAGGGTACTTTTAGAAAGTTACCTTTTACCTGCCAAAAGCCTTTGGTGGCCCGTTTGCATTTTCCACTTCTGCCGGCCAGTAATTAGCACTTGAATAGATAGGAATGGGTGTGTATTCCCTCCCAGAAGCGCACAATAGGCTGACCTGAATTGGCCGAGATGCCACCTCTGAACCTGACAGAAAATGCATTGTGGGGCTGTGAGAATCATGTTTTGCATTTCATTGTCAGTTCCTGCTTGAAAGGCATGCTGGAGTTTTACCCATAACACTTGGGGCACACTTCAAAGAGGCCTCCCCTGTCACAGGCAAATGTTAGCTGACACCTGGGCAAGAACCCCACCACACACTGTGGGCCTCACTCTGACATACACTATGTAATCCTGATGAACTGTTGAATCCTGCTCCTTTAGGTCTACTGACGTTTTACATATAACATGTGGGCCACACTTCAAGGGGCTAGACCTGGATGTCAAAACAATTCTTCTGTCTGGTTGCTAGAAAACCCTGCTTTGTTCTACGAGACTTCTATCTCTGAGTTTATTGTGGGTAGAGTGACTGCTTGAAACTGGATTTTAATGTTAGATGTCGTAGAACACTAGGATTACCATAGCACACTTCCCCCACACTCGCCCTCAGAGTCCACGATTAGTTTTGCTGAAGACTTTCGCCATCTTAAAAATGCCCATAGTTAGTAGGGTTAGCCCCAGGAACCTTTACCCCATTAGTTAGGTCGTTCCCAGGAGTTATTCCTGCCCACACGCTCATGCCAGACATAAATGTGGACTCTCCAGGCACCCACTTCAGAACACTCCTTGACCGGAGGAAAATCAGAAGAGGACTGAACCTGCTGTGATCTGAGAAGAGCTCTGAAAGGATACCCATGACAAAGTAGTGGATTCCAATAGTCATAAGGCTGACCTCTTCTTAAAGCTACAGGGCCACAACAAGTTACAAGAGGTTTTTTCCTGTAACTGCCCAGCAGACTAGTGGCCAGTTCTTCCCTTGAGGTCCTCAAGGGCTTTAAAAATATACTCCTGTGGTGGATTAGGACTTAAAGAACTAAAGCGGAAAGTAAGGTCTTTGATCTGTATGAACCTGGTTGGTGAATCCGACCCAAGCTCCATCGCAGTCAGCACCAAATTGTGGCTAAGTCTCGGTCTACTGCGATCATTGCCACTTTTTGTTTCTTGGTGCTATTCCTACATAAAACTTCAAAAGATCGTATCTCCTATTCCTCCTATCGATTATCATCTTGTTTATTAAATTTTGATTGTATTGTTCGAATTTGATTTTGAATTTTTATTGTTGTGCTTTTCGACTTAATTACTGTTTTTTACTCCATAAATACTTTACACATTGTCTTAAGTTAAGCCTGTCTTCTCTGTGCCATAGCTACCTGGGGACTGAGCTCAGGCTAATTTAGTATCTTTGAGGGTTCACCTGACAAGGGTTGTGGATTGTTCCTTAAGGTAGGTAGTCACGCCCTCAAACAATAATCCAGTTTCATAAATCCCCTTTCTTTATACAAAGGACAAGCCAGATGCATACACAGACACATCATTTCACTACATAACTGGGTGCTGGATTAAGCCTGAGAGTTTAAGGGAGAGTGGAGCCCTGACAGGACCTACCAGTTGCTGATGTAACCCCATCGCATAGCCTGGAATAAAGAATTTACTTCCGACCTAAGTGGCTCCAGACTCTTGAATGGAGACCCTGTCCTATCACTGTAATAAAGCACATACTTGACAAAGGCAAGAATTCTCTGGAGCCTGCAGATCTGCAGCAGTTTGACTAGTGTCAACATTCTTGCACCCATCTGGTGGCTAATTAACCCCTCTGTACAGCTCAGAAGTGCAGCGAAAACAAGCAGCCCCCCCTGACATCTCCAGAGCCTTGCAAATGTGTCTGTGGCTTAAGTGGCTCCGGGTCTTTTATTATTTGTGGTAAATTATTGAGAATAATGTATTCTGAAAATGCCTTGTTACACATTTTACTGACTTACACAGTTCAAAGTATTTATGCCTCTTTCTCAAGTTCATAGGATCTGTGTTCTGTTCCTATCAAGTATTACAGTATTTTCGTCAGACAAATTTCTAAAACGTGACCTCTTATGCAATTTTCTCCTAATGCCATTCAAACTTTAAACATAATAGTGAGGACAACAGATGTGAATGCTAGTGCTATATTTCAGCAGTCGGACTGCTCACGGTTGCAGAATTTCAAAGGCACCCTTTCCTTTAACTCAATGAAAATATGTGCACAGTCAGTTATATTAAAATTAGCATTTTAGGCAGGTCACAATTTAAACAAGCATAGGCATAGCCAATAGGTCTCGCTTTGGGACCTTATAAGTATTTATTTATGCAGCACAATATCCTTGGTGCAACAACATCAACCGTTGCATGGCTAAACACTTATAAGGTCCCCAAGGCGAGACCTATTGGCTATGCCAATGCTTGTTGTTAACGCCGCGCCCTCGCCTTGTTAACGAGACGCTTTAACTCCAGCATAGTTACTCTGTCTACCGTAGTGCAACTCGGAGCGCGCTTACATGAAACGTTTGGCAAATTTATTACTACCATTTTTAACCGCGCATTCATGCGCTTATGTTACTTTATTTTGTTTTGTTTATTGTCAATATGACTGACTTATGCGTCTTATGAAGTTAGGTCACCTGTATGACATAAGCTTCTTTTTCCGAAAGCAGCGAGTTGCGTTTCTTTACACACGGTTAAATAAACAACTAACTTTAAATATTGCCACATTAATCCCAAACGCCGATCAGGTGCGGTTCATTAACTCTCTGGATGACGTGCCAAGCAAAGAAGGACGTGACATTGAGACTTCCTGTCAGTCTAAACCTGGAAGCAGGTGTCTGACGCTGGTACAGTCTTAGAGAGTGACACCTTCGCTGTGGGAGCCGCAAGCGCCCTGGTTCGGGAAGCACAGCGTCACCATTTCATCCGCAGCTCTAACTGGCCCGTGTAGCATAAGGTCCCGAATCCCTCTCCGTTAGCGATGAGGGCAGGATGAACACTGATGTGGAGTTCCACATCCGACACAATTATCCCTGGAGCAAACTGCTGGCCAACATCAAACAGGTACACGCTGTGCATAGTCTCCTGCTGTTAGATGTCGTTGTCTTTATTACACTGGAACTATAACAACACTTTCATTGGGTTTTTTCAGTAAGCTTCTGTTTTTTCTTTTGTTATCTTTAAACAGATAAAGAATAGATTATAAACTATGCTAACCGAGCCTTTACCAAATTAAATATTTAATACGTCCACTCCATACAGTTAAAAGCACTGTACACTGCCTGCACCCATGTTCAGAGGAGGTTGCCTGCAGTGCCTGACAAGCGGCCATGGCCTGAACCAGCCCGCTAGGTCTCCATGCCTTCAACCGAGCTGTGTGCAAACTGCATTGTAGTCAAACCAGACTGGCACCAGCCTCCATGCCACTTGCCTCCAAACCTGCTGTGCTCAGTATGAGGGTTTGTTTTCAGCAGCCCGCGTGCCACTGAAGCAGCTTTACATAGCCTTTTTACTCTGTCCTTGTCTTGTGGCCTGGCCCTGTGCCTCCAAGCCCGCGCTGCCAATGGCCTTCGTCAGTTGGCTGTGGGCGAGGTCCTGCACCACTGAGCTTCAGTTGTACCCAGCTGGCGTGGGATACAAGGCTTAGTGGTGTGCCATCTTCCATGCACGAACACTCACTGTGCAATCGAGCCTGATGCACATAACCTTCAGTTATACTCACTGGGTAGCGGGCCCAGCCTCTGGTCAAGCCTTGTAACAGCCCCTAAGAGGTTTGGCCATGCACTGCAGGCTCTTGGTGCAGGGCCTGGCTGCAGAGTGGTCACTGAATTAAACAAGCCCGGCAGTTGTGTGCGCGCTCGCTCTAAAATGAAGAAAAAAAAGCATTTGAAGGCACGAGCGGGGAGGAGGGGGGGGCGACGCGAGTGGTGCGCGCGCGCCACAGCGAGCGATCTGTTTCCAATTATCGCGCCCGCGTCTGGGCACGATAATTGGAAACAGATGTGTGCCCTGCGCGTAACCGCAGGGAAAAGGCCATGACGCACGAGCGTCTGGTCAGCTTTTCAAACCCCCTAACATAAAGTCTTGCCAGAGCAGCGCTTGCGCGCTACTCGAGGTTCGACCTAAAAATCAGTTCTTGATCTAATTGAAAGTTTATTTAACATGTCAGAAAGAACATGTGATTTATGTGTGAATTATGTCAGAGCCTTCCCAAGCAACCCCCATTGATACGATGTGTATACTCCATACTGAATCAGCATCTGCACTGATTAATGTGTCTGTAAAGAAGTTTTTGCCCTGAAAGTTATGTCTCCATTTTAATCAAATAGTGTGTAGATTTTTTTTTTGTATGAAGTAAGCTGTATTAATCCGAAATCTATTAGCAAGTCCAAGATGCCTCTCATTTTCAGCAAGCTGCACTGAAAAACTTCACAAAAAAAGGTGAATAAACAACAATGGTGCATTTTTAAAACGCAAACTAACAAAAATCTCACTTCCGATAAAAACAAATGGATACGTATGCTGAGCTGCAATCTTTCTCTTTATAATTGCATTAAGGGTGCAGTATCTTATGTGGCCAACAGAGGTCCCTTTACAACTCCACAGGGACACCTAGTAACAGCCTGTGGTAATGCACCCTTTCTTTGCTTCGTGGAATATCTTTTAGTACTTGTGCTACTGCTGGGATATTTTTTAACCCAAAAAATTAAAATAAACATTAGCATTTGCTACGGCAATAGCTCAAAGTTTCACTAATGTGAGACATATTGCATTGCAAATGCTTGTCTATATGAAGAACTCATCCACTGGCTGAGAGGAGCTGCACGATGAAAGCTGATAAGAAGCAGAGTGAGAGACTTTTAGTGGTGCTTAGGATGGTGGAGGGTCCGGACTGGGATCCGGATGTTTGCTGACATTGGCGGGGATGACCCTTGAGCTTGTCCAGGCTGTTGCTCTTTGTTGTGAAGGTTGTGTAATAATATTAGGGCCCCTTGTGATGCACATTCATTTGTTAAAAGTTGGACATATTGCATCATCATGTTTAGCAGTGCAGTGGTTATGTCAGAAAGAAATTAAAGCAAGGTCTAAGCTTACCTCTCCAGTCTCCCCGACCTGGACTTGCCGTGCTCCACATTGCCTAATTGGCTTGTTCAAGGTTGCTGGGCAAGGTGCATCACAGTTAGCCAGTCAGTGGTATTGTGTGGTGGGATGACGCACTTTATCCAACAGTGTTGGATGATGTACAGACCTTCAACTGAACAGTGAAGTGTGCACAATGTCCGTGATTGCCTAATGAGTAGAATGCATTAGCATGGGTTCCCAGCTTTGGACATTTGGTGTCTCAGGAGCCTTCTCTTTGGTTTCAGCGCCAGAGAGGAGTCTGTGCCCCAGGTAGGGCAGACGGCACACTGATACTGAGGAAGCACACTTCAGAACAGCCAGTGGGAGGTGCCAGTTCTGGAGTAAGCGGTCCAGCACCATGGCAAGCTCAGGGAAGCAGTGTTTTACCCCACCCCCCGTAGGTGTGCTGAGTCCATGCTATCACTATGACAGTGATTATGTAAGCGCCATGTGGTGCCACTTACGCAGCATACCTGAGCCTAACGTTGCTTGTTTATAAGACTAATTTACTATCTGCTTCACACTTGTCGCTGGGCCGTGGTGTCATTGTCAACCCCCTTACAGAAAGTGTCCGGGGCCTCTAAGGTAATTGCCTGTGCTCAGCACCAGCAAAAATTAGCTTAAATTGAGCACTATGTGGGGCTAGTGTGTTTTTCTGAGCTATTAACCGGTGCTTATGTTTCTTGCCAGCTTGGTCTGAAAGAAGCTGGTAAAGTATTCTGCAGCAATGCAACAGTCACTCTGCAGGATCCAACCTGTATTTTTTCTTCTAGGTGCTCTTGAAAACGGACACTTGGGATGAAGTGTTTTCGGGAGCTGCTCCTGATTGGCCGACTGCCCCAAGCCACATCTTATATCCAGCCTATGGTGTTAAGGCAGGAGATGGTGTTGCTAAGGAACAGTTTGTTTACTACCAAGGTAAGAAAAATAACAGGCCTCTTCTAGCTACTTGTGCATCAGTATGCCACTAACCTGACTCAAATGAGTTAAAAGCGGCTGACTAGACCAAGAAAGAGGACTATGCAAAACCACCAACATGCGTGACTTTAAGCTTCTGTTCTGGTCTGGTTCCTTGAGGTTTGTGGTCCCTACTTCTGCATAGCACCTACAAGATATATGAAAAGTGGTGCAGGATGATATGTCTTATAAAGATTGAGGAAGCTCTCAACTGACCCTAACCGGGTATCAAGAACAAGCCCAGGAGTTGTGACCACATGTGATTGTAGCTTTTGTCAAGCAATTGTGTATCAGTATGGTATTTCTATACGCAAACCTAGCCAAAAGGCAGAGGGAATTATATAAAAAATCTTTTTTTCCTTCCTATTTGAATTGAGATGATTAGAAATACAAGCCTTGCATCAAAAAGCAGCAATATGAGGGAGCTGATTCCTGGAACAGAGGCAACACCTACAATCTTGGAGAGAATGCTTTTTTGCCACTCATTAGACGGTCGATCATAAAGACCATACAGATGGGATATTCTGACAATTGTCTCTCCAGCCAGAACTTCAATTTAAGTGTTCATTCTCGAGGCCGACAATGGTGGGTTCTGCACTTAAAAAGTCTCTGCTCTGATACGAAACCTTCATTTTAGCTCAGGGCTGCTGCTTTCCACTTGGCCTACTGAGTGTGAACCCTGGTTTACCTAATATAGTATAAAAACATGAGGCTGCTTGGTATGCCTGCATGTAGTGTTTAGAGGCAGATGTTTCTCTCAGTTTAGTTAGAGAACGGTGCAGTCACTGGGTACATGTGGTATGTGTTTAGGCGTAGGTGTAGTACTTGCAATCACATTTGCGTCTTTATAATCACACATACTTGTAGTGCTTTCACAGCAAACATGCAGAACAAGCACTGTGTGGTAGTAGGTTGTATATAGTGCTTGGTATGTTTACAGCCACCGTGCATACGATTTACACAGAGGACAATGTGATTGTGGTGTGTTTGTTCATTTACATAGTGCATGTGGTGTAGACAGTAGCATCCAGTACATAATGTGTGTTTTTTAGGTTGCAAAAAGTGTGTAGTATTATTTACAATGATAAACAGTGCAGATGCTATGTACTGTGGCATAGAATGTCACTCTGAGTGTGTACATTCACATGGAGTCACATCGTGTTTACAGTAGTATGCAGTGCACTTGGTGTGCAACAGTTCCAAAAAGTGAATGAATACATTTTACAGAGTGCACAGCTGCTCCAGTAGAATCGTCACAGCACTGCAGTAAGTGATCATTCATAAGCCAATCTCTACCTAACAAGGAAGGTTTTCAGAAATAGAGCGCCCTTCCCTTTTGACTCTGAATCCTGGGGATAATCCATAAACTCTGGTTAGTAGAGCAAAGTGATCTGGAGGAAACATACTCCAGAGATCTGCCTCTTAGGTAAACTGGGCTCTTATTATGCACTGCTCTGTGCGTGATCATTAAGGCCTTAAAAAGTAATTTTTTTGTCCACTGGAAACCAACGGAGTTGCTTCAGGTATGAGGAGATAGACTTCCATCTAGGCAGGTTGAGAATCAGACTTGCAGCTGCATTCTTAACCGCCTGCAGCTTGCAGGTGAGGGTTGCCGGTACTCCTAGGTAAAAGGCGCTCACATAGTCCAACCTTGAGTTGACTAAAATGTGTACTATTGTTTTGCTAGTGGAAACTGGGAGGACTTTGAGGATCTTTCTTAAAGATTTTAATAGGGCAGAGCAAGAGGCCGAAATAGCTTGAATCTGGAGTTTTTAAGAGCGTTCTCCATCATGTTTGATCCCCAAATACCTCACTAAGTGGATGGGAGATCTTCAGCTACCATCAGTGTAACTCAGTTGAAAGTATAGTGTTGAAAAATACTATTTCAGACTTCTCTGAATTTAATTTTAAACATCTGTGGTGCAGCCATCTTGCCATTGCATCAAAGCAGCCCTGAAATCTTGCCGCTACTGCTGCATCTGCATGATGGAATGAGTGCATCAGTTGAGTGTCATCAGCATATGACAGAATTTTCAGACCACCGGTTTCTAGCACTTTCTCGGGGCGTGGGTGGCATATATATTAAAGAGAATGAGCCTTGCGGGCGATCCCTCTGGGTCACCGTCTTTCAAACTTTTAAAGATAAATGGAAGAAGATCTACTGCTTACCATCTGTCAGATAAAAATGATTGCAACCAGTGTCTGGCTAACCCATATATGCCTGGCTTTTTTGTAGTGCTAGTCCAAATGGTGTGCACAGTGAACAGAGTGTATGCCAGTTGTGGACGTTAGTCCATTCATGTAAGGTACATGCAATATTTCCAGCAGCATGTAATATGTATTTACAGTTACATAGAGTGTACATGGTTTGGTTACCCTGATAAATAGTGCATGATGGGCGTAGTGAATCATAGAATGCACTTTGTGTTTACCCTATGTGTTGAGCAGCTCTGCTGCATGCAGTGCCCTTAGTGCAGCTCATGTGCACCTAGTTCATATGGTGTGTTTGGTTAACAGATCCGTGATCACTGTTTTTCAGACTACAGATCAGGAGGCTAAGCGAAGCTTCCATTGCAGCGCCTGCATCTCCACCTTGAGACCAATACCATCACCAGAGCAGAAGGATAAGAAGGGTGATACTGGCAGCAGCTCCTTAGTCACCTATGAAGATCTTTTCAAGAAAGCCAGTCACCTCTCGAGGAGCAAGGCCACCTTTGCCCAGGTACTTGATGTTTTCTGCAAGAAGGACATCCGACGACGTGGCCATGTGGAGTTTATCTATGCTGCCCTCAAGAAGATGCCTGAGTTTGGCGTTGAACGAGACATTGCAGTCTACAACAAACTGCTAGATGTGTTCCCTAAGGAGGTGTTTGTGGCCCGAAACTTCATCCAGAGAATGTTCAACCACTACCCGCGGCAGCAAGAGTGTGCGATTGAAGTGCTGGAGCAGATGGAGTCTAACGGTAGGGCCTGTAGCCTTATATAGAGCTCTTTGGGATTAGAAGATGTGAAAAATACTTCTCCACACCATTCGTGGTCTACCTTACCTATACAGAGCAAGTCTTCCAGTGATTTACCACCCTTGTAGGCATCACTGACCAGTAGCCAGATTCCAGTATGATTTGTCAGTTTTGCATGGTAGATCTCAAGTGGAACACAACTCTAGGTGGGATGTTTGCATGATTGGCCCTATCTAACATTAGCAAATGGCTGTTTCAAGGGACTTTTCCCTTCTCACATTTTTCAGTAATGGCCTTAGCTGGGCCTTCAAACAAACAGTGGAAACTCTGCTTGCTTCAGCAGAATGCTCCTGTTTGTTTCTAGTGGGCTGAACCTCAGTTCGAACAGGTTGTATGTTGCGACTAGAACAGGAAAGCTCTAGGTTTGAAACTGAGGAACAGTTAATATTACACTTCTATTCAAATGTTAATGTGACTGAATGAGGGATCTGTGAGTAGAGGTTGATGGGTTTCCATAAAGGAGAACGTAACTGTGAGAAGGAAGATGGCAGAAGACCAAACAAGCAGAGTCTAGAAAGGAAGTAAGTGACAAAGCTGGGGTGTTAACAGAAACTAGAAATGAGATACACTTTGCCAGGCAGCAGAGGTTGAATGGTAGGTTAGGCTGGGAATAATGAACCGTATACCAGTCTATGAAGGAAGAACTCTGCAGAGTGTAGGAATTCACAATTTGTTATCTCTTCAAAAGTTAGGTAAATTCAGCAGTTTCTTTACTAATCACCTCATCCTCGGCCTTCACTGAGCAGCTGCCCAGCTGCAATTCAAATCCATATATAGAACCCTTCACAAGTGCAAGAACACAGACGATGTCACTCCCAGCAAGGTTCCAAGCAATGTCAGGCTGGAAGATTCCACACACCGCTTTCAGAGGGACACAATACAAAAGAGCAATGGCAGACTTGGAGGGCCTGTAGGGTATGAGAGCATGTTGTCAGACAATCGAAGAAGACCTGTCGGTCTACATAGGTAGAGATGGATACCAGGCTGGCGAATCACAAATGTAGGTCCTGCTATAAATAAGGATAAAGAAATCCGGAGAAGAGGCTGAGCGTTGTGCATGAAGGCAGTGAGAGAGACTTTACTAGACAGAAGAGTGGAGCTGAAGGAGGTCTGGTGAAAGAACGTCACAGTAAAATATGGCAGTGACTGAGCCTACTGGATGTGGGGGTGCCGTCACCAGGTGGCAAACGTGATGGTCGGGATACTAGGCAACAGAGGCAGATATGCAAGCTGGAGTGGCACTAAGTGGAATGGGTATTCCCAGACGTGGGTCCCATGAAAACTGTCACTGGTACCAAGTTATACCTGGTTGATAAGCCCTAAGTAGGATGAAACCAGTTTTTTTGCTTCATGGAGGACCTTGCATGGCAGTTCGGGCTGGACTGTTCCCACTGGAGCGCAGGGTCAAGACTGATTTCCATATAGCTGGCTCCAAACTGACATGGCATGCAAAATAACAATGGATTGGGATGCTGCCCGGGTAATTGGCAGTGTCTTAGGTTAATGCAAGTATTCCATCCATTAATATTTTTGTATAATTTAGATGGAGTTGATAGACATGATACAGACAGCAAACGAGAGACCACTGCAAGACTAGCTGCAGGAAAAGGCAGTAGAGGCAGGTCAGAATTGGAATGAGCGACAAGTCTAGGCATCAAGCTGGAACTTTAGGACAGCCTAAGATTGAGGAACACATTACCAAGGAGCAGACTTGCATGCTATAAGTGATTGAAGGGATTTCAGGGTGCAGAGATAGAGCAAACGGATAAGCTGGCAGTGAGGATCAGGATGCCAGTGAGCATAAGCAGGCCGAATGTAGGGATCATAGTAAAGCGCAGCGGTATAGGCTAAAAAATGATTTTGTTATTTTTTTCTCCTTACAGGAATCCTTCCCAACAAGGATACCAAGTTCTTGCTCCTGCAGATCTTCGGTGACCGGAGCCACCCCATCCGCAAATACCAGAGGCTCATGTACTGGTTTCCACGATTCAAGCATGTTAATCCCTACCCACTGCCAGCCCACCTACCCCAGGACTTGCTGGATCTGGCTAGGCTGAGTCTGCAGAGGATCTCTGCTGACCCCGACGCACAAAGTACAGTTTACCAGGTAACCATATCTGCTCCTGCCCATTTAGGCGGGGAAAGAATCACTATGGGGTTTAAAGCTTAGTACGTTAGTTCAGTGGCTTTATTATTGGCTTCAGAAATCTGTCCAAGCTATAGGCAAAGATTAAATCCTGGCAATGTAGCACAGTTTGTTAATGGTGCTCACTTAAATGATGACTCTATATTGTCAGCTAGCTTAAGGAGATCTTCATCTCATTTACCGTTGGTCGACAATTAGTCACATGTAAAGGCCCCCACTAGAAGCGCAGTGGGCTTCCTTCCAGCGCTGAAGACATCTCTCTTCTTCCACTTGTCAATGATGGAACGCACCAACCTGGAGCACTGTCTAATGATTGTGCTCTCAGCAGAAAGCACCATGGCATTGATATTTCCTTTGCATGTACCAGACAGATACAATGCAGGACACCACCTTTCTTACTTAGAACAGTGCACAACACAGAACCTATCAAAGACTTGCGTATCACCGTCATACATACCGGATAAAGCAATTGCAGAACACAACACACCCTGTTCCTTGCACAGGACTTAGCACATTTCCCAAAACACAAGAACCTCCCACCATACACAGGTCTTGGGCACCACACAGCTCCCACCCTTTGAGGGCACATTATAAGTTCCATCTTACTTAGCACAGTACAAAACATGACACCATACACTCCCCATACACCCTTCCTTCTAAAAGCAACGCACATGTTCTTAGTAACATTCTAGTCAATTTAATAGACATGCTGTTTGATGACAAGAATATTGTTAATGAGAAGGTCAAGATTTCTCTGGGGCGATTTATGCAAATTAAACCACCCTCACGCTCTAGCGTTAAACTCTCCAGATTGCCAATTCCATCAGCAGTACCACAACTTTTGCAGTATCGTACAGGAGCTTGGAATATGTACCATATGTCAAACTCAGATTTGCTTGACATTTCAAAAGTTCTCCATTCATTATAGAAAACCCATATACAGTAGCTCCTGTGAAGAAGATAAAGCAAAAAGCAAAAGATATGCAGCAAAGAGACGTGACTTTGAGAATGTTATGCACACACTAAAGCGCAAGGTAGCAAATTTGAGTTTGACATGACACATATTCCAGGCTAAGTTTCTGGTGCAATTATAACCTATTCATGATAACGGCACCAAATAAGCCAGAAATGTAATCTGGTGCTATGGTCCAGATGTACTAAAAATTGAATGGAAATTACTCACCGACTTTTTGTGACCGATCTTTAACGTTACAATGCTTACTATGTACTAATACGTTGCATCGCAGAATCTCCAGTCACATTGGGTCGCAGAACGACCTGCCTAATGAATATTATTAGGGAGGTCGCTACTTATGACTCCAGTGATTGGCTATAAAAAAGGCATGGTGGTCTGCAAGGGACAAAAGCCCCCCGCCACAGTGTTGCATTCACAAATTAGAACTTTAATTTTTTTATGGTACCGGTGCTGTGGTCGAGGCTTTTGACACAATTCACAAGGGGCAGGTGTCCATTGAGAACCATCCCAGTTCAGGTGTCAGTTACTCATAAGTGGTTTGCGACTGCAATTGCAGTGTCAAAACATTGATATATTAGTCTCCAATTTGGAAATAGGAGGGAGATGCCACTTTCGTGCCCCATTCTATTTGTGATTCAGAAAGGATTGCAGAAGCCCCTCTTTGAGTTGGAAAGAATTTTCCAACTCCTAAAAAGTCCTTTGTACATTAATAATATAGCCCTTTTGCCGTCACGAACCCTTAGATTTTACAGATTGGAAGGTTTGCGACTGCAAAAGAGCTTTGTAAATCTGGCCCTCCTACCTTCTGACAATCTAGGACTATATTGCATGATTACTGATAATTAGCATAGAGTATACCTATTAATACATATGTAAAGAGATTTTAAAAAACATACAACCCCTCCTTTTGCCAGCCCCGACCCTTGGGCTAGGCTGGAGGAAAGAAGGTCTGTGGTTCAAATCTTTTTATTGACAAGATTCCTATTGTATAACAAGGAACGCAAACCAACCAGAGAGGCGGCGCAGCGCCCCAAAAATTATGTAATTGAAGTAACAGAAGAAACCTCTCCCACCCCCAGGAGTACATGCAGCAATGGAGCTATAAGAGAAGGCACAGAGTGATGGCAATGAGGGCCCCTTAGGGATCAATTGTGGGCAGTGGGGGGTCGTTTATATCTGTCAGTCGCAGGAGTTTCAAGTATTTGGGACATGTCGGCTCTTGGAACTCCTTAGAAAGAAGGACTAGGAATAGGCGCCAGAGCTCCCTAAAGGAATTTCCATGAGCAGTGAGGGTCAGGGTGAGCTTCTCCCTGCCTAGCACCTGCCAGAGTCAATGAAGCCACCCATGGTGAGTTGGTAGTCTCCGCACCACAATGAGTGAGAATGTTTTGGAGGGCTGCCCCATGTGCCACGCCGATCTGCCATCACCTACGGGATTTGAGCGAAAAGGTTAGGACACTGGGGAGTCCCAGGATAACATATGCAGGGAATCGAGGGAGCTGTGTGTCCAGATGGGTGTCAATATCATTCAGAATTCTCTCTGACTATTGTGATAATTTAGGGCATTCCCAAAGCAAGTGTATTAGGGTCCCTGGGGAACCACAGTGCCTCCAACAGTCCACCCTATGGGTGGGGTTACCCCTGTGCAACCGCACTGGAGTAAGGTACCAGTATGTGTGGATTTTGCTAGCCGTCTCAGTACTAGCTGTGTTGCGTGCTGTATTAATCATCTTGTAGTACATCTCCTCCCACTCCTTAGCCGTGAGCGTCCTCCCCAGTTCCATCTCCCAGCATTTCTGTCCTGGTGTCTTAGGCGCTGAGGGTGTGTGGTGCATGATGCTGTGGAGCTCGTTGATGAGGTGCTTATCGTTGGTGTTCGTGAGGATCCATTTTTCAAAGGTCGTGAGGGGCTGTTGTGCTCACACGCGTATCACTGGGTGCATTACCCCGTTCCAGGTTTGCAAATATCACATCCTCTCCATCTCCGGGAGGGCATAGTAATCCCGCAATTGCTCGAAAGAGAGCGGGCCCTCCTCATCAAAGAGGTGTCGGATAGAGCGACAGCTGGCCTCAAGCCAGTGGCGTAGTGCAACTGAATTTAGGCCCGGTGTAAAAGCCGTGTTATTAACTATTGGGGTCAGCGGGGAGGGGAATGAGGAAAGCCCCTTGTGGAGTGCCTCACGGCCTCAGTTTACGCGTCAGGAATGGAATCTTCCAAAGGGAGGTACTCCCGATCGCTCGGTCCATAAACAGATAATGCTTTTCGGATTCCTCCGTGGACCACTCCACCCTATAGCAGAGTTGGGTAGTATGGTAATATTGTAGAAGATTTGGGATCCCCAACCCCCTTTCAGTGGGGACTGATAACTCCATGTCCGGCTCATCTGGTGTTGCTGGTTTGTCTACAAAGGCAGGTGAAGCCTCTTGGGGATTATCCAGTGCTATTATAACATCATCTGCGTAGAGGGCATGGGTATGTATCTCCCTGCCGAATGTGACACCCGTTATGCGCGGATTATCCCAACCACTTGGGCAAAGGTCTCCATATATAGAGCAAATAACAGGGGTGAAAGTGGGCACCTCTACCTTGTCCCGCGGCGGATAGGAAATGGGGACGAAGTCCGGCTATTGACCCATACGTTTGCTGTGGGATGATATAGTTACTGAGTATCCAGGACCAGAAACAAGGCCCGAAGCCAAAGTGAGCAAGTATTGCCTCTAGGTATGGCCAGTGTACCCAGTCAAACGCTTTCTCTGCGTCTATGGCCAGGAGCATAGTCTCCCGTTAGGAGCATTTGGCTTTATCGAGCAAATGGAGGATTAGTTTGGTATTATCACCACACTGTCTGTGGGAACAACCCTCTTGGTCCAGGTCAATCACCCGGTATCAATGGATTGCTTCGGGATGCCCGAATGCCAGTGGAGAGCTTAATGTTGACGTTCAAGAGAGATATTAGTCTATAGGACCCACATTGTTGAGGGTCTTTCCCTGGTTTGGAGATGACAACGATGGATGCCTCCATCATGGAAGATGGGGCTGTTCCCGGATCAGGGATCGCATTGAACAGTCGAGTCAGGATGGGCGCCAGGATTGGACAAAATGCTTTGTAGAACAGGGCAGGGAAGTCGTCCCGCCCTGGTGATATAAGGGACTCCAATCTTGCTATGGCTGATATGACCTCTTCTATTCTAATCGGACGATCAAGCGACTCGCCTGTTCCGCCGCCAGGCGCGTGGTGCAAACATCTCTTAGGTAAGAAGCTGGGCTTGCCTCATCGGGGGTTTGTCGTGAGTAAAAGTTCTCGTAAAACCTGCGTAAGGCAGATGCGATAGGAGAATCCCCTAAGATTTCAATGCCTTCGTGCGTCTGGAGGGACGCCACCTCTGCCGCCTGTTGTTGGGCACGAAGCCAGTTAGCCAGCAGACACCCACAATTGTTCCTCTCCACATAAATGGAATGGCTTATTCTAAGCAAGGCATACTCTGCCCTGTCCATATCCAATCCTGCTAGCTATGTTCGGGTTGGCTCTAGCTGCCTCCTGACACAAGGTGTGCCCGTACGTTTGTGTATCCTTTCCAACTCCAGCACCCGTTGGCGCAACTGTTTCTGCTTATCCCGTCGAAGTTCATCAGCCACAGAGCTCGCTATCAGTTCTCCTCGAATCACAGCTTTTAAAGAATCCCATTAGAGGTAGACTGAGGTCTCAGCGGTGTCATTAAGGTCGAGGTAGTTTGAGATCACTTGGGTGATCTGTTCTACCACCTTAGGCTTCTGAAGGAGAGGTTTTCTCATTCTACACGGCCAGAGTGCTCGTTGCAGGGGTGGAAGGCTCAAGACAAGAGAGACCGCAACATGGTCGGTAAGGAACGAGATTCTGTTTTAGTACCCGTGAGTAAATTCTGGATTCCTGTAGTCCCCAAGAAGTAATCGAGCTGAGCGTAAGTCTTGTGAGCATGTGAATAAAAGGTGTAATCTCTGGACTGGGGGTTCATGCCAGAGGTCTTTAAGTACCAGTTCCCGCATCCATCAGGCCCCCTCCGAGGATATTGCTGGCTCCTCCTTATCTATGTGCGGACCTGTCCAGCTTATTATGAAACACCAGGCTCGGATCCTCTACCAGGAACATTTTCTTATCTAGGTTGGACATGACCTCCGCCAGCGCCCGTCGAAGGAACGTTTCCTGACCCTCATTGGGTGCATAAAGGGACCCCACAGTAAAAGAGTGGTCCCCTAAGTGCACTCTGTGTGCTAATTGTTGTCCCTTGATCTCGGCCAGTTTGTCCCCTACTTTCCCCCGGAAAAAGTGAGAGACTAGGAGGGCATCCCCACTTTTTAGCGTCCGCAGAGGAGACATATTGATGGGGGAAGGCCCGGGATCTAAATCCGTAGCAATCCTTGGGAAGTAAGTGTGTCTCCTGTAAGAGGCACAGATCCGCACCAATGTGTTCTAAATAGGAGAAAATTGCACAGCGTTTGGTCTGGTTGTTAAGCCCCTTTACATTAAGGGTGAAAACTTTTACTTGATCGTGTGTAAGGGGGAGGTCAAGGTCTGATCATCGCTGGTGCAGCACCATGTACAGAGAGAGGTGTCATGAAATCAGGGAAAACGCGCAGCAATACCCTCCTGATACGTAGTATGTCTTGCGAGGATGAATGTACTCCTTTTCCAGCGACCAAGGAACCCAACAAAAACATCAAAATAACAATTGTGAGAAGTCTGGAATATCCGCCATAGTCCCATGAGTTATATGGGTCCATGGGTCCATGGTGCCACATAGTCACTCACCTCTCCAATCCCATCCCTCCAGCCCACCAAACCTGACCACCCAAGCTGCTTATACCACCCAGGGGGTCTCCATCGTATTCAGTCAGGATTTTGCCTGTCGGTTTCTCCAGACAGCGGCTCCAGCACTGCTTGGCGTTCATTTGCCATAGTCCGGTTGGTGGTCGCTCGGGGAGGCCGCACCCCCGCTATCGAGAGCGTTTTCCTGGCCTTGCGCTCTCCGGGGTGGCCTGCCGAGCACTCGGAAGGTTCCTCGAGTTGCAGCACCCTGCATGCATCCACCAGGGACCGTATCAGATGAAGCTTTCCCTCCCAACGAAAGACAATGTGGAAGTGGTGACCCCAGGAGGAAATTATTCCTTTATAACGCAGATGGGTCGTAATTGGGTAGAATTTCCTCCGCTTCTGTAAAGTGATGGGCGACATGCCTGTTATAGGACCAATGTGTGGCCTCTGATCTTTAAGGGATACAGGCCTCTGGCTTGCGAAGAATCTGTTCCTTAAGCTGGAAATCATGTACGCAGACCAGGATATTAACTGGGCGGCCGTTCTCCGGACGTGTCGGGCCCACTCTATGGACCCTGTCCAGCTGGATGTCCCGCTCCGGTGCTGCTTCTAGGATCTGAAGAAACTGGGCCCTGTAGGTCACAACGTCCTCCTCCTCTGCATTGGTAGGGGCCCCACGTATGCGTATGTTATTCCGCTGAGACCCATTTTCAAGGTTTCTGGCGTGGGCTTGAAAGTCAATCTTCTGTTCGTGGAGTTGTATCAGTTCCTGCTGCTGTTGTCTCTGCCCATCTCATGGTCCTGTAGATGGGAGACCCCCTCCCCTCTCTCCACCAGCTCATGGCGGACTTCCTTCAAGTCCTTAGAGCAGTCTTTCTTCACAATTTGCAAGTCTTCCCTGAGGGAAGCAAAGAGGGCATTCAGAAATGTGCGTGTCACCAGGCTGGCACTATCCTCCACATCAGGTGGGTGTTCGAGAAGAGACGGGGGGCCATCTTTCGATCTACTTCCCTTCTGTTTAGCCAGCAATTCCCTCAAGGTGCAGTCCTTTTTAAGGCGGGCTGCAGCATGGCGCACTACAGCAAGGTCTAGCGATCACTGCGGGGTAAGGAGGCCACTTATCTTGTCGGACCCCGACGTGGGGAATGTCAGCACTTAGATGGTGAACAGCGTGGGGGTGCATTCCTACAGAGGGCTCACCGGTGGCCCTACAGCCTGAAGAGAGGGGACGCAGGTAGAAGCAGTGGGTCCTTGTAGACGTTTGAAAGACAAAGCCCTGTGGAGGGCAAGCTTTTGTCAAAGGAGATAAAAACTGCAAATAACAAGTGGGGGGCCCAACCAGGCCTAGGGGTCACCCAGCACACCCTTCACTGAGTCAGGGGGGCCTCAGCCATATAAGCAAGTAAAGCGAGTGCTGAGACGCCGGGTGCAGCACCGACCCCCTCCTCTAGGACAGCTGAGGGCAACTGCGTTGCAGCAGAAGAGGATTATGGTGTGCAGCTATTCTCCAACTGTATCGCCTTGGGGATTGATGCCTCCGGACCATGAAACTGTGGCGTATTTTATGGTCTCCCCACTGGGCCGAGGGACCGCCACTGTCGGTGCTTGATGTCTTTTTCATGGGCGGTTTCCTGGGTCTGCGGCCGTCTGCCGCAATATATATGGCCTCCCCCAGGCAGAAGTGAGGCACAGCACTCCACGGTGCCCATCCTGGAAATGTAGGCGCCTCTCCCGGGGCACGTCCCATGGGCCTAGTAGAATGTAAGCCTGAGTCAATGCCGGGCATCCATTACGGGTCCTGACGAGCTGGCGCTTTAGGCCAAGAAAGTCCAGTGGGGCATTAAGTAGTATAAGCCCTGGCTGGCGGGGCACATTGTCCACTGTGAGGGCGGCCTCTGGGATCAAGGGTTCTGCTGGCAAGCTGTTCGTCGGCGGTGGGCTGGGGCCCACCGTGTGGAAGCTGGACATGCGGGGCTCCGTGCAGCAGAGGTGCTCACCTAAGTGCAGCCGCTGGCAGGAGAAGGCTGCATGGGCACCGCGTTCCCAATCGGATAGCCGGTGCGAAAGGCTTGGGGGCTGGCCGGTATGGTTACAGCCTTTTAGGGGGCTCGCAGGTTCTCAGAGTAAGGAGGGCATGCTGCAATATGTCAGTTTCGGGCCCCAAGCGGCAGGCGTCTTCTTCAACACCAAGGCGCCACCATCTTAGTCTCCTCCGAGTGCCCGCAACGAGGGTGGGACTCAGGCGCCATAACACTACAGAGATCTGATTCTGATGTTGCAGCCAGCCACAGACCTCACCGTTGTGAGAGGAGGCTCCGTGGGCTCAGTCAGGTCGGTCAAAGTGATGGGCGGCCGAAGACCACAGCGGCAGGACGGAGGGACAGGAACACACATCCTACTTGTCTGTCATCTTGGCCACACCCAGGAAAGAGGGTTTAAAGTTCAAACGTTTACCTGCCATTGGATTTCAATTAAAACACCCATTCTCTGCTGAGAAAATGCAATTACATTGAAAATTTCCAGGTGGCCTGCAATGTTTACTGTAATCTCATTATGTTTGCAAACATCAGAGCACTTAAAAAAATGATCCTCTCACTTGCCATTGTACAGAGTGATCTCCGTAGGGGATAAAAACACACTCCAGCTGGCTGCGATAAGTCGCCTTGCTATTGGGCAAAGTGGAGCGAAATACAAATCCTTTCCCTCTGCCCTTGGCTTAGGCAGTGGGAGCAAAGATCTTCCCCACCCTTGTGCAAGGTGAGTGGGTGCATAAATCCCCCTAACCCCCACCATTGGGCACTAAATAGCTTCCCCTCCTCCCGTTGTTAAGCAAGATGCGGGCATGCCAATAGTCCAGATTTGGGGGGGGGGGTTATACACAAGACACCACCTGCCATTCAGGATGTTGGAGGGCAAACTACCCCCACTTCATGTACAAGGCAGATAAAGAACTTTAAATATTCCACCTCCCTGCCCTTGACCAAATTTTGGGACAGGTAAAGACACTTTAACATTTGAGCATGGAGGGTTGGTGGCATACAGTGAACACCCCTGGGAAGGAACAGTACTAAATACCTCTTGTTTTTGGGAGCTAATGCAGTCACCCCCATGGTTATGGCCCCACTGCACCCCCAGCAAGAGGGTGGGAGTGACTTATACACTCCTTTGCCTTTGTGCAAGTCAGGGTGGGCTTAAAATAGAGGCTCCCTATGGCCCCTAGGCACCAGGGAAGGTGTCTCATGGACGTCCACATTAAGAAGGACCAAAACCTTTAACAGCGTCCAGTACACAAAGTCCTGTTATACACTGCCATATAAAGAGCATGTTGTAGAGTATGATTACATCCCATGACTACAACAACTTGATCACTGATGCCCTCCATCTCGGGCCCTACACAAAATATATAACATTTACTTTCCCCAGAGGAGAAAAGCAAATGGTTCTGCTGAGAGGAGAGGTCATGATATTCCTTGCATCACAGTGAACTGCCTTTATGTAATTTATATCAAATAAAGATAGTTGTTTAATGGAAATAATATTTCGAACAAACATGTGTTCCATTGTTGGCTTACACTACATACAAGTGTATGTTTTTTTTTTTGTAAACAGATTCTTTTGGGTTTCCAAGTGGGTTTTGAAGTACGCATCAAGCAGATACAATACAAATATATCAGACTGCAACATGGTTCGAGGGTCTCCTCGTCTCATACCTGTACAGATGCATAGATATAGCAGTGAATAAAGGGCGGGCTGGGAGCCACGCTGTACATGCCATTCATTCTCCCATTAGAATTAGGAGTTGAACATCCAACACATTTCTGCAGCAAGTCCATCTCTAAGAGACAAACCAACCACCTTCCCCTCCCTCCCGCTTTTCTATGGTGTCTTGTTCTCCCTCTCTCAGTCAAATGTACTGACGGTGGGTATAGAATGAGTTAGCATCCCTTATAGCAAAGTAGTGTTCTGTTCCGGGTTCCTCATGTCGTAGCGAATCCTCCCTAGGTAACGGCCATCATCTTCGCGGGACTAGGAGGCCACCAAACCCATGGTCTCCCGTGATTTTCAGTCATTGCCCCAATGGGTTTGCAAGGCAGTTATTCCGACTCACTGGTCCCATCCTCCTCATCCCACTCCGTCAGGCTTTTCTTCCTCTTCTTGTGTTTGTGCCTCCCCTAGAGCGTAGCTTTTTTTAATCATCTTTTTGATTGTATGACACACATCCTTCTAGGGCTGCCCTCTGTCGCCCTTGCTTTTTGTATTAGCCATAGACCCTTTAGCCCACCAATTGCTGGAATTCCATTAACACAGAGGCCTCCATTTCTGCTCTGGTCACCTATTGCTGTCTATGTTTGCAAATTATATTCTGGTATTTGTCTGACGACCAACTGATAGCCTCTCCTCTCCCCCCGTTAAGAGAGAGTCACATTTGTCAGATTCTCCAGCATATCTATTAATAGGGATAAGACTTAACTATATCTCCTTACAAGTAATTCAGTTAAACTGTGTTGGATTTCCCAATCTGATGGGTGGAAGACTCGGTCAAGTACCTAAGGGTGGTGTTGCACAAAGACACAGAAGCCATTGTTAGACTGAACTATTGTCCAGCAGTGGATCATCTAGCCCACCGAATAAAGTCCTGGATAAAATTGTCTCTCTTTGGCTGGTCGAGTAGCACTAATAATGAGCATTGGCAAAACCAATAGCTCTTGTATTTAGCAAGCAATCCCTGAGCTGTTGGCTTTGTTCATGCTTATTTCCATAATTGGCAAAAAAGGAAAAAAAATCCCGAATGACCAGGAGTATGCCACGATGCATGCACGTTGCTTGGGTGATCATCTTGCAATGTTTACTTGTGTATGAGAAGAATAATACCAAGATGGCCGCAGTGTATCATGACGTATAATCATGCACATTTTTTAATAATGAAAAAACATTCCTAGATGGTTGCCAACACCAAATAAGCGCATGCTTGTTTTATGATGCATTGGGTGCCATTTTGTTTTTTCAATTTAGTGTTCCAAGATGGCTGACATTCATTTTAGAACAGTAAATTAAAGAAAGTGTTATGCATGTGATGCTACAGAAAGAAAAATAAGCAAGTGGCCCAGCAGCAGTGTCCAGCTGCCGGACCCTTGCTTCAGCTATTTTATTATTTTTTAAATTAATAAAAAGCATGTGGTACTGGGTGGGGGGCACACAAGCATCTACAGAGAGCGCGGGAATGCTAAGGGGAAATGAGTGGATGAGGGAGAAAACCAGAAAAAAAATGCATTCCCATGGACTACTGAAACACAAACTAAAAAGTGTTCCTTGATGTTAGCAGTGGAAGGATACAACTCATCAAATTAGAAACTTAGTAAAGACAAAACGACCCAGAGGTAGGACTAACTCAAGAATAGGGAGGAAAGCTGTTGAGTAGGAAGCTCGGAACTGAGGTATAAAAGAAAGACATCTAATCTTGAGCAAGGGGCTGGCCGAAAACCCACTCAATATATTATTTTGGTGTATTTTTTTAACTATAAATCTTCATCAACACACCGCTAAAACCACCGCAAGCAGATGGGTGCGGATGTGCAACCTCGCCCTACTCTCCAAAAAAAATGAAAAACCCTGCAGCGAACATGACACCCATGCTGAGGATGGTCATACATTCCCATTGGCAGCAGAAGCCCCACACCTATGGCTCGCTGTCCAGCCCACCCCCTGAAAAGAGAAGCAACATACACCCTCAACTTTGTCAGGCATTGTTTCCCATACCATTATACTGAGAAAGCCTGCTCCTTTCATGAGTCCTTTTCTTACCTCTTGCTCTGCCTTGCACCTTCCAGAACCTGCACTGACTGAGAAACACACCAAAAATCAGAAAGCCAATACCCTTATCTAACTTAATTTCCACATGGGTTCCATTTCTGTCTCATTGCTCACAAGAGGACTTGAGGAGGGAAATGGAGGGAGAGGAAAGCAAAGAAAAATATAAACCCTTCTTGGCAAACGTTATTTATTTGTAAAACCTGCCATTCACACAGCTGGAGGAGCATGGGGAGACTAATGGTGATGTCCTATAAAGGGAAGGCAGGGGGACGAAACAAAAAACTGCACATAACAGGGTAATGGAAATCCCAGTCCTCACCTGGCAATGTTGCCTAGCGCAGGGAAGCTACTTGTTGCTCACTGACATTAGAGACCCAGAGAAAAAGGAGGCACAATAACAAACCCGTGGGGGCACAGTGCACACCATGCAAACCCAAAACAGGCATACACGACACATTGTTGCAGACCATTACACAATAAGGCCCTAACCAGGTGGGCATCCAGTAGCCATCCTTTGTCCTAAGACACTAGCAAACAGTTGCCGCTGAGCCCCAAGGTTCCACCTCTCACATTCTGCCAGCAACCAAGGGTTTCAGTCCCAGCCATGGCAAACACCATCTCCTGCACAGAAATTCACTACAGCAGTCACCCATTATAGACAGAAGCACAGTCAGACCCTTGTTGTGGAACAGACAGTAGCCAAGTAAGGACAGACTTCATCGAAGTCTGAGAAAACGTTGACTACCTCCATGCCATTACCTCTGTGGAATAACCTAGTTCATGACTGCACACTCCACTCTAATCCCACCAGTCTCACAGCAAAGAAACCACAAGTAGCAGAAAACGTTCCAGAACTTACAGACCTGTCAACACAGTCACAAACCTGCGACAGACCCGTTAAACCAAGGCACAGAATCGGCAGCAACAACACTGCCCAGAGAAGAAGCAAGCGTAGCAGTGGTCCACAGAATAGGATTGAGTAGCCCAGGCTTGGCACACAGGAAAGGAATAAACAGTCATTAAACAGCCGACCAAGGAAAAAGTAGCATAGAAGGGGCTCAATAGCACCTCACAATTGATTCAAAGATCAAGATGACTCTGCCTCTTTAAAGATTACGTATTGCACTGGCGCTAAGTGTGAGGCTCCAATTTTGTGAAATTCCTGTGGAAAACTGACCTCTCTGGAGATTTGCAAGTTGAAAGTTCCTTGATGGGCAAGTTAATCTCATCAACCGTGATTTCGTCCCCCGATGAACAGGGATCTGGACTTGATGGAAAGTTTAGACAGCTGTAGCCATTGCAAAAAGCCCTCCTCACATTTTGTGGGTGGGGTTGATCAGAGCTATAGATATACCTATAATACATAGCAAATGATTCCATAATATCCATGGGGTGAGTCAGTAAATAGCCACTCCCATCTCATATTCCATATCTCTGTGCCTCTCTCTGCTGTAGTTATAGTGCCAACAGCCTGCCCGCTTTCTCTCATCACCCTCCCATTCACCTTCCATTCCTCTCAAAATGCCACCATCTAAGTTTTGTAAGGACTTGATACGCCTTGGTGGTGAAAAACACATTTAGGAAGAACGGTGCCTTCTCTAACCTGGTCCTCAGTGCGTCCGAAGGGCTATCCGTATTGTTAAGACAAATGTCTTATTGTATGCTCCAACTTGACTTGTTCAAGCCATCTTTCTCAATGGACTATCACAGTGTCTGTCATTATGAGACTCCTTCATGTTGCCTTTTTTGCTGCCCACAGTAGTTGACCCAAGGTAGATGGGACTAATGTCTTTATAATGCTCTATATTGGTCCTCAGTTTGTGTGTTGACGTTTATGCTCATGCGTCTGCATCTGTCACAGTGTAAACAATGACATGGACAGGGTGAAAGAATGTTAAATAATTTCTCTGCAGTTGCCCGGCACTCCTAATTCTAGCCAGACTGGGCAGAGCAGTTGGTTTGAGGCAGCCAGAATGGCCTCCAAAAAGTCACAAAAAAGTTGGAAGATGAGTTGAAAAACAAGGTGTCTTTTTGCACATACTTAGCTATCGCCAACCCATATCTCCACCAACACCATAAACAAGATATGACCATCACGCTCTGAAGGCCTATTAGAATGGCCATCCACAAACTTGTGTTGGCAGAGAGTACTGCACCCACCCAACAGGGAAAAATCCAGAAACAGAAAAAAAGAAAGGTACTATGGGCAAGACGCAGCTTGCCATGCACCAAAGACAAACTGGAGGTTCTGCCCTCTTCCATGATCCAGAACCCACTCCCAGCTCCCAAGGTGCCACCAGTTCGTACTCAATTCTGCATCTCCTAGACAAGCTTGACAAGAGAGTACTATTCCTCAGCCTTAAAACAAACATTGGCTAAGCCAGCAGGTCTCTCCTTTGAGAGATATTCGCTTTGTCAATGTTTTTGGCCAGGATGCACAACATCCCCGATGCTGTGCAGCATGGCTAAATAATAAGAAGAAAAAAAACCTATGACATGGCTGGCCACATCACTTTGTAGGTACGTGCACCATGCATGTGCGTGGCCACAAAAAGGTGCAGCAGCCTCCTTTTTTTTGTTTTTTTTGTTTCAGCCAATAGGAAAATGTTTTGATGCCCCAGTGGGGTGGAGCAACACGGAGGGTGCAGGTGGGGAAAGCTGCATGGGGTGGGAGGACAAACAATGGGTGGTAAAGAAGCATGGCGTGGGTTGGGGAAAAGTAACACGAAGGGTGGAGGGACAGAAGCAACTCGGAGGGGTGAGTGCATAGCTGACACGGGTTCTGATTGCTTATGGGTGACATTTTCATAATGTCAGTGTAATTATGAGTGACATGCAAAGACTATGAGTGACACTATCTCACAAGCAAAATCAAGCAATGAAGACGAGGTAGACATAAATATCAGAAAAACCACCCTTCTGAGCAGTGAGAAACTCTAAGAAGATCTGAAAACTTCTGCAAAGAATCAGAAATGTAAGGGCACTTGTGAGAGGCCACAGCGCAGAGCGGGACTGAGCCAGTCTCATGACGCTGAACAGAACTCAGTTTGTTGTGCAGTCAGTGACTGCAGAGCTCTGAGCTGTGTAACGTCCACAATTACTTTAGGGGCTCCCGGCTGCGAAGTTACTTTGTGCAGACTACATACAGTGCAAGGCAGAGCTGAGCAGCCTCTCAGCTAAACTTAAGTTACAGGCTGCATAATAATGTGTGCTCCTAAAAAAAGCACATTTGGAAGCCAAGTGATTTGTAATGAGTAGTAGTGGCACTTACTCTCAGCGAGCGCCGTTATAGTTCGGCCTGGCCAGCCGCGAGAACTCTCCCCAGCACTGTCCTTTACGCCGGTCTGAACAGCGCCGCGGTCCCGTACTCTGACTCGAGCGGCATTCATGGCTGCACTGGCAGTGGACTGCAGTTAGTGCAGGGCAGCGGGCCAGGCTGCTGAGCATGCACCACCACTCTCCCGCGGTGCCCTGACTGTTGATTGGGCAAATCAAATAATGAGACTGACGTCAGTGTCTTTGCCGTGGTTATTTGGTGAAAACATTGTTGCCAGCCCAGGCCAGAGATAGCTGCCTGCGCCAGCCCCCTAGGCTGCCAGCTAAGATCTTTGCGCAGTCAGTAGTACTTAAGCAGCGCTTAAACTTGACAGCTGTGGAGGTGCTATAAATGCATGACAGTGCATTTCAGTGCGGTGATGCAGACCACCCCACTGAAATGCGTTATTCTAATGCCTGATGCGTGGTACTTGGCAGGGCTGAGAGTGGGAAAAGCAGTGGGTGATAGAAGGAGGGTTTGGGTGGCGGGAAGCAACACCTAGGGCAGGGGTGGGATGAGAAGCAATGGGCGAGAGAGCAACATGGAGTGGTTGGGAGAGAAACACACGGGCGGAAAAGCAAAGAGGGACAAGCGGGCGCCAGCGTAACATGAAGGTGGCAGGGAGAAGCACACGTGTGACAAAGAGTAGCATGGACGGCAGCGGGAGAGACTTATACAAGGGAGACAGCTGGAAAACAAATGAAAAAGAATAAAGTAGTGTTTGAAAAGCATAAGTAAATATCCAAGAGGGAGTGAGAAGCTAGAAAGGGGTAACCCTCAGCCTCCCTGGATAGAACCAATAATTACACATGAGAGGGTTAGCCTGTCTAGAAATGAACTCTTAAGGTCTAACAGGTCAGTTATCTGGTCTTAATATATCTTAATATGGTGGAGGATCTGCACCTAGGTAACTTGGTGCGTCCCTGGCATCTCATGGATATATTAGTAGGATCCTTTCCCACAGGTACCACCAGTGGCCTGCTTCATCATCGGATCCTCACTCAACGCAATTTGTAAGCAGAGCTCTTTGTCTAAGGGATAACAAGTGCAAGTTAAAATCACCTTCAGGATCCTAAATTCTGTTTACTTGCAAGGTCCTTTGGCCAGAATAAAAACAGTGAGATGTTTTGTGGGTATAATGACCCCTAACATCAATGGGTCAACATGTTTCAGCCTGTATCTAGTGCCACTAAAGGTCAATAGGCTTTCTTCAGGACCGGAAATATATGTAGTAGCACTATGATATATATTTGGTAACAACCAACTATGAGTAGTAGTTTATACAACCATCATGAAGCATGCAAACATACAGACCAAAGTGGACCTTTTCTTGTAATGGTCTCGGAAACAAAAATGCACAATTGTATTTCTGTTAGGGGGTAATTCTGACCCCTTGATATTGTATTGTCTCATGCTCGGGCACACCTTGGTTGACGTGTACGACAGGGCGCTGCAAACACGTGAGTTTACCCTCCATAATGTCAGATATGCCATATATATACATATAAAAGCTCACACGGAACGGTAAATAAAAGCAAATTATTTTAGTAGAAAGTGTTCAGCATGCACACAGAAAACAGCCATTCAAAAGAGATGGTAAAGAGGCTATTCTTATTCAGAGGGACAAACACAAAATTGTTGAGCTGGGATATGAATAAGAGGTAGGCAAATGAAAGTGACAAGAAAGCCAACCAAAGCAGTTGGCTGGCTCAAAGCCCCTGCATGTTCTAAGTCAGCCCACAATGTCTTTCGCAACCTGTCTGGTAGGCTCATCCTAAAAATGGTAGTGCTCCCAAAATTTCTTTATCTGTTCATGAGCACTTCTATGCCTCGAAAAATTGGATTTTTTTCCAGACCCTTAAAACGTTGCTGACCAGGCAGGTTTGGGCAGATAGACAGCTAAGGATCAATTAGGATGTTAGGAGACTCCCGCCCTTATGATAAAAGTGGGTTCAAGGTCCCAGATCTGGAAACGTATTTTTGTTTAGTGTCCTAGAGCCATTTTGCTAGACATTGGTATCTCCCAGACGCTAAGCTACCTTGCCTTATACCAGAGAAAAAGCAAACTGATAGCGTTCCCTTGGTGTCCCTACTGCCATATATATTGTCGCGACCTGTGGTGGAGATAGTCACTATGGCACCCACCTGTTGTGTGTAGAAGACCATGAGCTTAAAATCCAGTATGAACTTCCTATACTCGCCAGCGATACCTGTGGCTCAAAACCCAATCATTCCACTCACCAAAGAGCGCAAGGTGTTGCAAACTCAGGCCAAGGCTGATATAACTAAAATAGACCATTCTGTGTGGAAGGTAATCGTCTCATGCTGGACCAATACAAGCCCAGGTGTGACCCTACTCCTCTGGGTATACTGAATTATCTTAGTCTGAGACTTACGGCGAGGGAGATGATCCCTGGCAAACCTCAGAAATTCTGGTCCCTGACACAGTTAATCAGATCCCCCAGATTACACAAGATGGGTGTCTAAACTTTTCACACTGGTTTATGCTTTCAGAACTGCTGGTTTCAACCACAGCAAGCAGATCAGGGAAATCATGTTTAGGTAGAACTGACTAATGCAAAATGGGAATATTCCTGTATGCAGAACAAGTTGTCTCCATAAATTATAGGCAAACACTACTTCATTTCAAATATCTACAGCAAGCATACTTCATACCTGAAATGCAACATCCAATAGTCGCTGCCAGGTCGCATCATTGCCCGTGTTGTCGGGCAGCTCAAGTGGGATTAAGCCCCACCGCAAGCATATGTCATGCCTGAAAGGCAACATACAATAGATAGACCCTGACCCTTCCAGGCTGCATCACTGCCCACACTGTCAGGCCGCTGATCCTGTAACTATGTAACCTGTAACGCACTGATCCTTATGTAAAGCGCTCTGATACCTCCGGGTCTAGCCAGCGCTATATAAAACTTTATAAATAAATAATGAAATGAAGCCCTGCCCCCTCACTCCCAATTTTGAAAACTGGTGATTACCAGTGTTGACTGTAGCAGGATTGGAGGCCAGATGGGCCCAGCTTGGGACCAGGTGGTACACGGCAATTGCGCTTTTGCTGGCGAATTGCAGAGTTGCAATGAATTGGTGCAAGAGTGACTTTCCCAAAAGAAATGACTGGTTGAAGGACCTAGCTATGTGCAGTGACAAAATGGAGGTGTACGCAACACTGCGACCCTTCACCACAAGGCCCAAGGACATATGTGGCCCATCAGGGCTGATTTGGCACTAGATGGCACTGTCACCAAATCATGGGGAGACCACATTAGAGATACAGGACCACCCCAAATTGGTGTTGGGATTACATCCAACTGGACATAGTTGCAATAGAAAACCAGCTCCTGAATGTTTGCAGGAGGTAATGTTTGTTTGTCAAGTTTAACATTTCGTCTTCGTTCTTTGTTAGAAATGTAAGAAGGAAACACTCTGTCCTGCATGCAGAGTATTGTGCACAACGTAATGGCTTTTAAGTGTGTTTATCTGTCACTGTTCTCATTTGTAAGTTAATAAACAAATATAAATAAAAAAACATGGAATCACTATGGGGACCCCATTCCAGTAAGCAAAATGATCTGTGGCAAAGATGACCCAGCAACCAAAATTGGTTCAATTAATGTAATGTCTCTTTTTATCACATGCCTTACATTCAACATGTCCTTGTTTTAATGATGTAGCCTTGTGTTCTGCAGGCATACTGCAGACTGTTGAGCCAGGCACATTATCCAACTGAGTTATCTTACTAGAATATGTTATTAGAATATGTCATCTGCAGTAAATAGCCTCTCTGCTGTTGAGCAATTCAGTGAGCTTTTACTGGCTTTAAGGCTACTTTTGTATTCACATTTTTAGTTCTTGCCATTGCCTTTGAAGATGGCCTATCAGCAGGGTGGATGAATTATTTAAATGGGGTGAATTGATTGGTGGCTTTTGGCGGCATTGTGCATTGGATGTAGAAGCCTGGTGTGTGTTGCAGTAAAAACTACAATAAGTGATGTTGCTGTTTGTTCCTGCAGATGGCGTCATCGGAAGAGTTTTCTGAACAGGATGAAGACAGGAAGCTGCCATACATTATAGGTGCACTCCTGCGGGAGGTCTTTAGAGGTTTCGAAGGGAAGTGTACCTGGGACCCAAACACAGTTTTGGCAGGGTGCTCAAAGCTCAGACTCAGCTCCTCATGCTTTTTATTACTTGACCCACACACCGCGCTATCGGTGCACCTCACTTGTTGCCTGCAGTAGCGTCTGTTAATCCCGAACTAGGACCCACACTTATGTCGGTCAGGACAGATTGTTCCTGACCTGAAATACTAACTTCTCTTCCAATGCCAATACCCACACGCATTCCTGCAATTAAACCAGCGTCCATACCAGAAAACCAGTGCTATTCCTGGTTTCTCGCAGCACTGATCTACTTTTACACAGGTTACTGGTGCCCTCAGCTTGATCCACAGGAGCACAGATTAACTGTCCCTTTTCTTTTACGATCTGTTATGATCACAGGGTCTGCCATGTTTACTTTCCCTTCTGTCTGTCTTCCTCGACATGTGTTTTCCCATGCCAATTTCTACAATGTTTTTGTCTATTCAGATTACTTCTGTGCAGGTTCCACACCTCCGAAAACCTGTCACAGTACTAAATGCCCACCATGCGCATTTTACTGGAACACGTCAAGTTCAAAGTGGCAACAAATTTACATGTTGTTTTTCATGAGACCAACTAATGTTTTTAACTTTCAGGCATCCAGAGCCTGAACCAGCAGGACCTCCTGGCTCAGCACAACCCTGAAAGGCCTGTTGTGGTGGAGGGACCCTTCCCGCTGTGGCTAAAAGCCACCCGCGTGTTTTACTATGTCCTCCGAGCTGACCCTTTACCACCAGAAGAGAAGGTGAAGAGCTGCTAGTTTCATTTCTAGGTATCAAAAATGTTGGCCACTCACAACTCTCTGCAACTTTGTTCCATTACTGGGAAACCGGTATTGAGTGCTAGTCACTCCAGGAAAGAAAGAGAAGCAGCCCTGTCTGGTTAACATAACATTGAGACAATGCAATAGTTCTCACATTTGCTTGAGTTAGAGCAATTGGAGTTGTAAATGACAATGTCTTTTACCCATGTGTTATGGAGTGTATGTATGTGGTGTGTAGTGGAATTATGTGGGTTGGATTGGAATTGTTAGTTGTGGAATTATGAGGCGTAGAATTGTGTGGTATGGAATTGATTTGTGCAGTGGAATTATGTGGCATGGTGTGCAGTGGAATTATGTGGATAGTAAATATGTGTTATTGAGTGTATTGGAATTATATGGAGTGGGATTGTGTGTTATGGCGTGTCATTATGTGGAATGGTATTTTGTGCTGTGGTGTGATATGTAGTGGAGTTTGTGTGGTGTGCTGTTGAATTGTGTGGCCTGATGTGGAATTGTGTGGTGTGGGTTGGATGTATGTGGTGTGTGTGTAATTGTGTTGTTGAGATGAAATATGTGGTTTGGTGTCAAATTATGTGGTGAGTGGAGAACAGAGAGAGGGATCACATGAACAGGACACATCAGGGGCACAGTGGAAAGTAGATGTGATTTAAGAAAAAAGTTTCTGCATGTTAAAGAAATACACTTCTTTGGCATTTTAAAAGAGTTTGCTATATTTTACATGGTCTTGTTACATAATTTACATGGCAAACATTTTCAGGGTTTGTCTCTGTGCATCTGCGTTTGTAAAACCCGCACTTGACACAAACGAACAAAAGCTAAACATTCTTTAATTATGCGTCACAGGAAGAGCGAGTGCCTCGAGGCAAAGAGTGAAGGGGAGGCAGCCATGAGAGCGACAATTAGGAGAAGGCTGGAGTGATGGGAAGAGAAGCGAGAGAGAGAGACTGAGAAGGACAAGGCAAATAAGCTTTTTTTTGCAAATGTTCTTGGCTTAGGAAGTTGAGCGCTAGCTGCTGGCGAATAGGGTAGTCTAACGTACAAGGGTTCGAAGGCAGGCATTATGTACTCAGCTCTCGTGCTACTGATAATTTTCGTATTATCATAAAAAAGAGGGTATTGCACCTGCAATTAATAGCGCTTAGAATCGACATATGTGGGGTATGAAGAGCTAATCAACAAGTTATGAAGTAAACCTTCCTCGTCCTCCTTTTCCCCCTCACACTAAACTGAGAAGAGCTCTCATTTGCCATGATTTGCACTATTGCCCCTCAGACATGCGATGCTCCGCATGTGGTGGTTTGCATGCCACAAGTTCCAATACCAACATAGACGGCTCAGTCTTTCAACACTCCGAGGTGGCTAAATCTGGTACCATTACATTGGGTAATATTAGCGCCTGTCCTTTACAGACAGAAATGGCACGGGCGCGATATAGAGCGTTATATATGGCATGTATTATTATTCTCTGCTACACACAGAAAAGCAAATGGTTATTTGTAAAGGAAGCTGTGAGTGTAAAGATGGCTTTATACCGCATTCTTCCAGACAGTGTCACCGTGGCAATACTTCAAGAGTACCTGTAATAAACGCACATCTGTTTAGTGTTTCAGAAATGTTATAAGACCAAAAACACTATGGTATTTTTAAGCACGGAAGCCGCACATCTTGCTTGTTGGATCGGGCGATCTATATTAGAATTTAGTTTAGGGCCCAGAAATCAAGGCAGACATCAACGGTTGGGTGTACACAGCAGAGCCATTTATCAGAACCACATGAGTCAGCAAAAAGAGTGCAATGAGCACAGAGCATGCACTGGTCTGATGGCATCTGGGGTAAAGCTTCCCGACGTGGACGGGAGTGCAACGACAAATTGCTGCATCTTTTAATACACGTCGTGGTCTTCTTTTGGAGTGACTGTCATGCGATTAAAATCTTCCTGAAGACGCAAGCTTCCCCTAAATTAAAAGCTTTTTGCATGCATATTTGTAACTAAGTGACATGCCACTCGGGTATGTTGATAAAGGTGTGCCCATTAGGAGTGACAGTCCAAATGGTCACAACACCTGTGAAAATATGTGGAATTCTTACAAAACTATTTTGGATGAAAAGGTAAAGTCTACGGCAAGAAAAGAAATTTACATTACTCCAGTATTGGAACTTTCATAGATTCACATGCTTGAATCTTTCCCCGTCGTCGAGATGGGAGTCCCCGGTAAATCAAAATAGCAATGCAAAGCTATCCTAAACTAGAAACTAGGCCTAGGCCCATTTCAGTTTTATAACATATCCACCTCTTTTTGTAAAAGGGACCAAATAAAATACACAACCAATCAGAACAGCCTCACCCTTTAGAACCTTCCTGAGAGAACCTCAGACCTTCAGATGTTCTACCGCACGTTGTGCTAGGGAGTCTCCACTGAGCTCTGATCAGTTATCCCTTATTTGACTACTTTTGAGAGAATTCTTCAGCTATATTTTTTCAGATTACTCTACAATTTTGGTCTGTTCTCGATTCATCATGGCAGACGAGGAGAAAAAGGGCCTTTTTAGAGCCTGTGCCATCTACTCTAAAAAGAGGCTTTATGTGGATGACCCTCATAAAGGGTTGCATATACTGCTTGTATCCGGACCACAAGACCAAAGACTGCAAGGTATGTCGTACCTTTTCTACTAAAACCTTGAGGGATCGTGAGGGACGTCTCCTTACCTGGCTCCAGAAGCTAAAATCCAGAAGGGAACCAGTCTCTAGTGACGACAGTGATGAGGCCTCATCTGCTTCGTCTTCTAGAAGATCTGAAAAAAGAGGAAGGTCTGACCCTACTTCTTCTGAGGAGCGCCCTCGAAAAGCCTCTAAAAAGACCTCCCATGGGTCTGACAGGCTCAGTCCAACTAAATCTCCTCACCGAGGTGAAAAGGAGAGGAAAGGACTTAAAACAGGAGACAGTGGAGTGAGGAAGTCGAGCTCTGTTCCTCCTCCTTCCCCTCCTGAGGGGAGAAAAGTGTTCAAAAAACCCTCCTCTGTTCCTCTTGAGGAAAGACGGGAAAAGAAGTTACCACCGTCGACGAAGCAGTCGACGACATCGTCGACGCAGAGTGACATGGGTCAGTCATTCAGCTTCCCTCATTTCCGTCGACGGGATCTTCGCCGAGAGCTCTGACGGTGTCGACGAAGACAGTTCCAACTCCATCGACGACCGCAGTGACGACGAAGCTGTCGACACCGACAGCAATGACGATGTCGACGAAGACGGCGACGACAAGAACGACGACGACGGCAGCGTCGACGACGATGGTATCGACGACAGCGCTGTCGATGGCAATATCTTCATCGTCGACGATTCCGTCGACGACATCGTCGACGGGGGTGAAAAGTTCTGCAGAGAGACAGAAAGCGCCATGTGACTCCTGAAGTCACTTCACCCAGTAAGGTGACCCCTCTTCTACCCTCTCACCTCCTGGAAGAGGAGGACTCGGATGATGACGGTCCTTTTGGATATGCCCATAGCCCTTCGGAGCTGCACGTTAAATGTCAGGAGGAGGATTCTGAAGAGGGATATGAAGGGGAGCAGGACTTTGATCCTCCCCAGGACTACCATAGAGGATATCAAGAGGAGATGGTCTGTATGCCATCTTCATTGATTTCGGACTTGCAATTTATGCTGTCAGACTACAAACGGAGATTTCCGACACCATCTTCGGTTCCGGAACAGGGCTCAGTTCCCACTAGACCAGCCTCGGTGCCTTCCACCCCCCGGGTGCCACCACCACCACCGCTGCAATTGTTAGAGGATCCTCCACCAACTACTCCTATTATCCAACAAGATACCTCAGATGATGATCAAGGGGACACAGATCTCCCAGACCCGCATAGGGAGTAGGATGATTACATTATCCCTACTCCTTCTTCCCCTACACCGGTTCCTGTGGATTCTCCGCCGGGGGACATAGGTGGTTTCCACAATCTGCTGGAGAGGGCGGCCAAGAGGTTTGATCTGCCTATGCCCTCGGCGCAGACAGACTGTTTCTTGTATGACTTTAAGGAACCCTATAAGAAAACGGTGAGAACCATTCCCATTGTAAATCATGTTTGGGAAGAGGGTCTTAAAGTCATGAAGACCCCAGCCACGGTGGTTCCGAGTGCTTCCTCGATTGGAAAAGAAATATAAAGCCCCAGACGATAGCCCGGCCTGCCTGGTAGAGTCAACCGAAACCGGACTCAGTCATATCACAGGCAGCGCAGCGGAAGTCGAAAAATCCGGCAGCTCCTCTGACCACACCTCTGGACAAGGAAGGCAGGCGCCTAGACAATGCGGGCAAGAGATTCTCCTCTATGTCAGGCCTACTGGTCAAAGCAGCTAACGCTTTAGCGATTCTGGGCCGCCACGACCACCAGATGTGGTGTGATCTATCTCCTTACCTCGACCAACTGCCTGAGGACAGTAAGACCGAAGCAAAAAAGATCCTCCTGGAAGGAGAGAGGGCCTCCTCTGAGGTCATTGATTGTGCAATGGATATTGCTACAACTGCTTTTCGTTCCCTGGCGGGAGCAGCTGTCCTATATCGCCAGGGTTGGCTTCGAGCAACCTCGTTTAGACCAGAGGTCCAGAACAAAATATTAGACCTTCCATTTGATGGAGAAGCGCTATTCGGAAAACATGTGGACGACGCTCTCCAAGACATAAAAAAGGACACAGACACGGCGAAGTTGCTGGGGACGCTTCAATACCGTAAAGTTCCTTTTCGAGGAGCAAGGGGTAGAGGGCTTCCTTCATACAGAGGAGGGTACCAGCAATATAGGTACCCCTCGTATACACCTGCCACGCAGTCTTACCGTCCGCAGTACAATCAGCGACAAGGTCAGTCAACGACCTATTCTAAATCGGCGCCCAGAGGCAGAGCAGGACGTCAAGGGAAAGATTCTTCAAGACGTCAATAGCAGCTTGCAGGCTCTGACTACCTTTCCTTCCCCTCATCGAACACCTGTAGGGGGCAGAATTTCTCTCTACTTCCAAAATTGGCAACAAATAACCTCAGATCGTTGGGTGCTCAGCATAGTTCAATTTGGCCATACGTTGGAGTTTGTTCATCCTCCTCCAAACACCCCTCCTCGCACCCACTTAACAAAACAACTCCGTCTCCTGCGCCTAGAAGTCCAACAAATGTTGCAGAAGGGGGCAATAGAACCGGTTCCTCTCTCCCAAAGAGGAAAGGGATTCTACTCTTGGTTCTTTCTGGTTCGAAAGACTGTCGAAAGGTGGCGCCCTATCCTAGATCTGAGGGATCTCAATACCTATCTCATAAAGCAGTCGTTCTGAATGATCTCCTTGCAGGATATACTTTGACTTCTAAATTCAGGAGATTTCATGGCCACTTTGGATCTAGAGGACGCATATTTTCACGTCCCCATTCATCCATCGCACAGGAAGTTCCTTCGCTTTACAGTAGCCAAGAGCCACTTTCAATTCAAGGTCCTCCCTTTCGGTTTCAGATCGGCACCAAGAATATTTACGAAAATTCTGGCTCCGGTAGCGGCTTTCCTCAGAAGACAACAGCACCAGGTGTTCCCCTACCTAGACGACTGGTTGCTAAAAGCCCCCTCCAAAATCTCAGCCAGGAATTCGGTGACAGCCTGTACAAAGCTGTTCAAGAGTCTAGGTCTTACCCTCAACAGGGAAAAATCTAATTTGTGTCCGTCCAAGAACGTCATTTTCTGGGAGCCATGTTGGACCACGTCCTGAACAGGGCATTTCCGTCACTAGAAAGGCAAACCAGACTGATGTCAATGGCCCGTCTACTTCTAAAAGGTCACTTTCAGTTCGCCTCTACAAATCCCTTCTGGGATCCATTTCGTCCTGCATTCCTCTGATACCCCACTGCAGACTACGAATGCGTCCTCTCCAGGAGCAACTGGATTTACAGTGGCATCAGGTGCAGGGGGTCTTTCGAGGACATGATCACGGTCACTACACCAATGAGAGAAGCCGCTTCATGGTGGATTCACAAGGAGAACATTTCCCAGGGTCTCTCCTTCTTGGTCACCCCAGCTTCTCAGATAATTACGACCGATGCATCCCTGTAGGATTTGGGAGCGGTCTTACAGGACCTCCAGATAAGTGGTCGATGGGGACAGCATCATCGTCTTTTGCACATCAATCTGCTAGAACTCAGAGCAATTCGCCAAGCCCTACAGGCGTTTCTCCAGAGAATATAAAATTCTTCAGTTCTGATAAGAACAGACAGTGCGGCACGAGATCCCGTCTGTTGTCTGTGGAAGCTCAAGGTGTCTGGGAATGGGCGATCCTACATGGGGTTTCACTGAAAGCAGAGCGTCTTCCAGGGAGTCTCAACGAGACGGCGGATACACTGAGCAGACTAAAGTCAGTCTGCCGCAAGTGGGAGCTGGATCAGAGAACACTGGAGGACATTTTCCGGCTATGGGGCACACCGTCCATAGATCTGTTTGCGACACCGGAAAACAGGAAATGCCGGTACTTCGCAAGCTGGCATCACCATCCGGGATCCTGGGGGAGTGCGTTTTCGATGGCATGGTCAGGCGCCTTTGTCTACGCTTTTCCCCCCATTCCTCTTCTCCCGAGGCTTATCAGGAAGTTAAAGACGGAACCCTGCAAAATGATCCTCATAGCACCGTCCTGGCCTCGCCAGTACTGGTACATGGAGCTTCTTCTTCTGTCGGTGGAACAACTGATTCCCTTGGATCCTATCCTGTCATTGCTGACGATGTCCCAGGGCCAAGTACTGCATCTGGATCCCAAATCCCTGCAATTATCAGCATGGCTCCTGAGCACAGAGAGTTTCTCGACCTGAAGTTGCCCGCAGAATGTAGAGACATCCTTTCCCAAGCTCGTGCTCAGAGTACAAACAAGACATACCGGATGAAGTGGAAGAGGTTTTGTCACTGGTGCCAAGAATCGGGAGTTCATCCTTTCTCTTCTTCGGCTCATAAAATCCTTCCTTATATCCTTTCTTTGGCAAAAGCGGGCCTGGCTCATGCATCTATTAAGGTTCACCTCGCGGCCATCTCTCGCTTCAGAAGAACATCTTCAGGCCCTTCTCTTTGGTCAGCAAGAATAATTAAACAATTCATGAAGGGGCTTTTTCGAGTCTTCCCTCCGATTAAGCCTCCTCCACCACTGTGGCACCTTAACGTGGTGTTGGCTCAGCTCATGAAACATCCCTTCGAACCTATCCATAAGGCGGACTTAAAATTCCTGTCGTGGAAGGTGGCTCTTCTTCTGGCTCTGACATCGGCTAGAAGGGTTAGCGAATTGCAGGCACTCACTATCCAGGAGCCTTTTCTTCGATTCAAGAATGACACAGTAGTACTCCCTACTAACCCGAAGTTCATCCCTAAGGTGCCCTCGGATTTCCATTTAAATGAACCTGTGGTTCTTAAGACTTTTTTCCCTCAACCTACAACTCCGGCTGAGAGATCACTTCATTCACTAGACATTCAGCGTTGCTTAAATTTCTATCTCCAAAGAACTAAACACCTTAGGAAGTCACCTCAGCTCTTTGTAGCTTACAGTGCTCCTCGTAAGGGTTTCCCCCTTTCTAAACAAGGAATTGCACGTTGGATTTCCAGCTCTATCCAGTATTGTCATCAATTAGCTGGAAAACCCCCTACAGAAGAAAGTCCGTGCTCACTCCACGAGGGCAGTCTCTTCCTCTACAGCCCTCTTTGCTGGGGTACCTATCCGGGACATCTGCAGAGCAGCCACCTGGAAGAGTATCCATACCTTTACCAGACATTACTGCTTGGATTCTTCGACACGTGATGAAACGGCAGTGGGCCAAACAGTCCTGAGGAACCTATTTCAATAGCGGTGAGCTTTCTGTTTCATCCCTCCTTCCTTTTTTAGGTCTCGCCTGAGCCAGCGCATGCGCTGCTCTGGCCGAGACATTTAGTAAGTGGGCTTTTAAAAGTCCGACCACACGCTTTTGCTGGCCTCAAGCTTGCGGTTACGCGCGCAGGCACGCGCACAGGCGCCATCTGGCTTTCCTCTCGCAGACTGCTCTCCCAAGTGCGCGCGCCTCGCTCCACCTCTCCGTCTTGCTCGCGCTTCAACGCTCCTCCCCCTCCCCACCACAGAGCGCGTCTCGCCGGCCGCGCGATCTTGTTATTCCCCTGGTATTAGCGCAGAGCGGAGGTTCCTAGAGGCGCTGAGTTTCAGCCTTCCCGCCAGGTGCCACGCGGCCAATGCTTGTTTCAATGCTAGCATGCTCTTTCTAGGCACAGTCTTTGTTTCTAAAGTGACTCTATTTAGGGTAGTTTTCTTGTATAACCATGATTTCTCGTGTAAAAAGTCTTCCTTTCTATTGGCTAATATGTCTTTCAGTTCCTCCCTTTTCTTATTTCTTACCGCCCACAGAGCAGCGCCTAACTTCTGGTAACTTTCGCCTAGTGTGTTAAAATGTTTGGTCTTGGAACCATTTTCTTCTGTATTGCTTCTGTTTGTTGAACATAGTCGATTTGTGGCAGCGCCTCATGCCTTCGAGCTTGATTTGTCAGTGGCTGTTATCGCTTCATTTTCTTCATTTGGTGAATTCCCTTCAGACCCCCCTGCCTCCGAATAACCAAGGACTGTTGGCTTTTGAGACATTTGAGCGCTTTCCTTCGGCTGACAAACAGAACACTGTGGAATGTGTATGACTTCTGACAGCTCCTCTTTGCCTTGACTTTTAAGTAGAATTTGGCAGCAGCTTTTTTATGCTTGCTTTCCACCTTGCCTCTAAATAACCGAGGTCTCTTGGCCGATACGTTTTGTTAATTCTTTTTAAATAATGGCTTATTTATGTGTCTTGTTAGCAGTTTTTTTTGTGTTTTACATGTATTTCATTTATATGTCATAATGTACAGTGTGTGCACATGTAAAATGTGTTTTTTTCATTATTGGGACGCTTAGGACGTCTTGCCTGTTCAATAACTACTGTGCCGTCGTTTATATAGGCGTAACACCCCTGAATATTTATAGCATTCGCCCATCACCCCCCATATCAGAAGCCTCTTGTTCTCCAAACAAAAGCGACAGCTTGCCCCAGACCTGCTGGCTCGTTGCACATGCAAAAGTAATGATAAATGCGCTTAAAACTGAAGCTGCCTTTTAACAGGCTAACAGACTGAACACATCGTATTAATTATGATTCAATCATTTGCAGGCTCAAAGTATAAGCTGACTTTTGGAAGGTTGTCAGATGGAACTCCACAGATTAATTAAAATCCGATTGCAATTTTCTGATTGGTGCTCAAGTACCTTTTTGTTGGTGGGTTTAATGGGTTTAACAAATACATTGAAATAAGAAAAGTTGTTGTGCAGAGATCTACTTTAAGCAAGAGTAACAAAGGATATTTGTGCTCAGACTCGGTAGAGTCACATCATGTCCTCCTTTCTGCCAAACCTCCCCTGGAGTTTCAAATTCAATTACAGCAATATAGTAGTTGATAAATAGGTTTTTATAAATTCTTTTGCCACACAGTTCCAATACAACAGATATAATTACACTACACACTACATACATACAGTACATAACACATGGGTAAAAGACATTTTCATTTACAATGCCAATAGCTCTAACTGAAACAATTGCGAGACCTATTGCATTTTCAATGCTTGTAGAGTAAGCTTCTTTCATGGTCGGTGCCAAATGTTTTGGCTTACTCTGATTTAGTCTTACTCTCTACGTTCTGTTTCTGTTTAACTCTGGTTCCTGCTTTTTCTCTTTCAGGTATTCGTTTCTTTCTCCCTCTCATGTCTCTCTCAGCATCATTTCTCTTTCTGCCCCTATTACTGTCTCTCTATTTCTCCCCCTCTCGTTTCTTCTTCTATCTCCTCCTCGTTTCTCTTTCTCCATCGCTTCTCTTTCTCCCTCACTCTGTCTCCCTCTACTTTCCCTTTCTCTCACTCTGGTTTCGTATTTCTACCCACAGAAATCCACTCTATCCCATTTAACAACAATACACATAAATACACTCCACACTATGCCACATAATTCCTCTCAACATAATTTCACTCAACGCCACACTGTACCATGCCACGCTATTGAACTCCACACAAATCCATTCCACACAATTCCACACCAAACCACATAATTCCTCCCCACAACACAATTCCGATCCACACCACATATATCCAATTCACGTTAACATAATCCTTATCAAAGCCTTCTTACTCCTCAGGGGATTGGGGATTTCCTGGTGATGATTCTGATGTCTTATTCAAGCTTGGATCCAGGTCCTGCAGTTTTTGCACCTGCTGAGAGCCTATGCATCCCACTGGTGCTTTATCCCAGGTGCTGAGTGAGAGACCTCCAATGATGTATGAGGAGGAGTTGGCTGCAACACAGTGGCAGGCTCTCTGCTCCAGTGCAGATCTTCTGGCTAATGCACCGGAATCTGCACTGGTGGATGGATCCGATCCAACCATTACAAATGTTGCCTTTGGGACCTTATAAGTGTTTAGCCATGCAATAGTTGATGTTGTTGCACCAAGGATATTGTGCTGCATAACTAAATACTTATAAGGTCCCAAAGCGAGACCTATTGGCTATGCCAATGCTTGTCTTTCCTAACTCCTCGCACATTCTTTGGTAAATGTTGTTTTTATTTTTTCACGTTATACGATGTGTATGACTCTTTCGCATGTTCAAGAAGCCTATGACTGTTTATAGACTCTTGGAGGTTAATGCATAATTACGCAAAAAGATTAAATGCTTATTTGGTTACTCTTCAAGGTCTAGATTAAGAAAACATTTTGATGGTTTCTATTTTTTCTGTCCTTATGTACTATTTCTAAAAGGATCGGGACAAGAAATGTGCTCATAACTGCTGGCTACTCTGATTCAAGCATGTGAATCTATGAAAGTTCCAATACTGGAGTAAGAAAATAAGTTACTTACCTGTAACTTTAGTTCTCCAGTATTGGAAGCTTTCATAGATTCACATGCGACCCACCCCCCTCCCCTGAGAAAGCTCAACCTTCCTTTTGACCTTTATGGTTACCCTCCTCCCCTGAGAAAGCTCAACCTTCCTTTTGACCTTTATGGTTATCCTATAGCACTACTGCTGCGAAAATCTGAAGGTGTGAGGTTCTCTCAGGAAGGTTCTAAAGGGTGAGGCTGTTCTGATTGGTTGTGTGTTTTATTTGGTCTCTTTTACAAAAAGAGGTGGATATGTTATAAAACTGAAATGGGCCTAGGCCTAGTTTCTAGTTTATGATAGCTTTGCATTGCTATTTTGATTTACCGGGGACTCCCATCTCGACAACGGGGAATGATTCAAGCATGTGAATCTATGAAAGCTTCCAATACTGGAGAACTAAAGTTACAGGTAAGTAACTTATTTTCTTACTGGCCACCCACATTTCTGCAGTCAGCCACTGTTCCTTCATGCCAGGGGTCTCCCACCCTTCCGACCTTGCCTCCTTTGCAGGTCTGTGTTACAGGATCGGACTGCGACAGAAAATAGGCGTGGGCACCAAAATACAAGTGGCGTTTATTAGTGAATCCGCTGTGCGAAAGTGAAACGTAAAAATAATTAACATGAAGAGCGGCGCCCGTCCGTGAAGCTGGCGCAGTGCAACAAAAGAAAGTTTGTTTACACAGGCTATTAGTTGGGAAATGCAGCTACACGGACGGGTGCCGCGCTGCATGTTAATTTTTTTATGTTTTACTTTCGCACAGAGGCTGTATGTGGCCGAGAAAGCCTCACACATACTCCACACTTCATCTTTAACAATGCTTGCTAGGCGGGCAACGTGCTCGTACACAAGCATTGTTAAAGATGAAGTGCAGCGTATGTGTGAGGCTGTGTTGGCCCGCAGGAAAGGTGAAAAATAAACAAAAAGTAGCGCAGTGAAGCTAAATGCATGAGCCAAACGGAAAGGATCCACGTCGCAGAGGCGATCGCTAGGGCTGGGACAAAACGCCCACAAGGCGGGACAAATGTACCCTGTGCACCAACCAAAACAATTGAATTTATAAAGGCACGCCAGGCAACCAATCAAAAAGCGGTAGGCGTGTTTCATGTTACAGAGGAATTACTAAATGCCTCGCAGAGCAACGCATGCGCGCTGCCCTTAAGCTCGACCTAAAAATGGGTGTTCAAATGTTGCGGTTATTCGTTTTAAGATCGAACCCTACCAGGCAGTGCAGCTGTCTTGTTTCAAGACTTCTTTGGGACATTCTGGAAGCTTCCCTGGGAATGCATTCCCCCATTGCTTACCATTTGCTTTGTGGTTTGTAACTCGCATTACTTGCTTTCTATTTGCTGGCTTAATTTGTTTTAGGCTGTCCAGCTTGTCTTTGTTTCTCTCGTGGAGCATAGCCTGTTTACCACCTATTTGACTCGCTCCTTGTATTCTTCCACAAGTGCTGGTTTTTTGTAAACAGGCTTTTACATTTTATTCTAATCTTGTCAGATTTGCAGTGCACTCAAAGACAAAGGTCCGATGTCAGGTTCTGTCTTCCAGAGGGAGCTTGGTGTTTACTTTTGTTTCTCTGACTTAAAAGTGAGAGGATTTATGTGACAATCTTGCTGGGTACAGGGGGTGAGCTGGAGCAAGGGCTGTAGGATGATATTTTTTTCTAGCACACAACAACATTTAAATGTCTAAATGAACTATTGCAAATATTTCAGAATATATCAGAATAAGGACAGCACTAATGAAGCACATTTTTTTTTGTAATTCTGAAGTGTAGTGGAAACAAATATTTTAATATGATCAAAACAAATCAGTACACTAGGTGAGGCCATTTCCACACATTATAGTTTGTGCGTGGTATAGTTTTATCAGTAAAACTGTATGTCTGTACAAATGTAATGGTCATTTCCCTTGAAAATGTGTCTGTGATGGCTGTGCTCAACCACACCATGCATACTCCACTCTACGCCACTCCACTCTACGCCACTCCACTCTACAACACTCCACTCTACAACACTCCACTCTACAACACTCCACTCCCACCTTCGCTACTCCAATCTACAACACTCTACTCTAATCCACGACACTGTACAGCACTAAACTCCCCTTTATGCTATGCCACTCCACTCTATGCTACGCCACTCTACAACAATCTAATTCACTATATGAGACTACTCCACTCATAGCAAACACAAGGAGCCACTTCACTCTAGGCTACTCCACTCTGCGACACTCCACTCCACGCTGCTACACTCTGACACTCTACTCCATTCCACTCTACGACACTACTCCACTCTGACACTCCACACCACTTCACTTAGGCCACTCCACACTACGTCACTCCACTCTACGACATTCTATGCCACTCGTCTCTACGCCACTTTACTCCACTCTACGGCGCTTCACTCTACTCATCACCGCTCCACTCTACTTTACTCCACTCTATGACACTTTACTCCACTCTATAACACTTTACTCCACTCTGTGCTGTGCCACTCTAAACCCCTCCATTCTGCATCACTCCACTGTACAACACTATGCCACTCTATGGCACTCCACTCTACGCCCCTTCTCTCAACTCCGCTCCTCTCGACGTCCCTTCTCTCAATGCCCCTTCACTCTATGCTCCTCCACTCTACGCCACTCTCCTCTGACACTCTACAACACTCTGCTCCACTCTGCCAGTCCACTCCACGCCACTCCAATCTACAACACTCCACAACCCTCCACTCTATGACACTGTACTCCACTCTGCCACTCCATTCTGCGCCACTCAACACTGTACTCCACTCTACAACACTCTGCTCCACTCTGTGCCGCTCTACTCTGTTACTTCACTTTATGCCACTCCACGCCACTCCACTCAACTACGCTCTACTCCACGCAACTCGACTCCAGTCTGTGCCACTCCACTCTACAATACTATATGCCACTCTATGCCATTTCACTCTAGGCCACTCTACTCTACGACAATCCACTCTGTCACACTACACTCCATTCCATTCTATTTCACTCTACCACATAATACACCACTCCACACTACTGCACTCTACACCACTCCACTCTGCTCCACTACAACACTCTGCCAGTCCACACCCTTCTCTATGCCACTCTTCGATACTGGACTCCACTCTACGTCCCTCCACTCTACAACACTCTACTCCACTCTGTGCCACGTTTCTTTACTCTATACCCCTCCACTCACGCCCCTCCACACTGATCCACGACACTGCACTCTATTCCATCACACTTCACTCCACGACACTCAATACCAAGACACTATGCCACTCTACAACATTCTACGACACTCCATGCCACTCCACTCTACGCCGCGCTACTCCACTCCCCTCTATGCCACTCATTTTTAGCTATGCTGAACAGCAGCCTTACTGGCACAATGGCTAAAACAAATGAGCAAAACCAATAGCTCTTGCATAGGTGCGACCTATTGGCTTTGCCAATGCTTGTTTTCATATGTGGGCATAATTTTTAGGTAAAAAAAAAAGGATGGCCGGTCTGCTTCAGTGTCACACAAGAGCCATAGTTCCTCCCACCATCTTCTTATACATGCAATGCCTGCGCCCTGGATCTATCTTTCACCATAAAACCATAACTGCTCCTATACTGTGCAGCAAATCCAAATGTCCCTTATAATGTCTGCATGCCTCCAATCTCTACACTCTATCCCTCTCCTACAGCGCCTCATCTAATTGCAGCTCTTCTCTGCTTCCATAGAGAGAAAAAGTGTTGGATCCCGAGCGAAGCCTATATTACCCTATTGTGCTCGACTTGCAGTTGGAGCGGGACCTTGGTGATGATGATGACTTTGATGTAAATGAAGGTAACCACCTGCTGCTTGTTCTCACCCAAGGGATTGCAAGGTGCCCCTTGTCATGTGTTCATACTTCACCCAGTCTAGCAACCTCATGTTGTCTCATGGTGGGTTTGAATAGCTCCTGCATTCCAGAATTCTTAAGTTGTCCCATTTGAGGAGTGAGAAAGGTCTGAGAAGTCCCATGCTATGAAGACAAGCTCCCTTCCATTGAGTTCCTAAGTTGCCGGTGTAAGGCTTATCCATTCCCCAGATTTTAAGCTCTCCGTTTTCTAGTGCAAGTAGGTCTCCCTGTCCAGAGATGTCAATCTGCCCTTAGTAGCTCTCACGTTTGAAAATTCTTGCATTGTTCTATGTGAAGAGTATGAAACTCAGAAGAAAATTCACTAGATGTTCCATGTTGGTTGTGAATAGCCCACCTATACCTTGCAGCTTACAATCCAAACCAATACAATGTCAGAAGGTTGCCTAGTGCAGATACCTTAAGATTCTTCCATGTCCGCTGTGAATATTTGATAAATAATGTGGAAATCTTTATCTGTTCTATCCCTTGTGCATTTTTATGTTAATTGTAAGCAGATATTCCTAGTGACTATACTGGAATGAACTGTGCTTCTCTAAATACACACACAGCCCTTCCTCCAAATTGTCTGGCTTCTGGTAACGTATATTTAATTCTGGCATGTTTGGGTTGTAAGGAGTAGTATCCTATTTCATGGCAACAGTGTGCAGCTACAATTTGTACCATTATTGATATTTATCACACAAATATCAGAAGCAGTTAATGTATTAGAATTGCAAGCTTATATGCTTCACACAGGCAGTTTCAGTTTGAGATAAACACAGTACAGTACTAATGGCAGCAGTGGCAGATACCTGTATACCACAGAATATCAGTTTCTTTCTCCCCAAGATACCTTTATACCACACAATCAGTACAGCATCTGAAGTGCAAACCTCAAATACAGAACAAAGCACAAGTATTAATAGTGGAAGCTACGTTTTCTCCAGCTTTGTATCTTTAACAGATTCACATGCTTCAATCATTCCTTCTTGTTGAGCTGGGAGTCTCACTGTACCTTTAAAATAGCAATATGAACTTTATTGTGTCTCAAAGGATTGAAAGTGTCACTATGGTAGCACATTCACTAATTAGAAAAAAAGACTCAAACGTCAGTCATTGAGGTTAAAAAGCACAGTTCACCACTCCTTCCAGAGGCCACATAACATTGCTTACTTTTCTCAGATAATTTTTTGGGACGCTTCACATTTAATCGTACTTAGTTTCCTTTGATTTTCCAACCCTTTTGGTGGTCCTCTGGCTGCCTAGGTAGTCGCTAAGGAGTGAACAAAGGGAGAAAATGCAATTTGGATACGACTGCCTGTCCTGTAAAGGTCCTGTTTAGACCATGTGGGAGTACCTGCATGCACAGGATCCACACGAAGTCTGGGTTCATTGTCTGTCTCTAAAAATAGGACCACTTCTGCAAGTTTTGCAGAAAACTCTCTTCAGAACTCTCAAGGTAACTTAAGTGGTGCCTCCCCCTGTGGTTTAAAAAGTCCAAGGCCATCTGCTCATCTGAGAGTGAGTTGGTACAGAGCACTCATCCAAAGTACTGGAAAAAAGGTGCATAAAAGGAAGCATTCAAAATCAGAATTTCCCAAAATGGTTGCATGTTCTGATTATATAGTCTCTCCAAGATTGGATCTTTCATAGATTCACATGCTTGAATCATTCCCCGTCGTCAAAGTGGGAGTCCCACAGTACCATAATAAAGCAGTATGTATCACTATCATAGGCTATAATGGCAATGAAAAAATCAGTTTAGTAGCCTATTTATGTCTTTTTTTTTTTAAAAAGGACGAAACTTGAACTATAACAAATCAGGCGACAGCACCCTCTAGAACACTCCCAACAGAGGCTGAGTCCATCAGATTTTCTACCCCACATCGTGAGAAGGGAGTCTCCCTGAGCTCTGCTCAGTTTCTTCAGCTAGTACTTCTTTTTGGATCATCTAAGATTATAATTCAAGTTTCATTTCTCTGACTCTGGCACTAATACGTCAGTGTAGCAGAAAAAAATGTAAAGAACTACAAAATATGCCCTAACCTTTTCCTCAAAAACTCTCATGTATAGAGAGATGAGGCTATTATTGTGGCTACAGAAATGTAAATCTGTCTCTTCTGATGAGGACAGTGAGGATCCCTTCCCCTCACAGGAGAGGAGAAAGGGAGAGGTCGCGCCAAGGTTCTCTAGAAGGCATGCAGAAAAGCCATAAAAAAGACTTGCCATGAGTCTTCATAGGCACTTCTCAGAGAGAGAACATTGGAAAAAACTTCCTCAGAGAAAATATCAGACCCTACAACTCCCTCTTTGGAACTGACACAACATCAGAGAAATACTGATAACATGTCAGTGAGGTGTCTATGGCAAAACTGCCGTCAAAATCATCATTAACAAGATTTACAATGACAACATAGACAACCACAACCATGTCGACTATTACTGTCTCACCTAAGACGGCCTCGTTTGCGATGTAGATATACCTTACCATGGCAACGTTCTGTTTGGCAGGCACGTTGACGACACCTTGCAAACAGTCAAGGTGGACTCTGACACTGCAGGATCTTTGGGCACATTACACTTTTGAAAGAAACACTCTTTAGAGGGACCCGCAGAAGAGACACCTATTGGTATCAAGGAGGATACCAGATGTATCAGCCCTCTCTGCAGCCCTTAGGCCAGCTTACCAACAGTGACCGCGTTCTAGTGCTGCTTACGCCATCCTGTGGGAGAAAAAATTAAACATTTTTCTTCTATGGTGGAAAATAGCATCAGACAAATAAGTCCTGGATCTCATCACATATGGTCAGATGTTGGAGTTCACCCAGATCACGCCCATCACTCCAACAAAACGAGGGTGCCCACCTCATCTACTTCGGAAGGAAGTGCTAGCTATGCTGAGCAAAGGTGCCATGGAGAAAGCCCCACATTCTCAGCACAGGCATCTGTTCTCTGTTTTTCCTCACCACGAAAACAGGGGAGTAGCAATCCATCATAGACCTCTGAAAATTAAACAAGTATTTCCAGAAACAATCTTTTTGCGTGGTCACCCTCTCTGACACGGACACCACATGACAGCTCTAAATTTACAGGATTCATACTTCTGTTTTCCCATCCCTCCCAAACATCGCATCAGAGTTCTCCCATTTGGCTTCAAATCAATTTCCTGCATTTTCACCTAATGCCTAGCCCTTGTGGTAGCTTTTCTCGGGAAGGACGCTCATCAGGTATTCCCCTCCCTCGACAACTGGTTGCTAAAAGCACCAACAGCATTTCAAGCGTCCAAGGCCACAGAGGCTTGCTTAAAGTTGTTTCACAAACTAGGTCTCCTTGTGTATTATCAAAGATCATCAATTGCTCCATCCAATAAGATATTGTTCCTGGGCTGCAACACTAGATACTGTCCAAGACAAAGACTTTCAATCCCAGGACAAGCAACAAAGGCCAAAGGAACTGGCTCTCAAACTAAATCTAAAAAAAAAGTTTCAGTGCGTCGGTTCAGTTAGCTTCTGGGCATGATATCCTCAGCGATCAATCTGTTTCCTCTTGCACACCTGAAAATGAGAGCCTTACAGGAACAGCTACAAAAACAATAGATTCAAACAGGTATGATGGAAGCTGTAGTCCCAGACCTGTCACCTGTCAGAGGGCCTCACAATGTTAAATTCAAATACCTCACTTGGCAATGACTACAGATGCCTCCCTGGAGAGCTGGGGGGGGGTCATCTTCTGAACCTGCAAATACAATGAAAGTGGTCTCCGCTCCAGAGGAGCATACATACCAATCGCCTAGAGCTCAAGCCTTCTAACTCAGTCTCCAAGCATCACTGCCAATGATAGCAGGGTCTTCAGTGTTAGTTCGCACGGGCAATACCCCTAGCATGCAATACGTGAACAAACAAAGTGGCACAAGATTACTGGCACTGTCTAAGGAAGCTTAGGAAACCTGGAGCTGGCTAACAACACACAGAATAACTCTTCAGGCCAAACATGTTCCCGGGACTAGCAATCTCTTAGCAGACATGCTAAGCAGAACTGGACACAGCCTCCACAAATGGGAATTTGATCAGTCCGCACTAAATAGGATCTTCTCGTTTTGGGGCAAACCAGCTCTAAATCTCTTCGCAACAAATGAAGTTTGCAAATGCCAGTTATATGCAAGTTGGCATCCAGGATCGTGGGGGAATGCCGTTTGATCAGATTTTTCGGGATCTATGCCTTTTACCCCGATACCTCTAATACCAAAATGTAAATCTGTATTTGTAAAGCGCGAACTACTCACCCTTACGGGTCTCAAGGCGCTGGGGGCCGTCGTGGAAATTAAGTGAGCTATTGCCCAGAGTCACATGGTGCTGAGCTGAGCTGCCGCCGGAGCCGGGGATCAAACCGTGAGCCCTGTGCTCCGAAGTCAGCTGCCCTGGCCGCTGCACCACACCTCTCCAACTCTCAGCAGAGGCTCTCAGCAAGATGGAAGTGGAGCGGTTTCGCCTCATTCTGATTGCCCACAGGTGGCCCAGGCAGCATTGGTTCACAGAACTTCTCCTGCTATGAGAATCCAGACACATTCACCTACCAACATCCCGAAAGCTTTTGACGATGAACCAAGGGCAGGTCCTTCCTCCTGACCTCTCTCCTCTTTTGTGCATGGCTCCTAAATTCCATGAATTCAAAGATCCCAATATTCCTCAGGACTGCCGGTATATTATTTCCAAGTCAAGGCGGAAACCCGATAAAGACATGTAAACCATAATGGAAACATTTCTGCCTATGGTGTCGGAAATCAAACCTACAAGCATAATCTGGCAGATAACTACCCTATCTCCTTTTGCTAGCTCATTCTCGGTTTGTCATCAAAAGTTCATGAAAGAATTATTCAGAGTTTTTCCCTCCAGTAAGGGCTCCTTCCCCGAATTGGCACCTGAGCATAGTTCCAGCTCTACTCGTGAAGAGTTCATTCAAACCCATACACAGAGCAGACCTCCTATTTCTCACATGAAGGTCGCCTTGTTACTAACGCTCACTCCAAACAGGAGGGTAAAGGAGATGCAGGCTTTTTCAACTCAAGAATCCTCTTGAGCCTCACAGGCAATTTAGTACTTCTCAGAACCAATCCACAATTAATTCCCAAGGTTCCTTTGGATTTTTGCCTCAATGAACTTCTACTTACATCGCACTAAACAACTCAGGAGAACTGACCAACTGTTGGACTCAGATACATATACTCGTAAGGGTGCTCCAATCATGAAGGCAACCATCGCTGAATGGATTTCAGCTGCAATCCAGTTCTGCTACTCAAAGGCTGGCAAGCCCCTCGCAGCGAAAACCAGGGTACACTCAACTAGGGCAGTTTCCACCTCAACTACTTTGTTTGCGCTAGTGCCTCTGGAGAAAATATGTTGTGCTGCGACTTGGAAGAGTTTGCATATATTTACGCAGCATTATTGCCTGGCATTGGCACAGCGCAGTGGTTGGACAGGTTTTACTACACCACTTATTTCGATAAGGGGAGCATCTTTTGGTTCCATGTGTTTGCTTATGTATTTATGCAAATTTTGATGTATGATATATATATATTTTAAATTTATTAAGTTGCATATGAATGTTATGTGTATATATATTTTCTACATGCATCCGCTATTTGCTCTAATACTATAAGATATACAAATACAGTAACTGCTTGCTATTCTGATTCAAGCATGTTAATCTATGAAAAATCCAGTACTGGAGAAGAAAATAAGTTACTTAACTGTAACTGCAGGTTCGAGGCATATGAGCTGTAGATCATATGCTATGCATAGATCGCCATCTAGTGTTGGGTCTGGATGTTTGCACTTTGTTTTTCTTCAAAGAAGTCTTTCCAGTCACGAGGTAGGTGACTCCTCCTTTCGGTGATAGTGCGCATGGGCTTCGACTCCATTGTTAGATTGTTTTTTTCCGCCATCGGGTTCGGATGTGTATTGCTGCGCTCCGATTCGGCAACGTTTCTCGGTTCCCCTCGACGCGCAATCACCTACCCTCGACGGTATTGTTATCGATCGCGGTTCTCCATTCGCCGCGTATCGTCTCGAAAAAACTTCCATCGGAAAACTCGTGGCGGGCCGTCGGGCCTACCCGAGCCGACCGCACTAGCAGTCGATGGAACGGACTCCCTTTAAGTTATGTCCTGGGTGTCGTGCTAAATTTCCACGCACCGACTTGCACAAAGTGTGCAACCTCTGCCTGTCCCCGGAACATAACGAGAAAGACTGCGACGCGTGTCGATCGTTTCGATCGAAAAAGACACTTCGTGACCGTCGGGCTCGACGCCACGAGATGCAGCTCCAGAGCGGCTCCATACCGGACATCTTCGGTGAAGATTCCGACACAGAACACCAAGCTCAAGGAGCCAAAGAGGAAGAACATTTCTCCTTGTCTGAAGTCGACTCCGACATGGAAGAAGAGGAGCAAGTTACTCCGGGTCAACGTACCGTGAGTAAAGACACCCCTTTGGCCCCTCAACAACCAAAGACAAAGGCTCCGGTCCCTCCTCTGCTTTCGGGCCAAGGTCGGCACCGACAAAAGGTTTCCGATGCCCCGCCCTCGGGCCCGGCTCAGAAACATAAAGAGAAGCCTTCCGGCTCGAGCCGGCCCCACTCCGGTGCCGAAAAAACACCTTCGGCACCGAAACCCAAATCTAAACATGTGTTGGTCACAATTCCACCGTTGCTGAAGACTCTACCTTCGACACTGAAAGGCTCGGATCCGAAACCTCCAACGCCGAAAGGCTCGGAGCCGAAACCTTCGATGCCGAAACAAACAACTAAAGATAAAGATACTCTGTCTAAAGAGCCTCGACCCGATGCCCCGCCTTCGGATCCAAAGCAGAAAAAACTTGTGATTAACCCTGATACAGGACATATCCATGTCACTCTTCCAAAAAAACGGAAGATAGACCAGCCAGTGGACCAACCGGAGGACTACCACATTCCCCTCAAAAGCAAAAGTGTGGGCACTAACCCTTCTCCACCTCTTTCCCCCACTGATCCCAATTTACTTATTACACCATCAAATTCACCACCACCACCACTTACACCTGACCCACAGGATGACGGGGATGAGGATGAACATCAAGGTAGGCCACAGGACATTGACCCTTGGGAGGATTATCATACTGACCCAAGCCCAGATAATGACCCTGATTTGTACCCGTCTAGACCCTCCCCAACTGATGATAACATTGGATACATTAAGCTCCTTAACAGGGCTGCTCAATATCACGGGGTGGAGCTGCATAAAGAGCCTTTAGAAGAGGATTTCCTCTTTGAGACACACAGTTCCTCTCAGAGAGCCACTTATACCTTACCTATGCTAAAGGGTATGTTAAAACACACAGACGAAATATTTAAAGATCCTGTGAGGGCAAGAATAATTACACCTAGAGTGGAGTAAAAATATAAACCTTCACCCACCGACCCTGTTCACATCAGAGGTCAGTTGCCTTTAGACTCTCTTGTGGTTTCCAGTGCTCGCAAGAGAGCTAACTCACAAACCACAGGTGAGGCTCCTCCTCCTGATAAGGAGTCTAAGCTTATTGATGCCTCGGGCAAAAGAGTGGCTTCACAAGCTGCAAATCACTGGCACATTGCCAACGCTTAAGCTCTGTTGGCTCGCTATGATAGGGCTCATTACAATGAGTCAGAAAAACTCATGCAATTTTTACCTGACGAACACAAAGCTAAGGCTAATGGCCTTATCCAAGAAGGTAAACTTATCACTAATACCTCAATCAGGTGTGCCCTGGACGCAGCAGATACAGCAGCTCGTGCTGTAAACACCAGTGTACTCCTACGCAGACATGTTTGGTTGAGAATCTCAGGATTCAAGCCTGAGGTGCAAACCTCCATCCTCAACCAACCATTCGACAAAGAACATCTCTTTGGCCCATCGGTTGATACCTCACTGGAGAAGATGAAAAAAGACACAGAGGTCGCAAAGTCCATGGGGGCTTTGCAATTGCCTGCCACTAGGGGTTCCTTTCGCCGCTCCTTTTATAGGGGTGGTTCCAAAAATATACCCACCGAAAACCCCTCCTCATCTTGCAAGGGTAAGAACTAAATCCCCCCCCTCTTCAAGAGGTTATTTTAGAGGTGGTTTCAGAGGAAACAACGGTAAGGGAAGAGCCAGAGGAAACTCCACACGCACTTCCCCCGCAAACAAACAGTGACTTCCTTCCGTTATCCCCCGATCATTCCACTCCTGTCGGGGGATACCTCTCTCAGTTCCTACCTGTCTGGAATTCAATCACCTCAGACAAGTGGGTACTACAAATTATCCAATATGGTTACTGCCTGGAGCTCACACACACACTCCCCCAGATATTCTTCCAAGATCACATGCAATGTCACCAGAGCATCTTACCCTTCTAAAGCAAGAGGTTCTCTCTCTCTTGGAAAAACATGCTATAGAACCAGCCCCATTACAATATCAGGGGACCGGGGCATACTCCCTGTACTTTTTAATTCCCAAAAAAGACTGCTCTCTCAGGCCCATACTAGACCTCAGAGAACTAAATCTATACATTCAGTCGGACCACTTTCACATGATCACACTCCAACAAGTGCTCCCACTCCTTCAGCAAGGCGACTTTCTGTCCACTCTGGACTTAAAGGACGCCTATTTCCATATTCCCATTCACCCTGCTCACTGGAAATACCTCAGGTTTCTGGTAGACGGCCAACATTATCAATTCAAGGTCCTCCCATTTGGAGTAACTACCGCACCCAGGGTTTTCACCAAATGCCTGGCAGTAGTCGCAGCTCATCTAAGGAGACAGCACATTCACATGTTCCCTAACCTAGACGACTGGCTCATAAAAGCCAGCTCGCAGCAAAGCTGCCTACGCCACACTCAAAAAACAGTCTAACTGCTTCACGACCTTGGATTTACTGTAAACCTCACCAAGTCTCATCTCCAACCATCCAATACACAAATGTATCTAGGAGCCACAAGAGACACTCAAAAAGCTCTAGCGTGTCCCAACCCAGTCAGAATCCGCAACATGCAGACTCTAATCTCTCAGTTTCAGTTACAACACTCATTACCAGCTCGAGTGTTCATGCAATTGATAGGAATGATGGCGTCTTGCATTTTAATCGTTCCTTACGCAAGACTCCAAATGTGTCCCCTCCATGAATGCTTAGCACTTCAGTGGAACCAGGCTCAAGGTCAGTTATCAGATCTAGTGTTGGTAGATGGCCTCACCCATCGGTCTCTGCAGTGGTGGAATACAAAAAACCTTTCCAAGGGGCGGCCATTCGTCGACCCGGTTCCACAAATAGTGCTAACAGCGGATGCTTCGCTCACTGGTTGGGGAACTCATCTACAAAAACATACCATTCAAGGCATGTGGACTCTTCAACAAAAGCAACTCCTCATAAACCATCTAGAACTGCTAGCAATTCTTCTAGCGTTGAAAGCTTTTCAACTTCATCTAGTAGGCAAAGCTGTCCTAATTTGCAAAGACAACATGACAGCAATATACTACATACAAAAACAAGGGGGGACACACTCTCTCCAGCTCTCACAGTTATCCCAGAGCATCTGGAGATGGGCCATACCTTACAAAATATATCTCCTTGCGGAACACCTTCCAGGAGTAAACAACCACATTGCAGATCTGCTCAGTCGTCAACGACAACAGATCCACGAATGGGAACTCCACCCTCAAGTTCTCCTCCCGTTCTTTCAAATGTGGGGATTCCCAGACATAGATCTGTTTGCCACCCACTTAAACGCAAAATGCCCAAACTTCGCATCCAGGGATCCACACCCATTGTCCAAAGGCAATGCACTATGGATGAATTAGTCAGGGATATTTGCTTACGCTTTTCCGCCTCTCCCACTCATTCGATTAGTGGTTGGAAGCTCAAACAGCACTCTCTGACACTAATCCTTTTTGCTCCCACATGGGCCCGTCAACCCTGGTTCACAACCCTGTTGGAGTTATCAGTAGTTCCTCACCAAAAACTACATCTTACTCCCAATCTCCTCACTCAGAGCCATGGAGACATAAGACATCCAGATCCCAGTCATCTCAACCTTGCGATCTGGCACCTGAAATCTTAGAGTTTGGCTACCTCAATCTTCCCCCAGATTGCATGAATATCATCAAAAAGGCTAGACTGGATCAGCAACGGACGACGGACACTGGGCTGCATTCACAGACTGTCAGTAGCACTGGTTGATGACAAATTCAAGGAAAGGCTAGACCAAGAAGACACAATTTGCAGTTACGATTTTCTTCTGTGCTGGTAATCTTTTTGTTCTGTCATCATGGCAACAGATATCATGGAAATAGATGATGCTCTGTACAGTCGCCAGAGGTATGTTCTCGGAGACACCGCAATGCAGATGATGGCCCAATCTAAAGTGTTCCTGAATGGCATGGGAGGACTTGGAGTAGAAATTGCTAAGAATATTGTACTTGCTGGAATAAAGGCCCTAATGATTAACGATACTAAGCCATGTCAAATGTGGGATTTAGGAACAAACTTCTTCATCCGTGAAGATGATGTAAAAAGTCAAAGAAACAGAGCTGAGGTATCTCTTCGCCAAATAGCAGAACTCAATCCATATGTCACTGTCACTTCCTCTACCTCTCCTCTGGATGAAAATACAGATCTCTCCTTCCTCAAGCAGTACCAGTGTGTAGTGCTGACTGAAGCCAGACTCCCTCTGCAGAAAGTGGTCAATGACTTCTGCCGGTCACAAAATCCTCCTATAAAGTTCATTAGTTCTGATGTGTATGGCATATGGTCACGCTTGTTTTGTGATTTTGGGAATGAGTTTGAAGTGCTGGACACCACAGACGAAGAACCTAAAGAAATGTTCATTTCAAACATAACACAGTCTGATCCTGGCATTGTCACTTGCCTTGAAAATCACCCACACAAGCTTAAAACGGGGCATGTGGTAACATTTTGGGAAGTTCATGGCATGTCTTCTTTAAATGGATCCAAACACCAAATAACAGTGGTTTCGCCTTATTCTTTCAGCATAGGGAATACATCAGACTTGGAACCTTACCAACATGGAGGGATTGCTAATCAAATTAAAACTCCAAAAACATTTCACTTTGAAAGTCTGGAAAAACAATTAAAAAACCCAAATTACCTTGTTGCAGATTTCAGTAAGCCTGAGGCCCCATTACAGATTCATACATCAATGCTTGCATTGGATGAATTCCAGGAATTATTTGGGCGCATGCCAAATATTGGATGTCTTCAGGATTCTGAAGAGATGCTAAAATTAGCAAGGTCCATCAGTGAAACAATAAATGGCAAACCACAAGTTGATGAGAGCATTGTGAAATGGCTATCCTGGACGGCCAAGGGATTTCTTGCGCCTCTGGCGGCAGCTGTGGGAGGTATTACCAGTCAAGAAGTCTTAAAAGCTGTGACTGGAAAGTTCTCGCCATTGCAGCAGTGGCTTTACATTGATGCTGTCGATATTGTGAGTTCCTTGGAGCTGGTGAATCATGAAGAGTTCCTTCCAAGGGGTGGTCGGTACGATGCTTTGAGAGCCTGCATTGGCGAGTCATTGTGTCAAAAGCTTTATAATTTAAATGTTTTCATGGTTGGTTGTGGGGCAATTGGCTGTGAAATGTTGAAAATGTTTGCTCTTCTTGGTGTTGGAAGTGGCTCAGAAAAAGGCATGGTCACAATAACAGATTCCGACTTGATTGAAAAATCAAATTTGAACAGGCAATTTCTCTTTCGACCACATCATATACAGAAACCCAAGAGCTGCACTGCTGCACTGGCGACCTTGAACATCAACCCACAGCTAAAAATAGACCCGCATCCCAACAAAGTATGCCCAGCCACTGAGAATATATATGGAGACAGCTTCTTCAACCAGCAAGATATTGTAGTAATGGCTCTCGACAACGTGGAAGCACGGCGATACATTGACAGTCGTTCAGTAGCAAACCTACGCCCCCTGCTGGATTCTGGAACAATGGGAACCAAAGGTCATACAGAAGTTATTTTTCCTCATCTCACTGAATCGTACAACAGTCATCGGGATTCTCCAGAGGAAGAAATACCCTTTTGCATTTTAAAATCTTTTCCAGCAGCAATTGAACACACAATACAGTGGGCAAGAGATAAGTTTGAAAGCTCCTTTTCTCACAAGCCTTCACTGTTTAATAAATTTTGGCAAACCCATCAATCTGCAGAAGAAGTATTATGGAAGGTACAATGTGGAGCGAGCTTAGAAGGTTGTTTTCAAGTCATAAAATGTTTAAGCCGAAGACCCAAGATCTGGTTTCAGTGTGTGGAATTAGCAAGATTAAAATTTGAGAAATATTTTAATCATAAGGCTCTTCAGCTTCTTCATTCATTCCCTCTTGACACACAATTGAAAGATGGAAGCTTGTTTTGGCAGTCTCCAGAGGCCACCCACTCCAATAAATTTTGATCCAACTGAGCAATTGCATTTGAACTTTATAATAAGTGCATCAAAGCTGTTTGCAGAAGTTTACGGCATACCTTACTCTGAGAAGGAAGGTTCTGAAGAAGCTATCAGGAAGATTTTAGCAGAAGTAACAATTCAAGAGTTTACACCTTCTAATAAAATTGTTCAAACAGATGAAACTGTGAGGAAACTGGACCAAATCCCTGTAAGCAGTGAGGATGAGAGGAATGCTATTGCCCAGCTAGAAAAAGTTATTTTGTCCAGTGAAGCATCAGAATGTAACCTGCAGATGAAGACCCTTTCATTTGAAAAAGATGATGACAGCAATGAACATATAAATTTCATAACTGCAGCCTCTAACCTTCGCGCCAAGATGTACAACATTGAACCTACAGACCGCCTCAAAGCAAAGCGGATCGCTGGGAATATCATCCCGGCAATAGCAACCTCCACGGCAGCTGTGTCTGGTTTAGTTTCACTGGAGTTAATAAAAATCGCAGCAGGCCATCCTTTCGAAGCTTACAAGAACTGTTTCCTCAATTTAGCTATTCCCATTATCGTGTTTACAGAGACCGCAGAAGACAAGAAAACACCAATCAGAAATGGAATCACTTTCACAATCTGGGACAGGTGGACAGTATATGGAAAAGAAAATTTTACTCTCAGATTTCATCAGTGCTGTCAAGGAGAAGTACGGAATTGAGCCTACAATGGTTGTACAGGGAGTCAAAATGCTGTATGTCCCCATCATGCCTGGGCACTCAAAACAACTAAAACTGACGATGCACAAGCTTGTGAAACCTTCTGCAAACCGGAAATATATTGATCTGACTGTATCGTTTGCTCCTGAAACCGAAGGCGATGAAGATTTAGCCGGGCCTCCTGTGAGATACTACTTTAGCCAAGAGAATAGTTAATGAAACTTGAACAGTTTTTCACTTAAGGGCCAATTGTTCTGCAACAATTTTGCTAACTCCATTTGTTAAAATGTATGGTACTGATTTCCAAATAGTGATGCCTTAAATTAAAACAAGAGGTTGCTACTAATAAATTGCACTAATGAGCAGTATGACAGAATCTGAACGCGTAGCATCACTTGGTCCAACGGCATCCCTCTTTTTATTAGCCATTAGTAAGTAACAGAGAGGAGCACCTGCAAATCGAAAATGGCAGAGAGCAAAAACAGAGTTTGCTGCAGGTGGCACCTGTATCATTTCCGCGGATACATTTCAACAATGAGTGGTCTTGGGAAATTGATCAAAATTGCAGAACGGGAACATATTTAATACACGGCTAGTCACAACGCATTTTATTGTTTCTTTTATTTAACTCATTCTCAAGAACAGATTCTGAAGGGTTATTTAAGCCAAATGTGCCAGTGTTCCTTGCTACTTCTTCTTTTTTTTAATTTTTTTAAAAATAAAAGCACAGATTATACAAGAATAAAGAGCAGCTATTTTAAATAAAAATTTTTTTTAAAAAGGCTAGACGTCCTACCACAAGGGCATGCTATGCAGCAAAATGGAAGCGGTTTGTGATTTACTGTAATAACAATCATGTCAATCCGCTCGACGCTTCAATCCAAAACATCATTTGTTATCTATTACATCTACAGCGTTCCAATTTAGCGCATACATCCATATGCTTACATCTTGCTGCCATAGCTGCATATATGCAGAACAGATAGCATTTGTCTCTTTTTAGAGTGCCTACTATTAAGGCTTTCATGGAAGGACTCAAAAGAATCATTCCCCCCAGACTTCAACCTGCCCCAGTGTGGAATCTCAACATCGTTCTTACAAGACTCATGGGTCCGCCTTTTGAACCATTGCATAGATGTGAACTGCAATTTCTCACTTGGACGGTAGCTTTCCTCATAGCCATCACATCTCTAAGAAGAGTGGGTGAGCTTCAGGCACTAACAGTAGAAGAACCATCTTTACAAATACATCAAAACAAAGTGGTTCTTAGGACAAACCCCAAATTTATACCTAAAGTCATTTCTGCTTTTCATATCAACCAATCTGTTGAGTTGCCTGTGTTCTTCCCTCAACCAGATTCTGTGGCAGAACGTGCTCTTCACACCTTAGATGTAAAAAGAGCGTTACTATATTACATTGAAAAAAAAAAACCTTTTAGAAAGACCAAACAACTTTTTGTTGCTTTTGCACCACCGCACAAGGGCAATCCTCTCTCCAAATCAGGTATTGCAAGGTGGATTGTTAAATGTATTCAAACCTGTTATGCAAAAGCAAAGAGAACTTTAACTGTACCCCCTAGAGCGCATTCCACTCGCAAGATAGGGGCTACTATGGCCTTCTTAGGAAACATTCCCATAGTGGACACTTGCAAAGCTGCAACATGGTCTACACCGCACACATTCACAAAACACTACTGTGTAGATGTGTTAGCAAGACAACAAGCTAGAGTGGGCCAGGCAGTTTTACGTACACTATTTCAGACCACTGCAATAGATACAGGTTAGCCACCGCTTTGGGAGATAACTGCTATATAGTCTATGCATAGCATATGATCTACAGCTCATATGCCTCGAATGGAAAATGCTACTTACCCAGTATGCATCTGTTCTTGGCATATAGAGCTGTAGAGTCATATGTGCCCACCCACCTCCCCAGGTACCTATACCTGTTGCAGTAACATCTTACTTAGATACATGCATTCATGGACATCTCCTTTTTACTACTCTTACTAACTCCATTATCACAATGGAGTCGATGCCCATGCGCACTATCACCGAAAGGAGGAGTCACCTACCTCGTGACTGGAAAGACTTCTTCGAAGAAAAACAAAGTACAAACATCCGGACCCAACACTAGATGGCGATCTATGCATAGCATATGACTCTACAGCTCTATATGCCAAGAACAGATGCATACTGGGCAAGTAGCATTTTCCTTCTCCACTATTGGTATCTTTCATAGATTCACATGTGACCCACCCTCCTCCCGAGAGGCTCCCATTATAGCCTGGGAGTATTTATTCCCACTTGTGCTTGAAAATCTGAGGGATCGGCCTCTGTTTGGAGTGTTCTAGAGGGTGCTGTTGCCTAATTGGTTATAGTTCAGGTTTGGCTCTTTTTAAAAAAAGACATAAATAGGCTATTAAATTGACTTTTTCATTGCCATTATAGCCTATGATAGTGTTTCATTGCCATTATAGCCTATGATAGTGATACATACTGCTTTATTGTGGTGCCGTGGGACTCCCACTTTGACGATGGGGAATGATTGAAGTATGTGAATCTATGAAAGATATCAATACTGGGGAACTGCAGTTACAGGTTAGTAACTTATTTTCTTCTGTGTCTAAGGAACCCACACTGAAGGTTCATAAAAAGACAGAGAGAGGTAATTTTGAAAACTAAGATTTCACCCAAACTCTTTTAGGATGGCTGCTTACCTTTCCTTCTCCAGTGACTTTGTGTTCAAGAGATCCTTATTTCTCCCTTTTGTGGGGGGCCACAGTTGAATAAACCAATGTCTGCATCATCTACAGTGGTTTTTAGAGCATCAGTGGTCTGCTGTTGGAGACCACCATTAGTGACAGCAATTCCACCTTTGATGCCTGCCTCGCCGACCAACCAGGTGGGTGAGGTTACCATAGGTGCCCCTTCAGCGATACCATTGGCTGCTTTCTCTTTGATAATAACTCTGACAACCGTACAATCATAGAAATCTTTCAAGAACTGGAACCCTCTGATCGCCACAAGGGCATTACCATAGGTTTTTTTTCCAGAATACACTTCACCAAGCAATATATCTACTCACCCACAACCTAAAATCTTTAATATCGAAGGGTCTGAGGATGGAGGCTCCATTTGGATTGGCCTACAGCTTAGCAACTAAGAGACCACTTCAAAACGGCGGATGAGTGGAGAAGACGCCAATCTAACGAGTCATGAGGATCAGGATGACCGGGAAAATTTCACAAAGCAATTCTGAATTCACTTATTCCAAAAGTGATGAGAACAGCTGATGATGGTAGGCTCTCCTGTATTAAGATGCTCATTGTGCTTACTACGATGATGGTACATTTCAAGAGGTACCCATGCTCCAAATACAGTCCGTCTCATAAACGATCTCCTACAAATTATATCAGATTAATCACCACTGCAGCAGCCCGTGCTGCTGTTACAGGTAGTGCACCAATTGCTGCCATTGCCTGCAAGTAATCTTACCACAGTTAGCAGCGATGGAGCTGGATGAAAAGGGTGAAGTCTTGAATTATGTCCTTGCCAGGAAAGGAAGAGAATTGAAATATGATGCTTCAACCTCTGGTCCATTGGCCCCGCCCCAGCAGACTCACCCCAGATGACATCACCAGGTTTCATTCTTTAGGGGAAAGATCACCCAATAGATTTGAGCTGCCAGTCTCCAGCATGCCAACATATTTCATGTATAACTTTCATGACTCACAGCAGAAAATTCTCAGAGCAATCGGATTAATGATGAGATTTGGCAGGAGGGACTGAAAGTGATGCAAACACTGGCTAAAGAGTCAGTGGTGGTCCCATAGTTGTAGACGAAGCATAAGACCCCAGACAACACTCCTGCCTGTTTCATTGGGCATCAAATGGCAGAGACTGTTGTGCTGCAAAGCAGCTCAAAGGCGCCCGTATCTGACCTCTCCATGCACTGCTCCCCAAGACAGTGAAGGGAGGCAAATGGATAACATTGAGAAGTGAGTATCCTTAGTGTGTGCTACTTCTAGCTGGACTGCTATGCCCTGGCTGTTCTCATTAGGTGCAATGCCAGATGTGGTTTAACTTTTGAAACTGATACTGGAAATAAAGCACAGCAATGTAAGGTATTGCAAGAGGGTGAGCGAGCCGCTATGGACATAGTCAACACAGGTATTATGCAGCTGGTGGAGGCAGCAGTGCTCCTTGGGCAGTGTTGGTTGAGATGCTCATTGTTTAGGCAGGAGGTCCAAAGCAGGATCTGATTCAATGGCAAGACTCTCTTTGAATGACATGTGAATGAAGATTTCCAGCATATCCAGGCAGACAACAATACTGCAAGGTTACAGCCCATTGTTCAGCTATGTAGCCATTATTCAGCTACATAGCCAGCAGGCCTTTTATAGAGCTAGAAGCAGAAGCCAATCTAGTATCAAGAATATAAACCTTGCCCTTACTTGCCCTACCTGCTACATCAGCAGTCGTACTGCCAGAGGTGCTAGCCGGCAACCACTGTAAATAGTTCCACGTCCATTGTCGTACGCTGAGCAGCCATCGCATCGCGAAGGGGAGAAAGCAGTTCAAATTGCAAGACCCCAACAGGTGCTCTGACTCCTCTCAGACACTGGCCTCATTTCGAGGCCCAGTGGGTGGGAGAATTGCTGCTATTCTCAACGACTAGAACACTAAAACATGAGACAGATGGGTCCTCAACCTTGCACAATATGGTCATACCCTGGGGCTCACCCAGAGGCCCTGCAGGTTCCACCATGCAAGACTAGGCACCAACACCTCTGCTGCCTTTAAAGATCCTCTCCTCTCTTTAAAGAAAGGAGCACTTGGGCTTGATCTATTATAACAACGCATTGAAAATTGCCTGGTCCACATACGTTAGAATACTGGCAGGATAAATTGTTGACTATTAGGATATGTCTTGTTTTTCCAGACCCGCAAAGAGTTGATTGCTAAAAAATATGGAATAACTTCTTTCAGTTGAAAGGTGAAGCCTAACTTGTCATAATTGCTCCTCTGATTTTGTATGATAATAACTTGTTAGGGTTTTTTAGTTGATTTGATATTTTATAATATGTTACATCAACATGCAATATTAACCATTTTTTTTTACTTCTGCATACCCCAATAAAATAAATTAAAAAAAGATTGCCTCAGTATCTACCTGGCAATCAATCATTCCCTCACTTCAGGATGAAACTTAAACTTCTTCTTCTCAGTAACTTCCTAAATCCTCCCCTCTAAATCATCTGACTGGCCTGATGCTCCTCCCCCACACCCTCCAAATAAATCTGATCATCACTACCTCGGGGAAAATTGTGCCTCTACTCTCCCCCCTTTGCAACACCCTACCATAACTACCTCAGAACTATATCGTCCACATATCCTACTGCCTATAATATATTTCTTTTATATACTGTTCCTATACATTTTTATTCACTCCATATGTAACTTATGTAGTTGCTGCTGTGCGAACTCTGTAAAGCGATCTGATACCTTTGGGTCAAGTTCGCGCTATACAAAACTCGATAGATAAAATAAATAAATTGTGATACACTACTCGCCATTACCTGATTGAAGCATGTGAATATATGAAAATTTGAATGTAGCAGAAGAAATAAGTCAGATACTCATTTGCGGCCCACCCTCCTCCCCAGGCTGAGGTTCGTCTACTGTATATATACTCTTTCATGCTCGTGTTGCGATGTTAGATATTGTGGCCTCTGTAGGGGGAGTGGTGATCAGTGCGCACTCACCTGATTGGTAGAAATGTAGGTGTTTTCCAATGAGTCGTTTGTGCTGCTACTGTTTGGAGGTTTTCACTCACACTTAAAGTTTATGGTGCTATTTTAATGTAACCATGGGACTCCCAGCTTGGCCACAGGAAATAATTCAAGCATGTCAATTTTTGAAAGATAACAAGACTGTAGAACTGTAGCTACAAGGAAGAACCCTATTTTGTCTCTCGTTTTCCATTAATTTGTAAGCAGTGAAGTTTACTGTGTGCTTTAGTAACGCCTATGGTGTTCTTTTCTCCTCTCCTCTCTTCTCCTCACCTCCCCTCACCTCCCCTCCCATGCAGTGGATGAAGGTCCGGTGTACGCCATGTGCATGGCTGGGTCAGGAGACCAGGCGACGCTTGCTCGGTGGATCACCGGCTTGCAGGAAACCAACCCAGTTTTAGGCCACACCTCCGTGATATTCCGGCTAGAATCTGGGACCCGTGAGATGCAGGCCGCGTCAGAACCACTAGTACAGCACACAGATTACGTGGAGCTTCGGAGACAGAAAATGACTCAATAGTTCTGCCACTAGACCTTGTGGTGGTGCAGGGTAAAAAGTATTTGCTTCCCACGAGACTCAGCTACACAAAGGTGCACCTTTGTGACATAGGAATGGACTGTAGAACACCTTGCACAAGACCCCTCAAAAATCTTTCATATTGGTTTTAACAAAATGATAGGAAAATCGATTTCACTCCACATATAGCATCACAGCTGTGTGACAGATCAGGTGTAATAAATTCACCAAAACGAACTGCAGAGTTAGACATTAAAAAGAACTGAACTTTTTAACGCCTACTCATCTGCCTCCATGTGATTGGTTTTGGACATTTTTACTTGCTGCAAAGGTTTTTATTTGGGTCGATAAACTCAACAGCAACAATGGCTGGATTCTTCTGAGAATTTCTGCACTCTGTCTGAAACTTGGAACCAGAATAAGCTGTAAACTACGGTCAGTCTTGATAGCAACCTGTGTGTACAATAACCGCTCTTTTCTTGACCATAGTATTTCTGTGTATGGAATTTTCTCTGAATTAAATAAACAGTATAATGATTGTGCACCTATTTCCTAATCCTTCACCTGCACTATTTTACCCTTTCAACCATTCAAAAAAATTTGACTTGATGAAGCACCCCAGTTGCAAGTAAATATTTGTTTTCCAGTACAGTTTCCAAAAACTCGCAGGTCCGCTTTAAAGGCATCATTTTTGAAGAGCAAAAGACAACTGAAATACAATACAAACAGTAAAAAAACAATGTGATGTGCCGCAGACAGATAAAACTGCATCCAAATGTTACTGGAAAAGTTGGAAACAGAACAAATTTTAAGGAAAATATTTCGGCCATTTGAGGTCGAGCCTACTAAATAGCACAGCTGACTGGTTGTGAAAGACATATTACGGGCTTACCAATAACATACAGATGCTTGGAGCCTGCCCATTGCTTTCCATTTGGTTGGCTTTACTGTCACTCTCATTTGTCTACTTCTTATTCAAGCTTGTCATTCTTGTGTTTGTCCCTCCCATGGAGCATATCCTCTTTACCATCTCTTTTGATTAGCTGGCTTCTATGCTTCCCCTGCTTGCTTTTCAAGCACTACTTTTTTCTTTTTTGTTATGCACTCCATGTACTAGTGTATTCTAGCTGTCTCCCTCGTGTACTTCTCTCCCACTGCACTCATTGCTTCTCCCTGTTGCCCGTGTGCTTCTACGCCCCCCCCCCCATGTTGTTCGTTCTTGTGTACATCCCTGTTTCTTTTCTGCCTGGGTGCTTCTCTAAGTTGCTGTCTTGCTCATTGCTTCTCCTCCGCACCCCACTCTCAATGTTGCTTCTTCAAACCCGCGCCCTCCTAATCTGTCGGCCTTACTTCTCCTCCCCACTTCTTCCCTCTGTATTGCTTCTAACCCCTCCACCCTCCATATTACTCCCCCCCCCTCAACCAGCACCACCTTCTGCTGCCTGTTGCTCTTCCTCCCCACCCATTGCGTTTCTTATCCCGCACACAAATAACCAACACAGGGCAAGCAGCAGCAGTGCAAGCTTCTTTTCGCATTGAACCGGTACAGCTCTAGCAGCTGCAGGTCTCCAAGCTTCCTCATACACATGCAGATCAGCTACATGGACAGCAGCACTGCGTGTCCCTCAGATATACAGAACACAACAGAATATGCAGGAACACATGCACTCACAAAACATAACAGTAACAATATGGGCAGCAGCAGTACATGTGTCTCATACATCAAACAAATACCGAAAGGTGTATTCTAAGCACACACGCCTACATATTCATGGACAGCATGGGTACAGAACAGACAGCAGCAGTGTAACCTGGCACGCAATTTGACACCCACCCTCCCATGCCCGCACATCTAGACACCCTAACACCCATACAAGATGGGCACTAGCATTGCATGTGTCCCATACATAACAGCAGTGTAAGCTCTCCCACGCACAAGCGGTACAACATGGGTAGATACAGTACATGAGTCTCACAAACATACATAACGGTACAGAGCAGGCCACAGCACAAGCAAACAGATATATCACAGAAAATAGCACTGCATATGTCTGTCTCATATATAGTATGGAGTGGCCAAGTCCCCGTGGGTAACTTGGACTCTAGCGTGCACAACTTATTGTACAATAGTACATTATCCAATTTGGCTAATAATCCCAAACTAGTCTTCCAGAAAGCTGATAAAGGGGGCGGTTTGGTTATGATGGATCGTGCATACTACGAGAGGAAAGTACAGGAGCATGTCAACAATGATAAAATTTATGTTCATCTAGAATACGACCCTACACAAGAAATTTCAACAACACTAATGGACATACTAAACAGAGCGGGAAAACCTCAACTGGATTGATTCTATAACGAAGGAATACTTGTTGAACCGCTTTCCGAGACGTCCAAAAATATACATGCTGCCCAAGATTCACAAAAGTTTAGTCGATCCCCCATTTAGACCAATCGTTTCGGGATGTGAGTCATTATTTGAAGGCCCAGGACGGTACATAGATGCCCATCTTCAACCATTTGTACAGAGTTGGATTACATATATTAAAGATGCAACTGATTTTTTACGCAGTTTAGCTACCATTACTAAAGAAGTGACTGATGATTGGCTCTTATGTACAATAGATGTGGTGGCATTGTACACCTCGATACCACACTCATGCGGGCTAGAGGCAGTAGAATGGGCTCTACTCAGGCAAGAAAGTTCAGACACCCCCAAGAGTTTTATATTAGAATTATTAGAATTCTGTCTGCAACACAGCTATTTTGTATGGAACAAGGAATATTACATCCAGTTGAACGGCACATCCATGGGATTTCCAGGAGCACCAGCCTACGCGAATACGTTTATGGCTAAATTTGAGCACGACCATATTCTGACAGACCCCGCGTGGCAAGGAGGTCTCGTATTCATTCGGAGATTCATAGACGACATTTTTCTCATTTGGAATAAATCAAAGGAAACATTGGCTGAAAACATACGAACATTAAACATGAAGGACCCAAGAATTCAGTTCACATATACTATTAAGAAAAATGCACTGGCATTCTTAGACATATGGGTAGAACTTCAATCCAATCACATAAGCACACGCTTGTATAAAAAACCAACGGATAAAAATAATGCATTATTGTTCGAAAGCTTCCATCCACCGTCACTCATTAAGAACTTGCCAGTATCTCAATTTCTGAGAACACGACGGATATCATCTGAGATTAATGTATGCAAAGAAACCTTAACTAGTCAAAAAAGCAACTACATGGCCAGAGGATACCCAGAAGAGTTATTGGATAAGCACATGAATAGGGCACTTCAAACATCAAGAGAGGCATTATTACAAAAAACTCCAAAGAAAAGCATGACCAGGACCGTTTTCGACTGCCTCAAGGGAAATCAAAACTATTCTCTACAAACGCTGGGAACTCCTTGAATCAGAAATCGATTTCAATGATTTGTTCTTGGAGAAGCCATTGTTCTCTTATTCGAGAGCACGAAACCTCAAAGAACTGCTAGCATCTAAAAATAAAAAGAAAGAATTGCCAGCTGGCAAAGGTGGCACAAAAAAATGTTGGAATTGTATACATTTCAATAACGTTACAACTGGAGAAACATTATTGCATCCCAGAACGGGAGAACAAATCAGGTTAACAGGGACTACAGACTGCAACTCCCAAAACGTAGTTTATTCCATAAAATGCCCATGTGGACTCCTTTATATAGGGAAGACGGAGAGGAAAATGAAAGTTCGCCTGACAGAACACAAAAGTAAAATTAGAAATAAAAACATTCATTCAAGTCTCGCTACACATTGGGAGCAAAGTCGGAACTAAAGTTTCAGATTATAGAACAAGTTCCATTTTTAGAAGGTATTGATAATTCCCAAAAACTTCTACAGAGAGAGGCATTTTGGATTAAAAGGCTAAATACCTTGATGCCCAACGGGCTCAACGACAAATTTGAAATGTCATGCTTCCTATAAATCACAATACCTGATATTCTGTAGAGACCTCATAGATTCCTCCATACATATTGTTAGCAGAACACACCTGTACACTTAGAAAAATACTTTACACATGATGACATGAAGATTACGCAAGCTATTTGATGACGGTTCATTTACATGACTTTGTATGTATTTGTTTGTATCTCTGATGTAATGCACATATTGTATTGTATATGTATTTGACAAACCAGGAGGAAGAATATGTTTCCAGCAAGACAGGTTGTCCCATTTCAGAGTGAAACATTCATGTCATTAAGCATAAAATTCACGGAACAGCCAACCATTCCAAGATGGCCACCGAGGTTTTGTTATTCTGAAAATTATATCAGTCAGTTGTGAGATACCATCGCTCTCGGTTTGAACTAGAGTGAGGAGAGACTTCGTTTAGTACTATAACTTTATCACTGAGATTTCATAATATGTTTTTTTGAGTAGCGTGGTCTCGGTAATAGCATGAGCTGTTGAAGTTCGATCATTGACGTTTCCCCGTTCTAACATGGCGCGCATTTTCGATTTTGTGGAATTCTCGCGGTATTTTGTTGATTACACGCATAAGTGCCAGTGAGGTGAGAGACGGCTTTGATTATCGGTAGCAGTCTGGAACCGGAATACATTACATCGGTAAGCACGGTGTGGCGTTGAACTTCGGAGGGTTAACCTCGTGTCGGGGACATTGTACGTTAAGTAACACTAGTTGTTCATCTTTTGTAGTACGCCAGTACGTTCGCTTCTGATAATTGGTGCCCCAGCGTATTGTTAACACCACTGGAACTGCGTTCGCAAGAAGACTCAAGGCATCCTCCGTATTAATATCAGGGAACGGATGCGGTTTGTGATTAAGGTATGTGTTGATATTCTAGGACGTATAGAAGAGGTTGAATGGGTGTTTTCAAGTATGTTACCATGAGCGACTCCATTGTATTCTTACCACCAGATTGCATCGCTTGATTCCTACATCTTAAAATACGTTACGGGCAGGACAGGTGACCTCGGTTTTCGGATCTTCTGTCTAAGGTATGCGGTTACCTTGAATTCAGAGAGGGGAATTTTTGTGTAATTAAAAGCACAGATACTCATATGCTTGTTCGTATTGTCAGGTCACCTGGCAGAGAGTTCAGGAAATTGCGCCCTGCGACCGCGCAACGGAGTAAGTGTTTGTATTTTTGGAAGCACGTCACACACAAAGGTGATCACTAGGGTGTTTCACAAGATTAAGACCACCACAGGGTTCATGGTTCACGATTGTGATCATGTTGTTAAAAATGGTGTCATGAGAAATTTCCAGCATGTGCTGCACATCAATTGATTCGTTTCCATTTACATTTACAGGTTTTGCCCCTGATGAAGGGACCATTCGTCCCGAAATGCATTGGGCGTCGCATTGCTTTACCTTTATTGTACTATTACTGATTATATATCTTGTGTATTACAAAATTTGTATCGTTTGTATATAAAACAAACAGAAAGGCATAAATTGTAAAATGTCTAAAGAGCTCTAGTAAAACATTGTTTGAAGAAATGTTATATATGGTTATAATTTGTGTGTATCACATATAGTTGTGCACGCTAGAGTCCAAGTTACCCACGGGGACTTGGCCACTCCATACTAGTTACCCATATGCTAGGCAGGCATAACACTAGCGTAGCACACTGATCGGTTAAGTTGTAGTAACAGGACCAACACGTACAAAAATCCAGTGTGCACAATTCACCAACACTATTAATTGTCTCATATATAGAACAGGTACAGAATAAGCAGCATTAGTGACACCCACCATCCCATCTGCTGGTACCTCATGGGCTGCAACAATGCATGTATCTCCTGCTCGTGCAAAGGTTTTAGAACAGAAAGCAACAGTACACCTACACAAATTCATGCAAATACACACACCAATCTTATTTGTTCTTTATGACCTTGTGTAATGTCATTTATTTTCAATCATTGTAGCTCCCCCCCGCTACGCTGATGTTGGTTCCCTGACTGCAGCCAGCTCCTTCCGAACAGTCCCCTACCCCAGGCCGGAGGAACCATGTGCTAGCCTATGAAAAACCTAACGGTTATGGTGCCCCCACGATGTTCAATAGGAACATGTCCATCCCAACATTGGACAAGTTAACCTTGTCGTCTACGTAGTAACCTGGCGTTTTTAGGGTAATGAGGCCAAGCCTGACAAACTCCCAGCCCATGCTCTTACAAAATGTACTCATTGTGATGTTTTGCTTTCTCCTAGACCTTTCCACTGCACCGTGACTCAATGCCCCTCACTATTCATATCTTGCTATCAGTTCTGACCATAGTATGTCTGTGGGGCGGAGCAGTCGGGAGACGGCTGTTAGATCTGCTTTCATCACTTGTAATAGTGTCTTGTGCCCTAGCTCCATGAGGTTGTTGCCGCCCAGATGTACCGCTATGGCATTCGGACTTCTGAGTGCTTGCTGCGCGTCTCACACTTTCGTCAGGAACTGATTCCACTTCACACCAGGGTTGCCTAACCACACCACTATGGTGTTGCGCAGCCATATGCCTCCTTCCAGTTTCTGTGCGCTAGCCCACCAGTCTGCCCATGTGATGTATGAGAGGCCTAATATCCAAACCGACCGTCTCCCTGCTCTGGTCTCTTTGGCAAGAAATTTGCCTTATGTTAGTTCTTGACAGGCCTGAGTATGCTTTAAAAGCACAGGGCTTTCATCTCCTGAGCCGTTGGATACCCTCAGTCCCCAAACCATGTGCAGCAGCAGTTGTGGCTGCCCCGATTAGGAAGGAATGGGACCTGGAGCGCTCCGGCATTAGGCCTGCCCACGCCTATGATCTACGCAATACGATGGATCAAAGAAAGGTCTTGCAATGCAGAAGGGGACTATCTCGTGATGGGTCGTCCTCTGCATCAAAACTTGCTACGCTCTGGCTAAGAAACATCCTCCTGAAGGCTTAAGAGCTAATTCCAAAAGAGCTAAGGCTGCTACTGCAGCGTTGCAACGTGGTGTTCCAGTCTTTGACATTTGTCAGGCAGCAACATGAGCATCACTGCACACTTTCACTAAGCACTACTGCTTGGACGGTCAAGTCCACAGGGATGGTCTTTTTGTCACCGCTGTCCTGCAATACTTCCTGGTCTAAACTTGTCCGCAGTCCCTCCTCTGGGGATGGTATTGCTTGGGTATCTATTCTATGGTAAGGATTCTGCGGCTAGATGTCTCTATCAGATGGACAAATTACTTCCCTTCGGTAATGCCTTATCTGGTAGAGACATGATCTAGCCGCAGATTCTGTACCATCCCACCCATCCTCCCCGCACTACGGACAGGTTTTTAGAGTTGGGGCTGATCCCTTTCAGGGCCTTAGTTGTTCTAAACACACCACTGTCCGTGCACTTCATGGCTCCATTCTCCTGGCACGGAAAGTCATGAAAAGTGAATGACGTCAGCGCCCTGAGGTGGTGCCTATATTTATGATGCGGACATCACTTCCAGCGTGGACGGCGACATCACACGGAGCCAACCGATGCCACCTGCCGGTCTGCAAGGGTATTGCTCGAGCGAAAGTTTCCGGATCCAGCCTGACGCCTGGGATATTCTAAGGTAAGGAATCTGTGGCTAGATCATGTCTCTACCAGATAAGGCGTTACCAAAGGTAAGTAACTTTTCTGACCAGTCCGGACCAGTAATAAGGTCCCAGCCATGTGTATGATGGAGGAGAAGTCCCCAGTTAGCCGACGCTGTGCCAAGGCCTGCATGCCTGAGTAGCTTTGCGCACGCCAGGCCTGCCCGCTCCCAAGCTGCGTGTGTCTCACCACCCGTTGCCGGGAAGCCGCGCTCGCCTTCCGCTGTGTTCCAGCCGGGTACAGCTGTGTAGGCCTCATGTGCCCTCTGCATGCCTTTGCCGCCAGGTTCTGCTTCGCTGGTGCTCCCATCGTGGTTGGCCAGGGTTATGGGGGCGCTCCTCCTCCTGTGTGGGGCCGCTGGTGTGGCTGCATGCTCCTCGCAGGTGTGTCCCTTGACCCAGAGCTCCCACTGGTATTCCTGCGGCAGTCTTGTCTGGCCACTTTGGTCCTTACTGGGCCTCCTTTGGTCCTTCCTGTCTTTTTTGCTTGGTGCCCACTGAGCTCCCGCTGCAGCTCGACCTCCAAAGTCACCTTTCTCGCTTCACCTCCCTGTAACCTCCTGGTGGGCTTTCTTCATCCCTGCTGCTGTTCCTGCCTTTTCTACTGCTACTTTGCTTTGCATTTTGTGCATGAGCCTGTTCTTTTCTTTGATGTGGGCCCAACACTTGCTCCAACATCCAGTCACTCCTGTGCTGGCCCATCGCCTCTTTAACCCGCTCAATCAGCTGGGGTAAGTCGCTTTTTAGGTCTCGCCTACGCAGCGCGCAAGCGCTGCTTTGGAGTGACCTTTAGAAATCACTCTGTACTTTCTTGGTAACTCGTGCATGTTTTGCACTGTTTCCAATGAGTACTCGTGCATGCAGAGCGTTTGCCTTGCGGGAGCGAGCAGTGGCGCCATCTGTTTGCAATTATCGCGCTTTCGAAACAGATGGCGCCGCTGCTCGCTCCCGCAAGGTAAACGCTGTGTGATCGGCAATCCTTCATGGGATTTAGAAGCTCGCGCATTTTACCCCCTGCACCGTGTTTCCGTTAGTTTTCCCTCGTGTCACGTTTTTTGTGTGCGCCTCACAGACTGTCCTTTTCAGTAGGCACGGAGGGATCAGCGCCCCTCCTCGCTTGGGACCCCCCTAGGGGTTACAGGTGAGGTGAGTGCAGTAGTCCTCTCATACCCACATTCAGATCAACTGGGAACATGTGCGCTTCATCTCTGCAACACGCGACCCCTTGTCTGCAAATGTACAGCTTATGCCCCCTAGTATGGGCCCCCGGGCCCACCCAGGGGTCGCGCCACCCACACAGCCCTTCAAACAACGGCCGCTTCACTTAAGACACCCCGTAGTTTGATGTCCTCTGGTTCCTGTGGGTCTAGGTGTGATGCAGCGCCCTGCTCGCCCCTTCTAGGCGAAGGTCTTACGTCGAGGAGGCACCAGTGGGCAGGGTTTGGGGAGGGGGGTCACCAAGCCATCCGAGGAGGGGTCTTTCCCATCCGTCTGCGAGTCACACGTGTCTTTAGTGCATGCTGACTGCCCGCTAGGGGAGGGTCCGGGAATCCTGGGGTTAACACTGTACCCCGGTAGATCTTGTCCGGGGTGCTCTCTGGGAGCCCCCTGTGCCTCAAAGAGCTCCCTCGCTAGGGTAAGCTGACAGCCTGCAAAGAAGTCAATGAGTCTCTCCTCTCAAAGTACCACATTCCCTTAGAACAGGGTTCGATCCTTTTGACTTCTCTGGACACGCCCAAAATCATTACTGCAGGCCGGGGACCCCTGTCTAAGCAGTTCTTCAATTTGGACCATACAAGCATTCATCAAAATACAGAAACGCGTATACACCAAATATAATATACAAATGATGGACTTTTTTTTAAATTAAATTCACAAACAGAAATATGTAAATATCACAATTTTAATGAGATGGTTCACGCATTTCAAAATGTCGTTTTATTTCTAAAAGATGAAGTGACATGCTACGCACTAAGCAGCTGAAAGAGTGGGAGGGCAGACAACGCACCCTCGAAATGCTGACCTCCGTGGCGGTCTCTTGAAAGAATGCTCACTGTGGTACTTGCGCAGCGCTGTACTTGTGAGTCTTTGCCCTCAGAAGCCCTCCTTTCTTTTCGTTGTCTGCTGTGACCTTTTTTCTCATCACTGCCTCAGAACATCACCCTGACAGAGTCTGCCACCGTGTGGGCCATTCTCAGAGGCTTTTTAGGGGCACTGTCTCCAAAGAGGCTTAGCTACTCGGGGCCTCATTTACAAAACAAGCATTGGCATAGCCAATAGGTCTCGCCTTTGGGACCTTGTAAGAAAGAAAAAAAAACTGAAGTGTAAGACTTCACGTTTACATTTACTGCATCCTAAATACGAAGTAAATGTAAAGTCTTATATTTCAGTTTTTTTTTTTACTTACAAGGTCCCAAAAGCGAGACCTATTGGCTATGCCAATGCTTGTTTTTACCTGCTGGCGCTTTTCTCCCACTTGCGTGCCTGCTTGTAGCCTTTTTGCTGCTTTCTTATGGAGTTTGGGAGGGGCTGGCCTTCGCTGCTGGCGCATGTCCTCACTCTGCCTATCCGTAAATCGTGCAGGCTTGTGGCAGGTTTGTTTCTCAGCACACTTGTTGCTGCCAGGGGACGCCTCCATCTCGTCGCTCCTTGTGGCGCAAGGCCGTGGGGGGGTGTAAGCGCCACCTCCACCTAATTACTTCTTGCTTTTGGTGTGCTGCTCTCTGGTGCTCTGTGCGGCCTATGTGCAGCCGCACGGTCGCTTCTGGTTTCGGTGATTTTGGGGAGGGGCTTGGGACATGTGCATCGTCTTTACCTCCCCACTGCCCCGGGAGACGCCTCTTCTTTGGGTTCCTCGGCTTCCCGGTGGCCAGTGTACCGCCACCCAGTAACAATTTGCGGTGTGGTGGTGGTGGTGCGAAGCGCACCCCTCTGGGTCCTCTCCACTCTTTGTCCCCGGAGATGGCTTATCCTTTGGCCACCGTCCTCGCTGGTGACTCCCTTCCACCCGTGGCCTTGCACTGATGATTGCAGCCATTAATTGTGGGGACCGGTTGTCCTGGCCCCCTTTTGGCCGCATGATGGCCCAGCACCTTGGCTCTCATTGCGCTATTTGAAAGACACAGGCCTATTGGCGCACAATTCTTTCGCTTCCGGCTGCCCATCCCTTTACCGCCTACGGGGGGCGCTAGCCACAGTCCCCTCTAAGGTTGGCTAACGTCTCCCGGCCTGTGGTTCAAAGAGGCAGCAGCAGCACAACCCTCCCTCGCACACATACCTGCCTCCCTCATAGGCATTATCACTCCTTAGTGTTTTTCTGCATTGCAAACAATGCAGATTTAGCATTTAGAAACAGATCGGGCAAAATGTGACAGATTTGCCATCCGCTATATTTAGAGTAAATGCACTCTTAATGCAATGGAGGGGACATTCACCTTTTGGTGGATGTCCCACATCATCCACACTCTAAATCAGACCCTAAGATTGCCTCTTTCAGATAATTAGTAATGGCGATGGTATGTCAAGTAACAGTTACTTTTTTCCAATTCACACTTATTTACAATATCAGGCACACGGGAGTGGTGATTTACGCAGAATTCAAATATTTTTTAGCTGGTATTTGCAGGCTGCTAAACTGCGTGATGTAAATTTTTACTTGCAGTACTCCTTTTAGTGCTTTTTTGCAACCGTGGTGCCCACTCGTATTTCCGCTGACACGAGTACAAAGTTCCTCCATTGTCTTGAGATATCACTACTCCCTAATGGTCCCCTAAGATCAGTGCTCTATCTGAGGTTCTCTATTGTAGCAGCCGTGCAGGACCTCTGTTGTATCTAATTACAGATTCTCTATTTTTGTCCAGTTTCCCAGTAACCTGCTCAACATTAATGTCCACTCCTGTGTTGCCTTTTGTGACAGTTGTGCCCACTCTCCTGCAGTGTCATGCAACATCCGTGCTTGAGTTGTCTCAGTGGTTCTTTCTTTAGGTTAGTGACCACCAGTTGGAACAAGGGATCCAATTTCACAAGGCCTTTACATACTTTTACCCTTAGAGGAGAACTTCCCCCAGAACATCAGCCTAATCCGATAATCCAAGTGGATTCATCAAGTTCTTTAAGTCTTCTAGCAATGACTTTACCATATGAAGGATGAGCGAATTTGCAAGGATTGTCGATGGGATGACCAACACCATGACATGGGCACCCATTCTCAAGTTATCGAGCTGCTCAAATTTTGCATCCAGCTTTAGAATTTTCTCAACAACATAGTTTTAAAAGAAGAACATCTACTCCATTGCCATCTTGGTTTTAGAATTTCTAAGTTTCCATGGCATTCCTTGCCAGTTTCTGTTCTACTCCCATGGAGTCAGTGAGAGCCTCAATTTTTCCTCCAATGTCTTCACAGTAGGTGCTGTATTATCAATTTTTCAAGTTGATGTCTGCATGTATCGCTTTAGTAGAATTAAGCAGTGTTCTTTCTCCCTCCTTTTCCATTAGGTCAGCAATGTGTTTTTTATTTCCTTTTTTTGTCAAAGATGCACAAGGCTTAAAGAACCCATGCTTATTTTTCCTCTAGACTGCTATCAAATCTGGCTCCCTTTTGGGTTATTGGACAATCATGGTCTCTCAGCAAACCTCATTCATACACAGGGAATTGAAAACACTGTCTGTAACAGCGCAAAAGTCCACAAAGCACAGCCTTGAAGTGTGCAGCCCACGACGTGGAGGTTCAGGCTAGAGTTGTAAAAGCAGGACCCATTAACCACCCCTGCACCCACATCCCGCTGAGGGTAAGGTGGCTGCAACTGCTTCCAGAGGATCTTCCCCATCTAGCCATCTTCTATATCTAGCCTGCTGGCTTCTGCTTCTAAGTCGTTACACCGGGCACTGTTTCAAAATCACAACTCTACTTAAGTCTTGGTTCTCTACCTCCCACACATCTGTGTCCCCCATGAAATGTTGATGCTCTTCTGAAACCTCCTCCCGCACTGTAGATGAAAGAGGATGTCCATTGGAAGGATGCCACAACCTAAATGCCTCATTTTATACTACCCCTGTCTGTTTAGGATGGGGGAAGGGAGGAATTTCTGAGCCATCCGTGGAAGAAACAAACTCAATTTTGATGTTGCAGAAGAAAGTCCCTGGAACTTTAGGCTGTTCTTGGTGGCTTTCAGCATGCCCTGGAGGAAGAGAATGCACCAGATTGGGGCTATAGATGGGAGACTCGCAGAGGGTCGGCCATGTTGGTCTTTGGCCATTGCCAGTCTTGTGGACCCCATGGACACCCTCAGTGAGAAGATTTTTAAGTATCTTCTTTTGATCTGAGTAACTGAGACATTTGGTAAGGTGCATGTATCAGCTGAGGTTAATTTTATTGTTTGTATTTGTCGCCCATATATAGCTACTGTGTTTCATATGTCAGGGAGATATGTGTTGTTACTTCAAAATTACAGGTGAGCAGTGGACATTAACAAGACTGAAGGGAAAAGCATTATTTTAGTATGACTGGGTTAACAAGAAAGCAAGCCATGTTCTTTTATGATGTTTTTCAGTTGGGACATTGCCGGTTTAGACAACATGAAACCGGACTTTAGGTGGTCCAACTTTATCAAAGGTATTCATATAGTGGGGTTGCAAGAAACACGGGACACAGGTAGCTCTTTTCACCTGGACGGGTACCTTTTGTTCTTTTCTCCTGCTTTACCTTCCCCACCGGGCTGAGTCAGGTGTGGTTTACTTATGATGGTTTCTTTAAATATCACCTGTAAAATGTCACAAGTTGATACCGGCTCACATTATCTGCTTGTAGTCAAGTTAGATTTTAAAACGTCCCTTAGCATGTTAGTGCTTAATTTTTTTCAATTCATTTTCACAGAATAAACCCTCCGAACATCTAATGGCTTTGAAGATTTTTTTAGAGGTTTATGCAGAAAGGCAACATGCCCCGTACTTAGTGGTCTTACTCGAAGATTTTAATATTCACCTCTGTCATTCCCTGTGTCAAGCTAGTGCCAAGATTTGCACGGATGATCATTGCCATTTTGAGCGTGGAGGTCAAGGGGATTTGCTTAATATAATTTTGACTGACCATAAATAATCTGGTACTTTTAGATCAGAATAACAAGCGCGGGATCCCTACGGATCCCCACATTTATTGGCAGAGGTTCTAACTCAATAATTGAATATATATTTATCTCTGCCAACTTAATGCAATTTGTAATGCAATTTGAAGTTACTTGGAATCAGTTTAGTGATCATAATCAATTATTTCTCAGAATAGAGTGCAGATTAGAGCTGAAAGTAGCACCCAGAGCAGGTCCTAAAACTCAAAGATCAAGTCTATTGATCAAGGGCATAGATTGAAGTTGAACAAGGTTCCCACCGAATTCTTCTTAAAGAATTTATATATTGAATGTGGTCAGAATATTAGGATCTGTTTAGAGGCTACTTCTCAACCTGAAATATTACTGATTGTATTTAACAGGGTTTGTATGCAAGTTTCAAAGAATTTAAACCGTGTGGGTGGGAAAACCAAGGTCCCCAGTAATAGATGGTTCGACCCTAATTGTTCGTTGGCTCATCAAACTCTAATTACAGCCCTGAAAAAAACCCAGAAGTAATACTGAAGTAGCTCAGTGTAGGAAGAGATACAAATCAGTATTAGCCAATCAAAAAAAAGACATTAAAAGCAAAGCCTGAAACCAACTCCTCCAGGTTAACATCTTAAAATGTAGTGCCAGATTTTGGGAAATAGTTAGTCGTCCTTATTTTACAGGTGAGTCTAACTGAGTAGTGGAGTGCCATATAGCCCCTGATACCAGGGTGCAGCATTTTCAGGGGATATCTGGGTCTGCTTCAGTTGAAACTCTATCCAGCAATAGTGACGGCCCTGGTGGGAAATCTGTTTTGGTTTTTCTCGAAGAGGAAACACATGAGGCTATTATTTATATGTCCAAAAACAAAGCGCTAGGCCCAGATGGAGTACCTGCTGATTTGTATTAAATAAACTCTAGGAATTGGGTGAACATTTTTACTAATATTTTAAACGCTGCATGCAAAGTGGGTATTCCTTCATCATGGTCGAGATCAATAATTATACATGTGTTCAAAAATGGGGAGAGTAACGATCCGCGATGTTACAGGCCCATATCACTTATAGATTCAGTGGTTAAGGTTAAGGGCTGTGTCATTTTCATCAGGCTAACCACATGGCTGGACGAAAACCATGTTTTGTCCAACCTGCACTATAGCTTTAGGTCCAGTAGGAGCACACTAGATAAGTGCCTGAATCTCCAGATGTTCTGGAAATACACAGTGGCCAAAGGGGGCCTGTTACATCTATAACAACAACAAAAAATCCGCGGGTCTCAATGAAAGATATATATAAAGAGACAGGCGTTACAGCAGTACACACAACAGGAGAACATGAAAAAACGGGGGGGATCTCAATTACGAGGACGGATTCCCATCACCCACCAAAGTGGCATGCTTCATCATTTGGGGATCTCCTCTCGGCTGCACACTAGTGCAACCAAGGAGCTACAACTCCTTACTAGTATACAGGAGGAGCTCGCGGATGTTTTCAAATATGATCCAGGACTAGATCACCTAAGATCACTGAAGCATAAGGCGGTGTGGTGAGTACGCGGTGCAGTGTAAAAGAAAAGGTGAAGTAAAATTGACTATCACGAGAAAACAAATTTATTAAGATCACGTGGTGTCAATGGTTAAAAAGCAGTAAGCGCGCAATCTGACTGCGTGTATGAGCGCGCTAGTGAAGAGGTCTACATGTTTCAGCCACTACCGATCTAACTGTGATCAAGGCTTTCTTCAGGACCTAATTGTAACTACTGCACGTGAAACAAAATTATACAAACACTGTAAAGAACGATACAACCATATACCTGGGTACGTAAATATGTTGGCACTATAGGCATTGGTGTGATACTCCTGTTGACAAAAATGAAAAATTTGAATATATATGTGTACATACTAATAAGGTCTATATCAATATATAAGGAACACATTGCATTACAATGTGAACATGCTATAGGTCCTCAAAATAATTCAATGAAAACTCTATAACGGAACGCCTTACCCGTATCAAATCGGGAGAGAACTTCGCCGCTCCTGGCAACCGCTCAGGGCGTGAGGCAACGCTCTGTGAATTTAAAAAAAGGAGGAGAAAAACTAAGCCCACAAGAAATGGGATTGAAATGTAAAAAGTGGTAGGCCAAACATGCACCACCACTATAATCATGCAAGTTTATCGAGAGTTATGTAAGGCACCAGCAGAAGTTTGATGACGATTGCTATTTAGATGTTATGCCAGTTTACGTCACCTTTAGACTGCATGTATTCTGCTGTCTTTGAAAAACAGGGTAGTGTATATCGGACTGTTTATTTCTTATAACATCTAAATAGCAATCGTCATCAAACTCTGCTGGTGCCTTACATAACTCTCGATAAACTTGCATGATTATAGTGGTGGTGCATGTTTGGCCTACCACTTTTTACATTTCAATCCCATTTCTTGTGGGCTTAGTTTTTCTCCCCTTTTTAATTCACAGAGCGTTGCCTCACGCCCTGAGCGGTTGCCAGGAGCGGCGAGTTCTTTCCCGATTTGATACGGGTAGGCGTTCCGTTATAGAGTTTTCATTGAATTATTTTGAGGACCTATAGCATGTTCACATTGTAATGCAATGTGTTCCTTATATATTGATATAGACCTTATTAGTATGTACACATATATATTCAAATTTTTCATTTTTGTCAACAGGAGTATCACACCAATGCCTATAGTGCCAACATATTTACGTACCCAGGAATATGGTTGTATCGTTCTTTACAGTGTTTGTATAATTTTGTTTCACGTGCAGTAGTTACAATTAGGTCCTGAAGAAAGCCTTGATCACAGTTAGATCGGTAGTGGCTGAAACATGTAGACCTCTTCACTAGCGCGCTCATACACGCAGTCAGATTGCGCGCTTACTGCTTTTTAACCATTGACACCACGTGATCTTAATAAATTTGTTTTCTCGTGATAGTCAATTTTACTTCACCTTTTCTTTACACTGCACCGCGTACTCACCACACCGCCTTATGCTTCAGTGATCTTAGGTGATCTAGTCCTGGATCATATTTGAAAACATCCGCGAGCTCCTCCTGTATACTAGTAAGGAGTTGTAGCTCCTTGGTTGCACTAGTGTGCAGCCGAGAGGAGATCCCCAAATGATGAAGCATGCCACTTTGGTGGGTGATGGGAATCCGTCCTCGTAATTGAGATCCCCCCCGTTTTTTCATGTTCTTCTGTTGTGTGTACTGCTGTAACGCCCATCTCTTTATATATATCTTTCATTGAGACCCGCAGATTTTTTGTTGTTGTTATATATGGTGAGGGGATTTATCCGCGCAGGTCTATACATTTTCCCTTGGACCCTCTATCTGATATTGTATTGGCCTGTTACATCTAGCCTTCATGGATCTCACATCAGCTTTTGACAGAGTTAATAGAATTAAATTGTGGACAATCCTCCTTAGTATGGGTTTGGACAGAAACATAGTGAACGTTTTGCATGAGCTACATAAGGACTTGTCTGCGGTAGTCAGATACAATCAGTCTGTGAGTTTAACCCCTCCTAGTAAGGCCCATCGGGGGGGATAAGACAGGGATGCATTTTAGCCCCACTGTTATGTACATTTATATAAATTATGTGGGTCCAACTTTATGCACTGCTTTCAAAGATATCCCTTGGGCAGCATCACAGTTTATCCCGGCACTATTATATGCCGACGACGCAGTGTTGTTGGCAAGAACAGCTGTGGTACTCCAGCAACTTTTCAAGTAATTTGTCAGCTTCATGAATAACTTGGACCTCAGCACGAACTATAGAAAATCTCACATAATGGTCATGGGTTCCAGAAGTAAGGGACGCAGAAAATGTACCTTGGAGGGAAGCAATATCCCAGAGTGACAGCCTTCTCGTATCCTGTGCCCCATTGGTGAGAGCTAAAAGGAATGCAATGGTTAGAGTGGTTGCCTCTGTATTTGATTTCACCTGTCGCCTGGGAGCGAAGCAAGTTAAGGCTCTGGTCAAAATCTACCAATCCAAATGTATCTTAGTGGCAAGTTATGGAAGCAATATCTAGGGGTTACTCGGAGGCCAAGGAATTACAAGTTGTTGAAAATACATTTATGAGGTGCTTATTATCAGTCCCCCAATCCATGGCCTTCTATATTGTCCATGAGAATTAGGGTTGGGTTATATTTCAAATTTGTTAGCACTACGACCTTTGCTCAAATGGATCTCAATATGGTTAAATTCAAAGTTGGGGTGTAATCAGACCATACTGAAACATTGCATGGCAGCCGAGAGGGCTGGCAGTGTTCCTTGGCTTAGCTGTATTAAAGCCTCATTTGCAAAACTGGGAAACCCCGATTTATACAGGACTCCAGAAAGGATTGTCCGTGAGGATTTGGTATAGGTCAAGAGCCACTAAATATCTGCAGCCCAAGCAGAGAGAGAAGGGAGAGAGATGTGTAAACCCTTAGTGCAAGCCTATATTATCCTGAAATCAGTATATCTATTGAACCCTATCTCACAGTGGTCACGAATCCCCATCATCGCTTCCTATTAATAAGATTTAGATTAAATTCATTGCATTGGCTCTTGGCCGAACCTTGGGGATAGAACAAAGTTGTAAACCTGGGTTCTTGCAGTTGTTATTCCTGCGCAGAACAAGATACTATGCTTTTTGTAATGTTTTGTGAACATTATAGTTCTTTGTGCCAACAATATATTTTACCTCTGCTGAGAGGGAAACAATTTATGTAAGTTAGGCCTGCATTAACTTTTTTACAGATGATGTCTAATGAATTTATATGTTTTAATGTTGCTAGTTTTTTCATAGGGGCAGTGAGACTCCGGCAAAAACGAGAGTCATAGTCATAATGACAAGTATCAGTGGCAATATATAGTGTTCCTCTTAATGAGTTTTAATTGAATATTCTTATTACTATTTATCAGAGTATATTTAGGAGGAAAGCTTTACTTAAGATTTTAGGACTGTGTGATTTTCATATGAAATCCTGCACTAATTTATTTTAACTGTTTGTACCTTTTATGGTTTTTAAGTAACCAAATAAAGAATATCTGACTGACTGAAGAAAGCAAGTGAGGTGTGTACTCAGTTCAAGGCAAGAATTAGTCCAGCTCTATGTGAGGGAATGTATGAAGGTGAATGTAGAGGAGGGCTTGAGTTCTGCTGGTTATCAAAGCAGTGCATACACTGTTTTGCCATTTTGGAGGGTAAGATTTAATCCATCTTAGATGCCCGATTTGATGACAAGTCATTTGGAATTTCTCTATACACTCTTTGAAGGACAGGTAGGTTGTGCTGTGAAAACAGAGAGGCCTTGGCACTAGTGGTCTGAATGGATGACATGGAGCCTTTTGCATAGAGTTGATCTATTTCTTTATGTGGGGTTTTAGCTTTGTGCCACTGACCTAAGAAAATTCAGTCTTGGTCGAATTTAACTTGTAATGGACTATGGACATCCAGTGTCGAATTTTGCCCAAACAATGTCTATGGGAAGGATTTTAGCATTCTACTATTCTTTCAGCTATAGTTGTGTGTTGGCTGTACTGTATGCTGATGTAGAGCAAGGTATTGTTTGCAATGTATGCTTGGGATTCATGTAAAGATTGCCGTAAGGGGCCTGGGGAGCACTGTCTTGACAAGGATTGGTTGAGATCATCTGAATGTTTTGGCTTATCTTTGTTTGTGATTTGCAAGAGAACATCATCGAATGACAGAGCTGCTTTTGTGGTATAGCAGCTCGGAGTGAAACCTGATTGGTAGGCTCTAGGAGATTGTGGCAGTGTGTATGAGCTTGATGTCAAAGGGTCCCTACTCTTAGTAGGGTTGGTGATAAAGCAGTAGGTGGCTGGTACATCTGCCACCTCATCAAAACATACTCTACTCATTGTAGGATTGTTTGAGCAGGGAGATGTTTTGTTGAGTTTCCAGGGAAGTAAGAAATTTGCCCACGCAGAAGGAGGTGTGGCTTGGATGTCTTGGTAGGGGCTTCAGCAGATAGGCGAAATCATTTGGCGAGAGTGTTTTTTTTTTAATGATCTCCCATTGAAAGATTGGAGAATCTTTAGCAGGTCATTGGCAAAGAGGGGATGCAAAGAAAGACTGAGTGACTTGATGTGGCATGGGGCAACAAGAGCGGTGGTGTTTTGTGAGGTTACTGTTGGGGCATATGTCATCTATTTTATGATTAATTATTAATGTTTTTCAGTGGAGAAGGAGATGATGTATGGTAAGCATTGACTTGCTCTGTATTTCTCAAGCATTGTAAATTTCATATATTCACATGCTAAAATCATTCTTCGATGTCACACTGAGAGTCCACAGTAACTTTACAATAGCAGTATGAAATTATAATACTCTTGACTGCCCAGCCAATGAGGTGAGAGTGCCCTGAACTCCACGGTTCCCAGAGATCATCTCATCGAAGATTTCTACATCATGTTGTGTGGATAGGAGCCGCTGAGCTTTGCTCTTTCTTCAGATAGATGAGCCATTGGAAGGATTTACAAAAAGACTCTCAAAAAGTCACAAGTACCAACTTCACCTTCATCAGAGCGAAAGGTGCAGAAAACGAAACCATCATCGACAGTGTCAGCAATCCGCTTCTCCACAGGCGAACAGGTAAAGCCATCTTCAACAATCTCACATGTTGAAGACCTCACTTCATCGAAAATCATGCTGAAAGGACAGCAACACTGTCGCCTACCCCTGTTGATGCTCTCATTGTCAATAATAATAGCAACGGAGAAGAAGCAGCCATAGATGGACTCTACAGGTCTATCGATGAGTGTCCTGTCAATGTCTGTAGCAGCTGCGACACAATTCCCATTGAGGACAACTCTGTCAACATCTAAAGCCCCTTCCTGTCTATGGAGGAGCAAAAAGCAGGCAAAGGGCCACTTCCATTGGCACTCTTGTCAAAACATGCATACCTGAGCAAGATTCTGCCTGCCGGAACTGAACCGGAGGACGATTTAGATCCAGATGATCTGCTTGTGGCAACATACAGCTCGAGCCAGCTCAAGGTCATATGCCAAGACACAGGTGGTTCACCACACTATACACCAGATCTACTTTGAACTCCACTATGACCCTTATGATGGAGATCGTGAGGAATATAATGAACCACCAATGGTGGTTGTGCCAGTTGATCTACAAAAACATCTCCTACACATGATAACAGATTACTATGTGCACTTTCCAACTGAGCCATCTACGAAGACTTCACCCCAGCCTCTGTTAGCCCCTCAAGATATTCCTGTTCTACTGTTAGAGATGCCTCAGCCTGAGCCTCAGCAGCATAGGGAATACTGCCAGTGCCCACAACTCTGACACTCCAACATATCGTGTTGTCAGCAGACCCAAAACAAGGAAAAGGTTTGGGAGACACTTCAGATGATAAGAATCCAGGTGACATGGAGCCTTATAGTGGACCATAAACCTTGAGGAAATGAACGGGATGACTACATATCCCCAGTGCTGGAAACAACCACATCTACACTGGTGACTGTCCACAGGATGTCATCGCTTGGTTCCATATTCTGATAGAAAAAGCTTCCCGGAGGTTTGAACTGAACTACCAGTAATGAGCAAGGAAACAGACTATTGTTTGTATGATTTTAGAGAACCGACTAGGAAGTTTGTTAAAGCCATACCAATGATCACTTCCAGCAAGAAGGATCAAAACTAATGCAAACACTGGCAACACTAGCTGCAATAATCCAGAGACTAGACAGTAAATACAAGGCTGCAGATAACACCCTTGTGCGCCTCGTGGGCAACCCAAAGCGGACTTAAGAGGAATGCAAGCAGCCCAGAGGAGGTCAGGGAACTCTGGTACTCCCCTGTACATCCCTCATCCCTACCCTAGGATAGGGTAGGCCAGAGAATGGATGGCTTTTGGAAGAGGGTGTCTTCAATGGCAGCCACATTAGTTAGAATGGCACAATGGCTGTCTTGGGAAGATACATTCACCACATGTGGTCAAATATGTAGCTCCTTATATTGATCTTTTGCCAGAAGAGACAAAATACAGAAAACCAAGGCAGTTCTCTGCAAAGGGAAGAGGACATCAGCAGCTACCCTGGACTCTACAATGGATGTGTCCAGTTTTGGCTTCTGCCAGCACGCAGAGGCTGTTTTATTGCATAAGCAACACTGCTTAGAGTGTCTTCCTTCATGCCTGAAGTTCAGAAGTGTTCTTTTGATTATGTCCTTCAACGGTTTGTCATATTTTGGAAAGCACATTGATGATGCTCTCCAGTACATAAGACTAACACAAACACAGCTAGATCAATGGGTGTTCTACAGCACAACCTTCCCAGCACTTGTGGTAGAAGCCAAGCATAATCATGGAGGTTTATCGGTGCTATCAATAGCAACAATATCCGCTGCAGCAATTACAATACTATAACACAATAAACAAAATAGGGAGTATGCCCCACAGCACAAAAGTGATGTAGAGAGACACACAAGTAGAAAAAAAGGAAACATTTCTTTCCTTTTAAAAGACCCCTCACTCACCACTAGTTGGTGACATGCTTCATCATAGGGGTCCCACCCGAATGACCGAATGTCATTCGGGTGTGCTACAACGCCTGGATTACAGCGGAGCGTGATGACGTTGTGAAAGTGAGTGAATTAGTGCAGGTTAAAATTGTCTTTATCGTTCCTTTAGCTTTAATATGGAGCAATAAGACAAAATAAAAACAGTGTGGGATGCCTAAAAAGGTTAAATTGGCCTAAGGCATCTATGAAATAACTGAAAAAGGTCACGGTCTACATGTTTCAGCCTCTTGTCACTGCCAGGCTTTCTTCAGGACCTCGTGGTGTAACCCGATGGGTGTGCACGCACTAAGGTGCACCCTTCTCTGAGTTACTACTGAGACATACCGCTACTTACGATATGTTTTTCTTTCAGCTTTATGTGAAAGGGGTAATGAATCTGGAAAGAGAAAACAAAGACAAACATTTTTGATTGTTTCATGAAATGCGATGTGCCCAGATTCTTCATTCATTCGTGTCTCCAGATACTGGCATGCAGCGTGTGCGTGGTCAATTCGTGCACACATACTATGCCTGAAGAGGAATCATGTGCTATGAACCTTCACAACTATAAACGAAGAAAGGAATGCAACTTTGCCCCTAAGTAATGCCACATACCCACTAGATAAATTTATCGTGGGTGTCAATGTGCTCGACTTTTTGCGAGCGTAATAGTCACGATGGAGCTCATAGGTTATTACCACAAGCACTTCTCGTACCACTGTACATGTGCTGGTGTGAATTATTTGGCAAACAAAGAAAAAAACCAAGGTCAGTGCTTACTTGAACTTAAATTCCAAAATGCCCCATGGAAGCCGTGGGGGGGGGCGTAGGTTGTAGTCACACACTAAGCAGTGGCGGCTGGTGAGTTTTGAAAGTGGTGAGGCGTAAAATGATTGTCATACTGCACCCTAGCGAGCGAGCCCGAACAACCTAAGGTGGGTTCGGGGGCGTTCTCCCCCCGAGAAAATTTTGAAAAAACAGTGGACAAATGGTGCATTTTCAAGCAAATTTGAGAAAGCAGGAAGGTTAATAAAGCAATTTTGAAAGTGCAGTTATTACATTAATAAAGAGATGTCTTCTACTCTAAATCCTTTTTACTACTTATTAAGCGTGCTACAGTTGTGGACATGCTGGCATCTACATGCCCTGCTGTACACCCACCGGAACTCAAGTATTGATACTTGACCATTGTGCACAGTCGCTTAATGCTGCTGCTACCTTTAAATCACATGTATACTTCTTACCATCGTACTAGACACGTATATATTTACAGACATCAGAGTACATTCAACAATGTTATTCAACACAAAAATACTTTTACTCAGTAATTCCTAGTTACATCATCATTTTAATCTGTTATGACACAGAATTTTTTTTTCTTCATTTCTTTAAAAAAAGGAACAGTGTACAATATTCAAACTTTCATGGCCAATGCATTTCGGGCCCCTTGGCCCTTCTTCAGGGGCTTGAATCTACAACAAACAAAATCAAACCTTTAATTAAATGAATTACAATGCGCAGGGGATTGTCAAATAAAATCACATGATAGATAACAATAATTACATGCACATGTACTGTTGCAAGCTGATAAAATAAACAATAGAAAAACGCTGGTGAATATAAAAAGACCATGAGACCAAAGTGAAAGACAGGCTTAGTGTGAAGGGAAAACCTCAATATAGTCTCCAAAAGAGCTCTTCCTTATGTGTACATCACCAACAGCATGATCAATCTGTTAAAACGTGCAGAGGCACCTCAAAGGTGGTCAAAATAATCAAAAGAAACGTGCTGCGGCACCTTCAGTATGGAATGACACTTCGTTTAACCAAACATCCGTGCTTAACTGTCCGGGAACTAGCTCTAAAGACAAAAAGCCAACAAAGCACATGTTGCTTAATGATAGCCATACGATCTTCTCGCTTGCCTGGCTCCCCACTCGTTAAAAGCACTCCTCCTCACCTGTAAACAACTATGCGTTAACCTGCCCCGATCTCCTCTGCACTCGCTCGACTCTACTCCTGAAACCGCAAACAAGCATCACAAACTCAGTGTCACGGTTACTACACAACCATAAACAATCCTTATAATTACCCCTCCCTCCGCGTTACAGCGGGGCTTACCTCTATATCTGCTCTCAAAGCCGCCATGAAACGCTCACAGTGCTTCCCTGATCGCATGACTGAACAACGCTGCGGGTTCCTTTACACTCCACGAGACCAGTACGTAAAGACCGATGATGGACTAAATGCAGAAGCCAACCTTACCTGTCTGTAGCCCTCACTGCGGGCGCCATATTTGAGATGGTGAAAATGACCAGATAACGTACTACCCATTCTACCTGACCTCATCATACCAAAGGGTAACGCTGCCACCTATCATGTCATTCCAAGTGAAACCACACCTAATACCTCACATAAAAATGAAATCACGCTAATTCACGCTAATTCTCCTTGTGGCGTACCTCAGGGGTCTTCGTTAAGCCCCACCCTTTTTAATGTATATGTTGCCCCGCTAGCGGCTATAATAAGGAATTGTGGTTTCCTACCAGTCTCCTACACAGACGATACTCAAATTGTGGTAGCAGTCACAAACAATACTGATGAGACAGCAGGCAGATTTAATAATTGCATGAGTCAGATCACTCACTGGATGCAATATAATTGCCTGAAATTGAATGGTGATAAAACCGAGGTTATGCTGCTTGGGACTGATATGAATTTCTGGTCCCCTAAATGGTAGCCAGATAGCCTAGGCGACCGCCCATCCCCAGTGGACAAAGTAAGAAACTTGGGAGTATTGCTGGACAATAAACTATCTTTGGGTCCCCAGATAAACAAACTCTCTTCCTCGGTGTGGTACATCCTCAAACTAGTAAAGAAACTTTCACCATTTATTCCCCCAGATTCTCGTAAAATATTAGTAACTGCACTGGTCTTATCTAGGTTGGATTATGGGAATGCACTGTATGCAGGGTACAAATTCAACATCTAAGAAAATTACAGCGCTTACAGAACACTGCAGCAAGGCTGGTGATGGACATTCCCAGATATGAACCAGTTGCCCACAGATTGGGAACTCTCCATTGGCTACCTATTGAAAAAAGGATCAAGTTTAAGTCAGTTTGCCTGGCCTATAAAGCCCTTCATGGAATAGGATCCCATTTCTTAAAAACTCATTTGAAACCTTATGAGCCATCCAGGAGACTGAGATCAAGCCAGGCAAAATTAATTCAGGTTCCGAAATTTAAGCAAGTTAGGTGGGGAGGGAGAAGTTTCCTCCTTCAGACAGCTAAGACTTGGAACCTTCTCCCTGTTACAATTAAAAACAGCTCATCGCTACTTTCATTTAGGAAGGAGGTGAAAACATGGTTGTTTACTTTGTAGTTGGTATCATTCTTCGGCAGACTTAGTCTTTTTACAACGATTAGCGCCAAGACGCCTTTGGGCATTCGTGCGCTTTACAAATATACAAATCAAATCAAATCAGAATGCGTCGCGTACAGGTGCAGTGTTTACAGGCAGTCTCTAATGTGACAGACTGTGCCGAGGCAGTCCGTAGCGTGACACTGTGTTTAGGCCTAGGGACATTCTGGCGTGACTATAAAATAATAACCTTTATAGTGCAGTCTGTGACATGACCGTCAGTTCAGGTACAGTGTTTATAGGCAGTGACAGTCTCTGGTGTCACAGTGTTTGTCGTGGTAGTCAGCAGAGTGACACTCTCCGCAGGGGCATTGCATTGTGTGCAGTGATTATCACGTCAGCCTGTGAAATGGCAGTCAGTGCAGGTACAGAGTTCACAGGCAGTCTGTAATGTCAGAGTGTGTGCCGGCCGGGGCAGTCATCAGTAGAGTGACAGTCTTCGTAGGGGCATTGCATGGTGTGCAGTGATTATCACATTTCCGCCTCTGACATGACAGTCAGTACTACAGCAGGTGCAGTGTTTATAGGCAGTCTCTGGTGTCACAGTGTGTGCCGTGGCAGTCAGTAGAGTGACAGTCTCTTCGTAGGGGCATTGCATTGTGTGCAGTGATTATCACGTCAGTCTGTGACACGACGACGACGTCAGTCTGTGACACGACAGTCAGTGCAGGTACAGTGTTTACAGGCAGTCTGTAATGTCAGAGTGTGTGGCGTGGCAGTCATCAGTAGAGTGACAGTCTCCGTAGGGGCATTGCATGGTGTGCAGTGATTATCACATGTCCGCCTGTGACACTACAGCCTGTAGCGGCAGAGCGATGATGGACAGCCTCAGCTGCCTCGGTGTGTGCAGGGGCCGCGCGTTCACTGACAGTCCATGAAGTGACTCAGTAGCAGTCGCGGCCGGCATGACGCGGGGAGAGGGGGGGAGGCGTTTATTTAAATGAATAAAATAAAAACAAACTTACCAGGCATCTCCTCCGCCGGTCCCGCGTCGCATCACGTCTCCTCTCACAGACGTGGAACTAACTTCTCCCCGCTCTTTTGCTTGACTGGCAAGTGGCAAATCAGAAGACTGGATGCGACTGGGGGCGGCTACTCGGCTGTATCCTGGCATTTGACAGGGCATGGGGCGACTGAACGTCACCGCCCGAGCAGGATCCTATCTTCAGACTCCTGCACTACACTAGGCATGCGCAGTATACCTAATGTAATGTCAATGGAGTGGGGTGGGGTGCTGAAATAAAAAGCGCTCTTCTCGCAGATGCGCAGTCGGAGTCTGGACTCCTGCTGCTCTCACCTGCGTGCGATGTGCGTTTGCTGTTGACTCTGTCATGCGCACTTGAGGCTGTGAAGCAGCTGCCAGCACAGGCCGGAAATGTAAACAGATGAATTGTCAAAGCTGTCAATTCGTCTGCTTACATTTCTTGCTGCCCGATTAGTGAGCAGTTTTTCTTGTTGATTGCCTAGTGGGGGCGCTTCCCCGGCGCCCCTATGGACCAGCCGCCACTGACACTAAGGCAGGAGGAAAAACGAGTAAAATGCAGTTAGGGACACGCACCTCCAATCCGTTGTTAGCTCAAAACAAATGGTGGCCTCTCGTAGTCCTCAAGTACTTACTTCGTCAAACCTTACCGCCCGTGTTACTACCTATGGAGTGCCCGCACGGAGACCCGAGGATGTGTCTACTCGGTTCTCGGCGGTTTAAATGTGATTTACAGGGACGCGGTACTTCCTGGTGCATGACGATGACGTAGTCACATGTCAACGTGAGGGGCATGGTTACGCTAGTAACGTATCGCCACCTCCGTCTCCCTTGTTTAAACCCTCTGTTTTATTGATGTTTTTCAAGGAAGTGGCCGTAATCACCTCTTTCACGTTGCCCAAAAGGTTGATTTCAATTAAAAAACGGCTTATGACATGAATCCGACCAGTTCTGGGGATCAGGAGTCTTCAGAAAAGTAAGACAATAAAATTACAAATGTGACCGAATAAAAATTAAATCATTATACTGTACTCATAACTACAGGTTGTATTTTAACTGGTAATCAAAGAAAATAGAAATCTGAATAAAAAAAGGGGGGTTAAAGAGATACTAAGGGTACTTTAACAACCCCTTCCCTTTTGTTGTGTGCTGCGCTTCAGAGGTAATGCTCAGAGTATGTTAGTGTTTCGTGGAATGATAAAGGACCTAAATCTTAGGTTAGATCAGATCTTTGTGTCAGACTTTAGTTAGGGAATCTTGGGAGTGTTACTAATCATATCTAGTACTGTTAACCTATTTGGTGAACAATAAAGTTTGTCCCTTTGAACATTTGGCAAGTCGAATTTCCATTATAAAAAGGTGGTGTAGGCAGAGTAATTTCAATTTCAAGGAGTTCCATGGGATATTATCGTTTAGTCCCACTTTATGGGTAGACAATCTGTATACCCAACGTTGTTCCTTCTCCAGTAAGCGCTGTTGCACATGTTCATTTGTCCTAACTGTCTCAATGACTGTCCACCTCATGTCATTTGTGGTGTGGTTAGCCTGGAGGAAGTGTTCAGTGAGTTTCGTGGTAATTCTCTTACATCTAATCGTGCTGCGATGTTCACAGATCCTCTGTTTCACTTTCCTCCCTGTCATACCTACATATCGTAGGCCACATGGGCATGTTATTAGGTAAACCACATTTGTACTGTTGCAATTGGTGTGTGCCTTCTGGGTCCATGTTTTTCCAGGTTTAAGGTTTTTGTTGCAGTTGTTATATGGCACACACTGCAATTCGCGCAGGGATAATGGCCCGTGATATTAGGTAGGCCCCATGCGTTTAATACTGTCACTGTTGTTTCTTGTTCTGCTTTCCTGGGACGGGTAGATACCAGTGTGTCTTTGATGCTCCGTGCCTTCTTGAAACAAAACAACGGTTTTTCCCAATGTCGATTGCCCGTCTGGAGGATACGCCAATGTTTGTTTATGGACTTTGTCACCTGATTAGATATACTGCTGTAGGTGGTGACACACGTCAGAGGAATGTCCTTCACTCCCTCTGGTTTTCCTTCCAGAAGCGCCTCTCGGGGTTGATTTCTAGCGCGTTTCTGGCAGGTTTTCAGTATCTTTTCAGGATATCCCCTAGCTGATAGTTTCTCAGAGAGATCGGCCGCTTGATCCCGGTAGTCCGAGAGCTTGCTGCAATTACGTCTCAATCTGAGGTACTGACCATATGGTAAATTTTCCCTCAGGGCTCCGTGGTGAAAACTTTCGAATCTAAGGAGGTTGTTTTTTGCTGTTGGTTTATGATATGTTTTTGTCTCTAATCTGCCTTTCTCCTTAGTGATTATGATGTCAAGGAACACCATAGTGTCAGAGTGCATTGAATGGGTAAACTTTAGATTGATATCACAAGCGTTGATCCACGTAAAAAATTCCATTAGAGTTTCTTTTGGTCCTTGCCAAATGACAAGGACATCAATATATCTTTTCCAGAATGTGATGTAGGACAAAAATGGGTTGGTCTCGCTTAAGATGTATTTCTTCTCAAAGTCGAAGACATAAAGCCCCGCCACGCTAGGGGCAACGGTGCTACCCATTGAAGTTCCGGTAGTTTGGAGGTACAGGTCTCCTTCGTACTCAAAGTAGTTCCTCTTGAGTGCCAAAGAGGCGCATTCCAGGATAAAGTGTCTGGGTGTTTTGTATTTCCAGTCTGTTTCACCAAGGGCGTTTCTTAGTACTTCCAGAGTATCATCCTGGGGAAGGCTGGTGTAAAGACTTTCAATATCAAAGCTCACCAGAATGGTTGTTTCGTCTTCAAGGATATTTTGTAAAAGAACAAGTAGACTCTTGGTGTCCTTGAGGTAAGTTTCCGTATTTTGCACCAGGGTTTTTGAAAAAAATCACAAAAACGTGATAGGGGTTCTGAAAGTGACCCTATCCCGGATACGATAGGTCTTCCGGGAGGTGGAATTTTGTTCTTGTGCATCTTGGGCAGTGTGTAAAAATATGGAATTTTCTCCTCGCTTGTCGTGAGAAAGTCTGCCTCCATTTTTGATATATGGCCACTGGTCTGCGCGGCGTCCACTAACGATCTTATTTCCTTTTTCAGGTCCTGTGTGGGGTTGGTAGTCAAGGGAGTGTAATTTCTCCTATCAGTGAGCAATCTACAGCACTCTGTTTGGTAGGCTATTTTGTTCTGGACTACCACTCCGCCCCCTTTATCTGCCTGTTTTATGACAATCATGTCACAATTTCTTAGTGTTTCCAGAGCTACGTTCTCTTCTTGGCTCATATTAAAGAAATGTTGTTTTTCTTCCATTTTCTCTATGTCATTGAAGATGGCTTGTTCGAAAGTTAGCACTTCCACCGGGACTAGATGAGGGGGTGGAGTAAAGGTAGACTTAAGACGTAAACCTGTCTTGCATTGGTCAGTAGTGGTTTCCTTGGTGTCTTGTCTTTCAAAAAAGGCTTTCAATTTTAGCTTTCTAAAAAATTCTGCAAGCTCACAGTGGAGACTGAATTTATCTAATCTGGCAGTTGGGACAAAACCTAGTCCTTTGTTGAGGACCTTTTCCTCAGTAGATGTTAAAGGTCTAGTGGATAAGTTGGTGACTAGGTTCTGCTGTTGCTCGTCCCTGCCTGGGGGTCCCGTGTTTTGCTTCTCGTGTGGTTTCCCACTTGCTCTTCTTCCTCCCACTGCACTTGGTTCTGTCCCTTTCTTCTGCCTCTTCCCCTCCTGCCCCTCCCTAAAAAAGGTGGCCTAAATGTGTTTTGGGGGAACATTGGTTGGGGGAAGGGTGGGTTCCAACCGAACATCTGGTACTGTTGGTGTGGGTTAAAATGGCCCGGGAAACCACCCAACATCGTGGGATTAAAGTTAGACCAGTTGTTTTGTGGGTTCTGAAATCTGTTCTTCCCCCTCTGTCTGGACCTTCCACTACCCGTGCTTGACCCACTGCTAACCGAGGAATCATCCCCAGAGGTATTTGAATTTCTATCAGACCTTGGGGGGGGGGGTGTGAAGTCTGGATCAGAATAAGGGTATGTTTTTACATATGTGAAACGTTTCAAATCTTTTTGGAATTTTTGGATCTTTTGTTGGGTCAGATCATCCTTATACTCATTGATTTCCTTGTTCAACTCATCTAATTTTCTTTTGTAAGCTGTGATGGTTGTTTTCAGATGGGTCTCTGTGAGTTGTATCTCAACCAACATGGCCTCAGATAGTCTCACTGCTGTTTTTATTAGGAGTATAATCCAGTCGCGGGTACAGTGCCACGCGATCTGGGCCCAATCTTTCCTGAAGACAGGGTCCTCAAGAAAGATGCGTGGCGCGTTGGTAACAATGAGTCCCTTAGGTGCAATATTGTTCCTAAGGTATTCCGTCAATATAGTGCCGTGAAGTATTGTCCTGATTCTGTTTTTTTCTGCTCTGTCAACTTCTCCCAATCGGTAGTCTGTGCTATTGTTTGTGCAATATTTGCATCCGCAAAAAGGGAGGATCCTGACAAAATGTCATTCACATCCGCTTCAGTGTAGGTTAGACCTTGGTTCTCCCCCATGTTTGCCAATTACAATACTGCCAATACTATTATTGTCCGCAACAACAGTAAACTTGTAGAGCACCTCCAGCGGCATCCTACAATAAACCACAGGCCTGACACAGAAGAGGAAGTCCATCGGAAGCGCAGAAGTCAGAACGTCATTGTCTGCGCCTTGGAAGCAGCTATTACTATTTCAATGGACCAAAGCCTTGGCCTAGTAAGTTGAAGGAGTGATATAAGAGAGAGAGCCCCACAGACAACGGGAGAGGGCTCAGGAACACAGACTAAAATTTAGTTTCCCCTTTCACAAGCAATTCAATCGCTTATATACTGTACCATCAGTCCTCAGTTGTTCCAGAAGCCAATCCAGTACTACAAAACTAGAGCAGGAGTACAAAATATTTAATGTTGTCTCTCTTTAAAATACTTTACAATATATATGCACCCAAATTTTGAGCAATCATCACAATTATTATACCAACAATTAAAATGCAATTTAAAAACGATTTTTTCAATGGTAAAAACTCATGTTTAAGGACGTGTCCGTAGGCTGGATCGGGGGAGAGGAGTTGCATTTTTTATCACATGGTCAGGGACATGCTTTTCCTCCTTGCTTTGATTTCAAGGGTCATTACCTAACATCACGGCCCTAGGATCGTTGAAATTATCATCTTGGCTTCTCAATACAATAGATTCTCCATTTAGACATTCCTATAGACTGTACAGACATTCTGGCACAGTCCACTAACTAAGCATACGCAACTTACTGAAAAAGATTCTCCATTTGGTGTTCTCTCAAAGGTCTGCCTCCAATCTCCGTACAGTCTGTCGATTTTGCCCTAGGTTCTAGAACTGGCTCGTACTGGCATTAGACATGCATCTATCTAGGTTCACCTAGCAGCCATATCAAGATCTCGCCGATCTTCAAAAGCCTTTTCTAATGGTCTTACAACATGGTCAAGGATTTAGTAAATGGACTTCTCAGAGCTTTACTTTTGTCAATAAATCCACCAATAAAACGGGGAGTGCAACTTATGCTAACCCAGTTAATGAGGCAATCCACAGAGTTAGCCTCAAGTGGTATTCTAGCTCTTACCATAGCTAAAATGTGCATGCAATGCAGGTATTTACAATTAAAGGGCCCTGTTTGCAGTTTTTGAAAGAAAATGTCACACTGCATACAAATCCATGATTTATACCGAATGTTCCTACTAATTTTAACCTCAACAAATCGATGCTACTCAAAGCTTTCTTTAAGCACATTTTGAATGCAGCAGCAATATTTTTGCAATCTCTTGATGTGCGCAGATGTCTAAGTTTCATCTGAGGAATAAAAAAAATGTGATGGATAATACACTTGAATTAATTTCAGCCACTGGTAATTGCTCGATCCACATCCCAATCCATAATTATTTTGCACACCATGCCACCTCAGAAGGAAACCAGCCATATGCAATTCAGTCTTGATCCTGCTCCACTAAGAACAATCTAGCCTGAACTGTTTTTTTCCTTGACTTTAAACTTTTTTTCCATGTATGTCTTTGTTAAAATTATAATGGTTTTAATTAACCACACAATGAATAATTTTCGATTAGTCTGAACTACCAGGCCATTGCCTTCTGAATGGGAACACAAGCCACCCCAGACCAGTTTTGGTCCATTTGGGTCAATTTAGTAGGGTACAGCTTCAGTCCTACAGCACAGTGAGCATGGTACCCACGTCTGGGCACACCTGTCACACTTCGGGCTTCGCACTGAGAAAAACAAAAATGATGGGCGGTTTGTTTGAATTAATCTCAGCTACTTGTAATTACTTGGGGCCACATCACAGCCCATCACTTTTTGCTTACCATGCCACCTCTGATAAGAATCCAGTCATATGCAAATTCCCATTGGTTCTGCTCTAATAGGAACAGTCCAGCATGAACTGTCAGGCCAAATCCCCTCTGATGGGAATACAAGCAACCCCAGATCAGTTACAGCCATGTTGGGTTTCATTAGGAGCAAGACCAAAGCTGATTTGCATATGGCTGGTTCCTCTCTGTGGTGGCATAGTGAGCAAAAAACGATGGACTGAGATGCTGCCCCAAGTAATTACCAGTAGCAAAGATTAATTCAAGCAGCCCACCTATCACTTTATTTTCCTAAAGGTTTATCTGGACAGGACGAAAAGCAACTGAAAGTCAGGTCATTTGTGTAAGAATTTGGATTATTTAACTAACCACCTCAAGGAACAATCAAAATCCATCTCAGAGCGAACTTTCAAAGTCACTAAATTAACCTGATTTCAACCCCTTGGTAGCTATATCTCAGAGCAGACAGCTTTAACTTGAGGCAATGTTTAAAGTATTTAGTGCTGAAACAGTAATAAAGTAAAAATGCAAAACAAAAATCCCAAACCAAATTAGAAAAGAGTAAAATTTAACAAACAAGATAACAACAAAATAACAAAAATCCAATAAGAGGAAAAACAGGTGTGAATTAAAAAAAAATTAAGTAGGACTAACCATAAAGTGCCAGTGGTCACAGTAATTCAGGACCTGCGTGCAATTTGTCCCAGACCCTGGAGAAGCACTGGTCGGATACACCATCCAGGTTTGTCCTAGTCAAAGATTTTACATTCTGACTTTAGTACTTTAAGTCCCAATTCACCACACAAGTACACTTTTTGTTAAAAACACAATTTATTGATTTTTTTTCCAGACATAGCAATCATCAATATGTAGATGCACATAAAATCCAATATTATGACGTGACAGCATAACAATTGCCACAAGAGTGGACATTTGTTGAAATCGAAATGTATATTATTTTCACTTTCGATCTCCCTTTCTCCCGCAACCATGTGAGGAGTACACTTCTAATGCCCTCAAGGACTTCAGGGGAGGCACTTAAATACTCACAAGGTGTGAGGCAGAGGCCATACAGCAAGGTCCAGTAGCTGCTGGTCAGCTGTGCAGTTGCAGGAAAAGGCCTCTTGTAGGTTGTTGTGCCCCTGTAGTTTTAACAGGAGGTCAGCTTTATGACTTTAGATTCTACTTCTTTGTCCTGGGTGCAATAGAAAGTCCAGTCCTTTAGGCTCTTCTCAGGTCTCAGACAGCAGATTCAGTCCTCTTCTGATCTTCCACAGGTCCAGGAGTGTTCTGAAGTTGGCTCCTGGAGGTGCGACAAATGTATTCCTGGCACAAGCTAGTGGGTGGCAATGACTTCTGGGCACACCCTAACCAGTGGGGTAACCAAGGGTCAACCCTACCGATGTTTGCCGTTTTTAAGATGGTGGAAGTCTTCAGCCACACTAAACTTGGGATCTGGGGGCTGGAGGTGTGTGTGTGGAGTTTTCTATGGTAATCCTAGTATCTTTCCACATCTAACACAAAAATGTAGTTGGGGCAGTCACTGTACCGACAAACGCAGAGACAGAAGTTTGGTAGAACAAAGCAGGGTTTTCCAGCAACCAGGCAATAGATAGACAAGAATTGTTTTGACATTTTGTTCTTCCCCCCTTGAAGTGCTTCCCAGGTGTTATATGTAAAACGCCTGCAGACCTGTCAAACAGGATTTGCTCTAATGTCAAAAAGAGGCCTACTGTAATTGGAGCCTATCTGGATGGGTAGGGCGAAAAATAAGCTGACCACTAACATTTTGCTGTGATAGGGGAGGCCCATGTGAAGTTAATCTAGTCCCTCGGCTCGACCCCACTGGTCATCCTGTCAAGGGAACACCACCTCCCCACACCCAGGCTTCTGTTCTCTGCTCTGCAGAGCAGTTTTCACTCCTGTTCAAATGCTAATTACTAGCTGGCAGAAGTGGGAGAACAAATGTAAATGGCCCTCTAGAGACTTTATGCAGAGAAAAAGTAACCTTCTAAAAGTACCTTTTCCTTAATATTTATTAGAAATCAAACTTCTCCATTGAATTGGATTTTTAATAACTATTCAAAATAGTTATCTTCTAGCTTGTTCTTAACCAAAATTAGCATTACTAAAAGTATTAATGTAACCCATGTTTTCTTATGGAACAGAGCCAGCCTTGCTACAGTGAAAATATCTTTTGGGGCTTTTTCACTGTAAGGTTATGTTTAACGTTGAATTCATGCATATCATACTTTCAAATACCATACACCCTGCCTTATGGGCAATAAGGTCTACATAAGGTTGAAATAAATATTTAAAAGGAAGGTTTTGACCTGTCAGAAGGGGTCATTTCAAAGGTTTGTGGTTCAAAACTGCAATTGCCAGGCTGCAAATGGTAGGCCAGCAGTCATGTTTGCACTGTCACTGAAGTGGATGTCACAATGGGTGCTACAGTCCGCTAGTGATATTTACCTTACAGGCCCTGGGTACCCTTTGTACCATATACTCGGGGCTTACAGGTAAGTAAAACATGCTAATCAGAGATATGCCAATTTAACCATGTTGAAGAGGGAACACAGGCACTTTATCATTGGTTAGCGGGGGTAAAGTGAACAGAGTTCTACAACCAGCAAAATTTAGGTTTCAGCAAAGGTGGAGTGACCCTGCACGTTTATTTTTCGGAAGGATAGGTAATTCAACCTTGCTTAGACCAGACATGGTTAAACTTTACTACGCAAGCCAAGAGCTTAAATCATTAAATAAACCTTCTGCTACCTCGGTACCCAAATGCCTGTTAGATACCACGGTGTATACTGCCACTCCCAAAGCAGACACTCAAAACACTATTAATAAGTCAATCACTTTCCCTGCACCTCAATTAAAAAATACTAGGGACACCATTGAGACCCCTAAACAATTAAAAGGGCTTTATTTTAATGCCCGGTCAATCCCAAAGCACGCATTGGAAATATGGAGCCTTCTCGATCTAGAAAAGCCAGATATCTGTTTCATTACGGAAACCTGGCTTCATGAACAGGCCTCCCCTGATGTGGCAACTGCATTTCCCCCAGAATATCATCTAACTAGACTAGATAGAGTTGCTAGAAGAGGTGGAGGGATCGCAATAGCCACCAGGTAGGGACTAGAAATCACCACACTAGACTCCTGTACCACAGAAACATCTGAAACGCTTATTTTTAAAATTGTAACCCAATCCAAAGGAACATGGAGAGGTACTCTAGTTTACAGGCCTCCATGCCAGAAAACTAATTTTATAAACCATCTCCTTTAGCTAATTGCCCCACATGTATTCGCTGCTGATAACTTTCTCCTCATTGGCGATTTTAAGTACCATGCGGAACTGTTATCTGACCCCGACACAAGTCAACTAGTAACAAATTTGAGCACATTGGGACTAGCTCAGATGGTGGTGGGACCCACATATCTGGCTGGCCATACTCTGGATCTCTTGTTTACCAACTCAACCAAAGTTAGAGTTGAGCCATCCCTCCCTCTGCTCTGATCATAATTTACTAAAAATTTGTTTACCAATGGGCACCTCGAAAAATTGTCCCAGTAGCGAATCCACCTGGATAAGGCCATGGCGTAAAGTCACCTTAGCAACTTTCTCGGCCCATTTTAATCCTCCATCCCTATCTCACACCGAGAATATTGATCATGCAGTAACGGCCTTTGAGGATGCAATTACATCGGCCCTGAATATTGTGGCGCCTCTGTCTAGGGTCAAGATTAAGCCTAGAGCATCACCCTCGTTCACATTAGCATTGAAAGCCGAAAAACTGTCTAGTAGGAAGGCTGAGCGTCAATGGAGAAAAACCAAGGCCAATGAAGATCGTCAAAAATATAAACAGATCCATCGAGGATACTTAGACAACATCAGACAGGCCAAAAAGTCATATCTTACTAACAGGATTAATAAAGTTCCAATTCCAACAAGGAGCTTTATAAAATATTAAAGGAGTTTACTACCCCTCTCTCTGACCAGCCCGGCAATACATTCTCGCAAGAATGGGTCGACACGCTGTCTACCTTTTTTGATGATAAGATCAAATCTATTCATTGGTCTTTTCCCCACCATGATATCAAAAATTCTGACAATCATCCAGTTATTAATGGTGACCCTACTTTGCCTCTCTTACTGGAATTTACTGTGCTTACATCAGAGGAAGTGTCTATCACCCTAGCTAAGATTAAATCAGGTTCCCCAGCAGACCCGCTTTCACCCCGCTTCTTTGCAACTATTGCCCCTTTGCTCACGGATAAACTCACTGACTTATTCAACTTGTCACTAACACAGGCTATGGTCCCCGCTAGATGGAAAGCAGCTCAAGTTAAGCCAATCCTTAAAAAGCCCTCTGCCGATCCTAAGATACCTGGCAACTACCGTCCAATTTCGCTGCTTCCATATTTCGGAAAGGTACTTGAGTCCTTGGTTAATAAACAGCTTATCACTCATCTGGAGAGTCATGGACTCCTGGATCCATCACAATCGGCGTTTAGGGCGGCACATAGTACTGAAACCTCATTGGTGGAGGTTGTAGACAACATAAGGCTGTCCTTGTACAATGGGCAGTCAGCCATGCTTGTCCTGTTGGATTTGTCAGCCGCTTTTGACACCATCTCCTATAGCATTTTAGAACAGCGGCTCTGGGAGGTGGGTGTCAGGGGCATGGCCCTGGACTGGTTCAGGAACTATCTAATGAATCGAACCACCACAGTACAAATAGGTACCCTGGCGTCATGCAGTCGGTCTGTAAGCATAGGAGTCCCTCAAGGCTCCATCGTAAGTCCTATGCTTTTCAACCTGTATGTAACACCTCTGGCCAGGGTAATCAGGTCCTATGGCTTTGATGTAGTGTCATATGCTGATGACAGTCAGCTTTTCATTACTTTTGGCCCTGACCCCACCGACACAAAGATCTGTTTCAAAAACTGCATGACCCATATTGACAATTGGATGTGTACGAATCACTTACAACTTAATGGAAGTAAGACAGAGGTCATTCTTTTTGGCAAAGCGGATGAACACTGGTCCAGTGATTGGTGGCCTCATAATCTAGGCCCATGTCCATCCCCCAAACCTGTGGTGCGGAACCTCGGAATGATGATTGACAATCAGTTGTCAATGAAAAATCATATAAATCATGTAATTGGCACCTGTTATGGCATTTTGCGTAAACTAAGCAAACTTTTTCAATGGATTCCCATCGAATCCAGGAAACTGTTGGCCCAGGGGCCTATCATAAGTCGTATGGACTATGGCAATGCCCTATTGGCCTCTATAAATGAGGAGCTCTACTCCAAGCTTCAGGTCTTGCAGAACACCGCTGCTAGACTGATATTAAACCTTCCATCAAGAGCTCCATCAGCACCCAGTTTAAGGACCCTTCACTGGCTTCCTGTTAAGAAGCAAGGCTGTTTTAAAATCCTCTGTCTCGCTCATAAGAGCATGTATGGAACCGGGCCAGGCTATTTTGCCAATAAACTTAGCTGGTACCAGCCAAGTAGGTCGCTCAGATCTAGTACTAAATGTCTCCTTACCCCTCGAAGAATTCGTACCGCAAGGAACGGCGGTCGATCCTTCTCCTTTCTCACACCAGCTTTTTGGAACAAGCTTCCGCCTCATCTTCTTTCCACCTCTGATCACAAGTTCTTTCGTAAGGAATGAAAAACTTGGCTATTCGACCATCTATAATGTCTTCATATCTGATCGTCAGTCCTCATGGAGTCTTCGCCAGCGCCATGAGACCTATTGGTGATATGCGCGCTTAATAAGTTCCTCTGACTTGACTTGACCCTTCAGAAAGGCCATATTTCCTACAAGTTGCCTGTGGCATTCTCTTATCCACAAAAGGGTTATACTCTGGCAAAACAAGAACTCAAAACATGGACTGCAGCAGCCATCACCTTATGCCACACAAAATGGGACGACTGTTTGAAGATATAATCACTGCACACTCCACAAGCAGTGTGGCACACCTACACTTAGGAATGCTGCATGGATGCAGTGCCAGAAGGAGATTCAGCAGTGGGGCAGGCAGTGCTCCATCATACTTTCGTACTTTTATTCCACCATCCGCAATGATGATGTATTAAACTGTGATACTGCTTGTTCTTTTGTTCATGTATGTGAATCTGAAAGGTTTGGCCTGGTTCTCCTTTTAAGTGTACTCTTTGGGCTTCTCACTACAGGTAGCACTGGGGCTGTTTCCAAATTCTAACAGCCACAATACAGGAACAATAAGGTGTGAGGTTTCTGCCCTGGCTGTTATTAACCTCTCTGAAACAGTAATCGGGGATAGACAAAAGGGAAGGCCTTACCCAATCAAATAACAGTGCTGAGAAAGAACTAATCAGCAGCTCCTTGCTAACAAAAGTCGTCATTGAATTTTGAAGGGAAGCCATGTCTCCATCCTCATCACTTCAGTGTCTGGATCTTTACCCTTGAGCTACAGGAATGCGGGCAATACACTTCCATTGTCTAGGGAAGCTTTCCTCCATCTTGTGCTTTACAAATCGGGGTATCCAAAATGAATCTCAGTGCTTTAAGTACTCACACTCTGAGCGTTACTACTGCACGGGTGCTACATGCCCAATACAAACACCCATGCACTCAGCATATATATAGGATGCAAGGGCAAGATTCTGGCCATACACATACCAGTACAACTTTGCACAAGAATGTCCTGTAGACCACACTGTCAGTGTCATAGATAAAAAGGTCTGGTCATGCTGTCAATCTCAAAAACGTGGATGCTGCCACCTCCAGGTTATGCGGTATACCCAGGACACAGACAGTTGTTCTCTCTCCGTTATGAGGGCTTACTTAGTGTACCTCTCCAGGTCACGGGACAGGTCCAGAACCTCATATAGTCAAGGACAGACCTTTGCCTCTGTGAGAACACAAAATCAGTGTGAAGCTAGGACCAAAATTAAAGCGAAGAGGCCTGATATACATGCAGACGGACACTTGGGGCAGGGGAGCATTTCTGTCTCAACAATGTTTTATAAAGAAACATTCTTTCCTCACAAGCCAAGTCAGCCATTCCAAGAACCCATCTACGGTACTATCATACCACAACATATTTTTCCTCTCCTTCCTAGCAGCCTAATGTATTTGGACATGATGGATTTGCTAGTCTCTCCCTAAACAAGATTACTAATCCCAGACAAGAAATTCACAACTACTCTCCTACCACAGTGGAGCCATGCAAACTATTACCACAAGAAAGCTGAAATCCCCTTGGATCACCTTTGACCCTGTCTCGCCTAAAAACGTTAGAACGTCATATCTGAGACAAGACCATTGCATTTGGCTGATGATCCCGTCCTTCCTCCCAAGGCTAAAAAGCTCGGAATGCCATTTAGCAACATGGTAAAATTATATAAATGCCTCCTTCAAATATCGCTCCGTACATGATTTTCTTAAAGTTGGTGATGTGAGACCTTTTCTAAAGAAAAAAAGGCGCTTGAAGAGAGAAAATGTTTGACCAAAAACTGGGTTCCTTCTATGAAAGCTGCTTGAAAAATGTGTAGCCTCACAAATAAATGAGAGCATAAAAACAATCAACTTCTAAGAACCTTCCAGTCAGGTTTGAGAGCAGGCCACCACACTAAAACTAGTCTGCTCAAGAAAGTTGATGGCTCCCTCCAATCTTCAACTAAGGAAGCACCTACCTCCTCATCCTACTAGACCTGTCCTCAGCAGTTCATCATGTTATCCTACTAGATATCCATAAAGAATGTGTGGGCACTGATGGTGTTATCCTGAGCTTGCTTAAATTCTGTTTCTCCAGGGATTTCTGTAGGTAAGAATGGGCAGCTCTGCTACTAAATGTACCCCGCCTCGATCATCTTAAACACAAACGTAGAGGCTCTTGGGTACTCCTGCACCAACATGATGGTTCATCAGTATGCTGATGACAACTAAATATATATGCAAATTGACTGCTAGTATAGCCTCCCAAGAGAAATCAGTTATCTTTCTGGCATCCAGACAGATGAATAACATGAAGCTTAAACTGAATGTTCATAAAACTGAATTCCTTATACAGCTAACTACCAACAGACTGGATGAATGACCTGAACAACAAGGGCCTTCACTGCAAAATAATCACCTTAGTAAAATCATTGGATGTGTTATTTGACTCTCTAATCAGCCTAGGCGTACATACCAAAGGCAAATGTCAAAGATTCAATCAATCAGCAATTGTAAAGCGCAACACTGTCCCCCCTATGGGTATCTAGGCGCTGTGTCTCCATCGAAGAGCCAGGTCTTGAGTCTCTTTCTGAAGTCTGCCAGTGAGGGAGCAATATGGAGCTGGAGAGGAAAGTTGTTCCAGGTCTTGGCAGCGATGTAGGAGAAGGAGCGGCCACCTCTGCGACTGTGACAGATGCGGGTTGTGTGGCCGAGTGAAGAGGCGTGCAGGTGCCTAGAGGGTTGGTGAAAGTTCAGCTGATGGTTGATGTAGGCAGGTCCTAGGTCATGGAGGGCTTTGTAGGGGTGTGTAAGGATCTTGAGCTAGCATCTCTTCTGGATGTGGAGCCAGGGGAGGTCTCTCAGGTGGGGGGCTGTGTGGGTTCGTTTGGGGAGGTTCAGGATGAGTCTGGCTGCAGAGTTCTGTATGGTCTGGGGTCTTCTGAGGAGCTGGGTGGAGATGCCGGTGTAGAGGGCGTTGCTGTAGTCGAGGTGGCTGGTGACGAGGGCCTGAGTGACGGTCTTTCTGGTGTTGGTTGGTATCCATCTGAAGATTCTGCGGAGCATTCAAAGTGTGTGGAAGCAGGAGGAGGCGACTGCGTTGACTTGTTGTTTCATGGTCAGTTGGCTGTTGAGGATGATGCTGAGGTTGCGTGCATGGTCGGTCGGTGTGGGCGTAGGTCTGAGTTCTGCAGGCCACCAGCTGTGGTCCCATACAGAGGTGTTCTTCCCAAAGATCAGTACTTCAGTTTTGTTAGAGTTGTGTTGGAGGCAGGTGTCACTCATTCATTTGGCTACGTTGGTCATGACATTGCAGAAGTTTGCTTTAGCTTTGGAGGCATCCTCGGTGAGCGAGAGGATCAGTTGAGTGTCATCTGCGTAGGAGATTATGTTGAGTCCATGGGATCTGACAATATCTTCAAGGGTGGGTCATGTAGGTGTTGAACAGGGTGGGGCTGAGGGATGATCCTTGTGGTATGCTGCAAATGATGTTTTTGGGGGCAGAGGTGAAGAGAGGCAGTCGGATGCTCTGTATGCATCCTGTAAGGAAGGAGGCGATTCACTTGAGGGCGTCTTGCTGTATGCCTATGTTGTAGAGTCTGTTGATGAGGGTGTTTTGGTAGACGGTGCTGAATGCCGCAGAGAGGTTGAGGAGGATAAGTGCCACAGTTTCTCCATGTTCGAGGAGTGTTCTGATGTCGTCTGTGGCGGCAATCAGCGCGGTTTCAGTGCTGTGGTTGGAACCACTATATCTTAGGCTCTTAAGAAGCATCAGGCATTTTCTCTCGAGATCAGACCTGAAAATGTTGGTGAAAGCATTGCTCATTTCCAGAAACGAATTTAGCAAGTCTGCTTGCAGGTTTACCAAAATACTGACTGTCCAAAATTCAAGCATATCACCATTATTCTTCCTTCACTGCACTGGCTATATCTTGCATCACATAAAAGGACATACACGTATAAATTCTATCATAACCTGCCTCAACGTTCACTCTGGCTGGCAGTACTAAAAATCTAAGAGGCAGGGCACCCCAATGACTCAGCTAATAAGGTTTAGGAAATCCTCTTCACAGAAATGCTCATTGTCTCGGAATGCCCCCAAAATCTGTAATTCACTTACCAACACCAAATGGAAAGATTTATCAGTTCCTCAAATTAAACAGGGTCTACAAAAATTCCTACTAGGCTCCTGTAGATAGCTGGATACCTGACTTGCTCTCATGTCTCCTCATGCAGACCCTGCAACCAGTCATCATCTATCTATATAAACTGCACTTTCCTCGTCATTCTCTCAACCTACCATACTATCTTCTTTTCTTCTCATTGCTACACAAACTGTATATACTTTTGCCATACGTCTCTTACCTAATGTCCTTGTATTGCACATCCGGCTTAACTATTACATGTTCCTGCTAACTCTTACGCTACTCCTACGACTTGCTGATGGATACATCTAACCTTGTGATTCCTCACTTTTGGAATCTCCTGGCGCCAGACTGTTTCCAGAAACTCCTGTATCAGGTCCCTTGTTCTGGTATTGGTACTTTCAGCCTCTATAGCCACCGTGTTCTAGCTCCAAACATGCCAATACAGAGCTACATATAGGCGCAACCCCTGCCTGCTCATGTCCGTTCCTCTTTTTCTGTATACTTTGACCCAGATCTGGAGCTTAGCTTCCTCAATTTTGAACTTTTTCCCACGTCATGCTGAGCGTGTCTGACACAGACCTGTATGACATTTGTCTTTGGTTCCTCGTCACGAAACATGACCAGAAGTCCTGCAACAAATGCTGTCTGATGCATCTGAAAGCCATCAAGGAGCAAGAAGCTAAACTATATATCTCCGATCATAGGGAATGAGGTCAGTCTTACGGGTACTCGCGAAGGGGCTCTTTGCCGGAGATCTTTTAACGACTGCCGTTTGATGAAGTGAGGGTGTGTGGGCCGGGGTAGATCTCCCGGTGGACGCCGTTCTGTGTCCGTTACACTAATTAGCGTTTCCTCTGCTTTCTCTTGCGGGGGCACTACTTTAAGCCTAATTGGGATGGTTTTTACCGACAAAAGGGTACAAGATTTGCCATATTTTGGTTAAATGATTTGTAATCTCCTCTTGAGAATACACACCAGAGATTCCTATCACTGTGTAGATTAGGGTAATTTTAGGTCCTGAAGATTTGCCACGTGATCTTTTTGACTATCTCTGGCGAGAAACATGTTGACCCTTTAAAAATCCGCTTGACTATCTAGGACCATTATATCCTTCGATAGTAAATCACCATTTTAACTAGACAAGTGAACTCCTTCATTAAAAATCTCTTGTCCCTGAGCCTCATTTGCTCTATTTAATGCACTTTTTTCTTTTTCACATCTAAGTTCGCTTCATCAAACGGCAGTTCGTTAAACGATCTCGGGCAAAGAGCCTCTTCGTGGGTGCCCGTCTGGCATTGCAGTGCCGGACTGACGAGGAGCTTGCCCAATGATAAAGCATGACACCCATTTGGGTGTGTGAGGGCTCTTGCTCCTATTGGAGCATATTCCCACTCTAATAAACTGTACCTTTACACACTCTTTAATAGGAACTGTATACTCTTGTTGGATCATGAAATATAGTAAGCAACATGTATGCTGGACATAATCGCTCCTGGTCCCCTTCCTCTTTTGTTATAAGCAAATTTTACACAGCCACAAGACTCAAAACATGCTCAGTAACCCTAATACATTAATGTCAAGCCAGGTTCTTGCTTTTATGAAAAAAGTAGCATTTATACACAAACACAACGTGAAATATGGCACACCACAATAATATAGACAGTCTTCATAAGACCAGCACTCTAGGGTAAGATCCTGCGTCCCACTTCCCTGTCTAAGGACTGTGGTTATTCTCCATTCATAGGAGGCAACATTTAGGCATTTAGTACAAGTCTTAGAAGTTTTACAATGGCTTTTTAAAAGTCAAAGTATCTTACCGCTCTGGCACTTTAGTCAGAGCTAGTGCCCCCAGAGTCTCGGCAGCCCGGTATGTATTCAATTCTACCTGCTCTTGCTGAAGTTGCGATATGAAAAGTCCGGGTCATGTCAGCGTCCCAGCAGTGAGCAGAAGTCTGGATGCTACAGGCAAGGTAGCAGGTGTCCAGGGCACGCCTCCAGTCATGCAGTAAGCCTTCCTGATTTTGGCAGTTGGTATTGTGGGTTCTGGTGGTTAAGTCTATGCCCTGCTTCCATGGGTCGCAACCCGCTTTGCTTCAGTGTTGCATGCTGCTCCAGAGCCCTCTCTCTTTACTGCGTCCCCCACGTGGCATAGAGTGGTCGCAAACATCGGCACACAAGGCGACAGCCCCTCTGGGTCGCAACACTGCACAGGGTGATGGCCTTCTTCAGCCGGAGCGATGCACTGGAGTGACATCCCATACACTTCACCACGGCCCCCTTCTAGTATGCGGGTGCCAGAAACATCGATACTCGGGCAGATGACCCAATTGGTGCGGCAGTCCGGACATGGACCAAAATCTCACACTCTGCTTCAGGGATCCACTCGACATGATTCCTAATGGACTTCACTCTTTTCTAGCACTCTCCTGCTTCTCACAGGGTCCTCTGGCCTTGGCAGGCAGATTCTGGTGCTCCAGGGTCCAGTGCAAGTGGTATTCATTCTCATGTCCTCTCACCCAGCAGGGAGACTTGAAGACCTTGGTCCCCAGCAATGTTCCATATAATTTTATTCCTCTGTGTGCAGCAGTGTAAGGTCTCTGTGCGCTGCACCCAAGGCTATGTGCACCAAGAACCTGACCATGCATGCAAGTGTAGCGACAAATATCAGCGCAAACATCACTCCAAATGTTTGCTTAAAAACTGAAAAGAAGGTGCATTTCCACACATCCACACCACGTGAGGGTCTTAAGACAGGTTTGCAATTTAGATACACACGCCATGACATGAATTGGTTACACAGGTAAGTACACTCCGGGTTTAGAAAAGCACAGGACTCCAACGGTTGTACCATTATAAGATTGTACTGAAGATTCTCAATTGGAGCACTGTTCTTAGGGTGAGGAAATGTAGCATCTCATTAACACACTTTCGCATCTAATCACAATTACAATAGAGACACTTTGCCATTTCTCTGTGTGCTCTGCAGAGAACCCAAGGATTTGACGAATAAGTATTCTGAACCCCTTTATGACCCACGAAGAGGAACTGTGAGGAATTCTCACTGCATTCAGACTGAACTCCACAATTCTCAACCGTGGCCCACACACAACCTGAACTCACACAGTTACATAAGTGGAACTCTTAACACGAAGTACAATGCATAATAATATGTTCCATGAAAAAAACTATAGCTACACCATTGTGAAAAAAGAAAATACTGTTAGGGAAAGCAAGATTAAGTAAAACGTGAAATGTTATAAGTCTTCACTTTTGAGTAACTTTGCACTTGCAAATGGTGAATAGGCAAAAGTAGTTAAGTTCCTCAAAAGTGTAAGAGTAAACTTGCATGTGTAGATTTTCTCATGTAAGTTTACCTTTGTGAATAGCCCCCGCCCCCAGTCTATCTAGCACCAGGTTAGAGTCTGTACAGATGCCAAGATTACAAACTGATTTGGCAGACTGGGAAGGATGGCTCGTTGTATGTGGCAGCGCAACAATTCCCCAGCCAGAAGAATCTGGGTAGATAGACAGAAGTAGTTATTTTCATTTGAATATGTTTCAGAAAATTAAAAAAGCTTTGAGGCTGCAAGCCTCACAGCAGTCAGCATTGATCCTGCTGTGGGGTCTGCTCTCACGTGCTTCACAATGACTAGTTGCAAATGAGAGCAACCCATGGTGGTGCACTCTGACATTGGATCTCTTTATGAATAAGGGCCATTCTGCTATTGAGACACACCATTGTCCCCTGTTAGTACATGTAAGCAACTATCCATATTTATACCCTTGTTAACTCCACCTTAAACTGTTCACTACCATATTTATCTCTAGACCCATATTTATATTATTAAGCATATTATATGCCCTGAGGAAGGGACTGCATGCTGATGCTGAAGGTATCTGCAGTACATAGACACCTTTTAAACCCACTGGAATTGATCCAACAGCCTGTTGAGAAGTCACCTGCTCCTTTGATCTGGACTTGTCTTCTCATAAAAATGAAAAGGACATTCTAGCAAGCCTCCCTTTGTGAGCCAGGTTACATTAACAGTTCAGCATCAGCTGAGACACTATCTGAAACAATATCAGAGAGCTTCACTGATGCTTTACACCCTCTAGCACTTACAGCTCAGCAACATAATGTGGGGGTTTAGTCATAGCTGTCAAATTAGAGCGGACATCACTCTTAAGAGAAGCATTGGACTAGGAAAGAAAATAGGCCAGGTCACAGTAATAAAAGTGGTCCCCATTTGCAAAATGGATGGTCATAAAATAATAGCCCACATTTGTAAATCACACAACCGTGAGCTTTTGAAAACTCGCTGTCCAGGTGGTCTCCGAGGGCTGGGAAATTACAGGCATTTGTGTTTGCTACGGGCAACGTGTGTGGTGATGATAAAGGAGTGCAACAGTGAAATTCACCATATTTCTTCCTTTTATCCCTGCCTTTCTACCCACAAGGTGTTATTGGCCCTTCAACACTGCCTTCGAGATAATAGTATGATGGATAAACCTTCCTCATGCCCTCAATTTTGTCCCTCTCCTTTCCACTCTCGTGGTCCATTTTTTTCACCTGCACTGCCCCTTCAGCACTTTTTGAATGTACCATCCTACTTTTGTGTTCTAAAATATGATCAACTGTTTTACAGCGGTCAGATTGACCATTCAAGGTGCTTTATGATGATTTAAATTTGGGAGAAACACTTTACACATAGATGTGCACTTATAACATGAGAAGCGTTATACCAAGAGATGCTAAATGGTCACAGGTCATAAAATGCCTTAACTCCCTCAGCAGGTGCATTTATCCCGTAAAACAGTTTACCAGTAAATACACTTGCACCACAGATATAACTGGTAAGATTCTTCTGTTGTCAATGTTCTTATTGTCATTAACTAAGGGCAACTAGGTGGAAGGTTCAAATCTTATTGCTGCAAACTCAGCCCTTCATTCTTCTAAAGTGAAAAAAGGAGCCCACTAACTCCCTTAACATTGCTATTGTGATTTCAAGTGGTAAGTAGAAACACAAGTAAATGTGGGGGGGGGGGAGGGGAGAGAGAGAGAGAGAGAGAAAAAAAAAAAAGGCATGCACATTATGTGAAACTGTAAGGGGCGTGTCACTTTCAGGTGAGCAAAGCTTAAATTCCAGATTTTACTTGCTACAATAGTGGCAAACGTACCCATGGCAAAACTAAAAACACCCTGGCCATATTTCCAAGGTTTAGGGGTCTTCCACCAAACTGGCTTGCCAGCAAGAAAATAAATATTTTTACATGGAGGAGATTCACAAAGCCTACAAACCTGTCCTCTAATCCACGCAAAGCCAGCTCAACCCTTAATTCTTCCGAAGATGATAGATTAAGTAATATTAAAGTGGATACTAGTAAAACCTAGAGTTTGCAGTACATAGGATAGATTAAGTAATAAAGTGGATACTAGTAAAACCTAGAGTTTGCAGTACGTTGAGATGTCAACACAGCAACATTATGCACTATACAAAAAAGGTGTTATTATTTCTGACCCTTAAGATGCATGCGCTTGTGTATAAAAAGATACTCTCAGTTGAAACTCAATTTCAGAGACATAGCTAAAGAGGCGAGAGGTGTGGTACTCTGCATCTCCATCAGCAAGCGACCAAGGCATGCTTAAACTTGCACTAACAGAACTAATGTGCTTTTCTTCATGCAGAAGATCACGCACACTCTGAGCTTAACGAGGTAACTGAATGCATTTGCAAAGCAGGCGAGACACAGTAGTCCAAGCACCTTCAAATATAATAAGTGCTTTACAGGAACATCACAAAAATAGTTTGCAGCCTTCTGCAGGTACGATTAGCGTCCTTTAGATGGTGCAATGTTAATTGCATAGTGCTCTTACATTAGGGCCACGTTTTTTAGGTGGGGGATTTCGACTGCGAAGAAATCCTATAAAGAACAGTATTAGTGATAATGTAGTGGTCAATTAGAAAAGGATGAGAGAATGGCACATAGAAAAAATGAGACCCAGTGGCGGACGGTCATACAGAAAAAGATTAAGACAGAGAAAAGGACATGAAGAAGAGAGATAAAAAAAAATCATTGGCAAAGCTAATATGCTCAGTTGTTAACTCTTTGCACTAACACTCAAAAGAATAAATCTTTGTCATCACAAAGCTCTAAGTGATTCGATCAATTAAAGGCAGTACCGGCTCCCAAGCATTCTTTATATTTGCAGATTACCCTTTACATCTGTAGATTATCTCGTAACGCACATTTGCATTTCTTTCAGGCAAGCGGTGCCGGCACCCTGGCAGGAAGGCTTGTTTAGCTGACTGCCCGCGTCGGTTTCACAGCACAGGAGACTCTCACATGGGTGTGATGTGCAGTGAAGTGTGTGTGTGGGCTTCACATGAGACACTGCGCACTTGGGGTAGCATGGGTGCACACGTGCATCTTACAGGGAACAATGGTCTTCAGTCCTGGTCACAAAAGGCAGAAGTCGTGCTGAGCTTCTCCATCCTAATTTACAGCTACAAATTGATAATTTTTGGGACTCAAGTTCCCCTTTTTATAATCCGTTTCCAGACACAGGTGTGATCTACTGTCTTACAACCTCATTTAGAGTTTGGCTGACAGGTTACTTCATCACAAACGTGGCTGATATCCCATCTACCATATTACAAGTGCATTATATTCTATGACACTCGTAATATGGAGGACTGGATATCCGTTACGTTTGTGAAGGAGTAACCCATCCACCGAACTCTAAATCAGGCCCCTAGTCTTTGAAGTTCGTGTTGTGGAAGTTGACCACTTTGAAATGCCCACTCCTTTGTCCAGGAAGCAGTCTGTCACAGCAGGAGCGACTCCATACTTGATAGCCTCACAACACAGGCCATGGTAGGGATTACAGGATCATACCTGGATGTTAGTCTCACTGATACATGCCTGTCAAAAGGTTACAAATGCCCCCAGCCCTACTCTTTATGATTCCCTTATCAGCTCCATCCCCTTCCTGAGATGTGCCTAGACCCCACTGACTTTTTCAGAACAAAATACCCCTTTTGAAGTGCACAGGAGAGCCTGGCTCATCCTTCCCACAATGTGTGTGCCCCACCCAGCTCTCAGGATTACAGGCAATCTGCTATTCTGTCTGGGATGGCTCTTCCACCTCCACATGTCTTTCCAAGGCCCTGGGCTTCCAATATGGAACCCACAGGCCCCCATGTTCTGTACCACACCCAGGCACACATACAGTACAGCACTCACATGGGGCTGCACAGTGCTAACATGATGTAGGCCAAGCTTGAGTTAGATACACAGCAGCGAAAATTTACATGAGTAGGTCAGTAGGCCTCACTCTAGTGAGACAGGTAATAAGCATTGGCAAAGCCAATAGGTCTTGCCTATGAGACTTATTGGCTTTGTTAATGATTTTAGCCATGTTGAACAGCACCTCAACTGCTGTGCACCGTGACAAAATAAAAAGACCCAATGACGAGACTGTTGCATCGTTTTGTAGGCATGCACATGTATTCAACACACCTGTGCGTGCTTACAAAGGGCACTGTTTTGTCTTTTTATTTACAGATCCTAGATGGATAAGTACATTTTAAAAAGTAGCGCAAAAGTGCTGTTTTAAAATGGAGCTCGAAGCACTTTTTAAAAAAAATAATAGATGAACTGGTTAAAGGAGTGGGCGGAGTGAAGCAACATAGCAGGTGGAGAGAAGCAACAAGTAAGAGAGAACATGGGTGAAAGCAACGTGGAACATGGGGCAGAAGCACAAGAGTGAGAGAACAACAGAAGTCTGGGTGGTGGGAGAGAAGCACATGGACAGTGAGCAAGGGGGGATAAAAGCAAATGAGGGAGACAACTGGAAATCACATGCACTCTCATGGAGTGCTTAAACAAAAAGAAAAAATAGTTCCCTAAAAGCGAGCAGAGTATAAATAGAAGCTAGCCAATCAAAGATATAACTAAAAAGACTATGCTTCATGGCAGGGACAAACACGAGACTGACAAAAAAAGTCTAAGAAGAAGCAGACAAATGAGAGTGACTGGATAGAAACTAATGATAAGCAATGGGTGGGTTCTAAGCCCCTGTATGTTCTTGGAAAGCCTACAATATGTATTTTGCAACCAGACAACATGTACTGTCTGGCAGGCTTGACCTAAAAATAACCTTTTCAGGAGGTAACAAAACACATAGAAAGAGCAAATGTAGCCAGATTTTAGTTCAAGAAGTGCAAATAATAAGAAGCTATGGGTAGTTTAAAAATAGAAACTAAAGCGCATCTCTGGCTAAATTTGTATTCATGCTGACCAGCATATAACAGTCACTCACTGTTTTAATGAAGCATGTCTAGCTTGGTATGTAATGTGGCTGATATATATATATATATATATATATATTTGTATGCACCTCTGCACTTTGCTGTACATGGCCCCGTGACGAATGGAGGCTTATTCAACAACAACAAAAATTATAAATTACCTCGTCGCAAAGGATTGTGTTGTGCCGTTTTACTGCTCGCCTTCGGGACGTGTGGTGAATTTGAGGGCTTTTTTGCATGAAGGCTGAGAGGAAATATATATATATGCCCTTGCGCTCAAGAATGCACTCGACAATGCTCTCACCCTTCGGGTATTGTTAGCCTTGCTGCAGCACGCTGTCTCTCCGTCCAAGCTTGGCAATCATGCTCGACGCGTTTCAAGGTATTCACCTCTTAATCATGAGCTTCACACAAAGGCACGGAAGGCTCACCTGTTTGTTCAGTTCATTTTTATTGTAAAAGCCCTCAGTGGGCGTGGCTTGCAGTAAACGCCACATGACATGATGGTAATTGCAGTTCCACAGGTAAGTATAAGTGTCACACCTTTAGTAGGCTCCGTGCCCCTGTGTAAAAATAAAAAGCTGTGTAAGGTCCTTTAGTAGGAAGGGACATCTTGACATGCATGCTTCATTTTGCAAGAGAACATTGTGCCTGACGGAAAAGAATTTTTGCCTTCCATGGCCTTTCAACATTAAGAAATGGTGCACCTCTTGTTTTCGCGGCTCGGGCAGCCGCGTATCATTTTTTGTCCCAAACTCCCTTGCGCTCAAGAATGCACTCGACAATGCTCTCACCCTTCGGGTATTGTTAGCCTTGCTGCAGCACGCTGTCTCTCCGTCCAAGCTTGGCAATCATGCTCGACGCGTTTCAAGGTATTCGCCTCTTAATCATGAGCTTCACACACAGGCATGGAAGGCTCACCTGTTTGTTCAGTTCATTTTTATTGTAAAAGCCCTCAGTGGGCGTGGCTTGCAGTAAACGCCACATGGCATGATGGTAATTGCAGTTCCACAGGTAAGTATAAGTGTCACACCTTTAGTAGGCTCCGTGCCCCTGTGTAAAAATAAAAAGCTGTGTAAGGTCCTTTAGTAGGAAGGGACATCTTGACATGCATGCTTCATTTTGCAAGAGAACATTGTGCCTGACGGAAAAGGATTTTTGCCTTCCATGGCCTTTCAACATTAAGAAATGGTGCACCTCTTGTTTCCGCGGCTCGGGCAGCCGCGTATCATTTTTTCTCCCAAACGCCCTTGCGCTCAAGAATGCACTCGACAATGCTCTCACCCTTCGGGTATTGTTAGCCTTGCTGCAGCACGCTGTCTCTCCGTCCAAGCTTGGCAATCATGCTCGACGCGTTTCAAGGTATTCGCCTCTTAATCATGAGCTTCACACAAAGGCACGGAAGGCTCACCTGTTTGTTCAGTTCATTTTTATTGTAAAAGCCCTCAGTGGGCGTGGCTTGCAGTAAACGCCACATGGCATGATGGTAATTGCAGTTCCACAGGTAAGTATAAGTGTCACACCTTTAGTAGGCTCCGTGCCCCTGTGTAAAAATAAAAAGCTGTGTAAGGTCCTTTAGTAGGAAGGGACATCTTGACATGCATGCTTCATTTTGCAAGAGAACATTGTGCCTGACGGAAAAGGATTTTTGCCTTCCATGGCCTTTCAACATTAAGAAATGGTGCACCTCTTGTTTCGGCGGCTCGGGCAGCCGCGTATCATTTTTTGTCCCAAACGCCCTTGCGCTCAAGAATGCACTCGACAATGCTCCGTGCCTGATTAAGAGGCGAATACCTTGAAACGCGTCGAGCATGATTGCCAAGCTTGGACGGAGAGACAGCGTGCTGCAGCAAGGCTAACAATACCCGAAGGGTGAGAGCATTGTCGAGTGCATTCTTGAGCGCAAGGGCGTTTGGGACAAAAAAAATATATATACACACACACTCTCTCTCTCTCTACTGCCGGTAAATCTTGTTGTGCATGGAAAATTTCGGGCCGATCCGTAAAGGGAGGGGTGAGAAAAAGGGGAGTCGAAAAAAGTGTGATTCCCATGTTAATTCCCATAGGACATTTAGTCGAATCTGCAGCCCGAAGCACTGGACGGAATTACACTTAATTTGGCAGAAAGGAAGGTTTGGTTATCAGATCAAGCTTTCAGTTATTTGGTGTGAATCCATTCAGTAGTTGTTGGTAAATTTAAGGAAATAAAATTAGTGATATCTGTGGCCTCGGATAGTTCGTGCCGATTTCGCAATTAATCGTGGATGCATGCATTAACAGGAATGCCGTGATTGGCTGCCTGCAACCTGAGCAGAAAGTTGCGGCTGCCATTTTAGAAAACGGGACATGGTGCCGGGGGTGAACATTCACCCCAAAAGTGGTATAAAGGGTCAGGGTAGAGGTATCCTGACCTCATATTTGACTTATAGGGGTATCAGTAAGCCAAGCTATGTGTCGGAAATGTTTTTTTGGCGCGCGATATTTGCGAAGGCCGTCACTGCCATCAGCGCAGCCCCCCCATGTAACGTTGCAGGGATTTCCCAAATATCGTGACTTCGTTGCAAATATTGGTGAAAAATAAAAAAATATATATACACACCTCAGTTTTACCCACACGCTCACTGACCCTCACACACCGAGTGACAGACCCATTTTGAGACTCATACACCCACTCATAGTCCCACTCCGACACTAACACACCTGCTCACAGACCCACTCAGAGACTCTTTTACCAACTCACAGACCCACTCAGAGACTTAGACACCCACTCACAGACCCACTCAGACACTGATGCACCCAGTCACAGACGCGCTCTGAGACTCACACACCCACTCACAGATCCTCACAGGCACTCAAGCAGCCACTCACACACCCACTCACAGACGCACACAGGAACTCACACACTCACTCACAGACCCATACAGCTACTCACTGACCTGTGCAGCCACTCACACCCCCCTCAAAGGTGACAGGTTACGGTTAGGAAATAAAATTTAAAAAACAATAGAAATTCACTAAAAAAACAAAGGTTAAAGAGTTGTTCTAGTTAGGAAATAACATTAAACAACATAGAAAATCACTAAAACAACAAAGGTTTCAGGGACGTTATAGTTAGGCTCAGATTTCACTCATACAAAACCAGTGAAATTCAGCAGTTATAGTTACCTGAGCTAACTATAACTTATGCCCCCACAATGCACTGCTTATGACCTCACATATTACATCACTAACGACATGGTCAGTGACATCTCAAATGACATCACCAAGTGAGTGTAAGTGTTTTCTTAGAGTTTATGAGTGTACTACTGATAAGTGATACTATTTCTAACATATGTGATCTGAGTGGCTGTGTGACTGTATCAGTGGGTGTCTGAGTGGCTGTATGGGTGTGTGAGTGCATGCATGAGTGGCTGTATGGGTGAATGAGTGGGGTTCTGACTAACTGTGGATGTGTGAGTGGCTGTATGGGTGTGTGAGTGACATCACTGATGACATCATCCAGTGACTGTTTTTGTTTTGTAAACTTTTCTAAGACTTACAGATACATACTAAGCTACTACAAAGTTAACCCTTTAAGTGCTTCTGTCGGCCAACGGCCGTCGCGAGCACTACCTCGGTAGTGCTGCGCACGTCCGTTGGCCGACGCGGCCCCGCCCGCTTAATAGAACGTTCCGCACTGGCGCGGAACGTTCGAAGCAGTTAAGCAGTTAAATTACTATACTTTGTGTACTACTAATGAGTGATACTACTTCTAACATATATTATGCGAGTAAGTCTGTGTGTGTGAGTGGCTGTATGGGTGAGTGGCTGTATGCGTGGGTGTGAGAGTGTCTGTATGGGTGGGTGTGAGTGTGTCTGTATGGGTGGCTGAGTGGCTGTTTGAATGAGCGAGTGGGTGTTTAAATGGCTGTATGCGTGAGTGAGTGGCTGTTTGGTTAAGTGAGTTGGCGTGCAAATGGTTTCACTGGTTTTGAATGAGTGAAATCTGAGCCTAACTATAACGTCCCTTTTTTCAGTGAATATATAAAAAGTAAGGCAAAATTCAGGGTTATGGGGTGGGTGGTGATAAAAGGTGGTAACAGTAGTTATAGGGTTTAGGGGTGAGTAGTGGTATAGGGTGGTAAGGATAATTTTAAGGTTTAGGAGTGGGTAGTGGTAAAGGGTTGTAATGGTAATTTTTTGTATGGGATGGGTAGTGGTACAGGGTAGTAAGGATAATTTTACGGTGGGTATTGGTAAAGGCAGGTTACAGTTAATATGTATAAAGGGGAGGGTTGAAGGCTTCCCCAATAAAAAAAATAATTAAAGATTAAAATAAAATTACATAAATATATATATAAATATATATACACATGTGTGTGTATGTATATATAGATGTCTATATATATATATATATTCAAATTTTCTTCTCGCAAGCCGGAATAAATGTGGGCACTCCAGACAAGGCAACCAATTCACAATTCTTTATTGCAGCACGTTCGTTACTGACGCGTTTCGGCTGATCCCAGCCTTTCTCAAAGTATAAAACACCCACAAGACAGTGAGAGCTTTAAACATCAACATCATGGATATAAACAACATACTATTTCAAGCACCTTTTGTCTCTCTTTTTTCCTTTTTTCAATAGAAATAAAATCCATAATGTATAGAAATCCTGTGCATTCTCTGAAGTCAAATGACATTACATTTTTTTACATTTTTCTTTTTTGCTCTTTCTAATAATTTTTTTGTTTATCAGGCTTTTTTATTTTCTACGGAGGAGCCACAATTTATGTTCCACCAATGCATCTCATTCTCCATAACCTGGCCTCAAAGAAAAGTTAAACATGTCAGATGTATTAATACATATATAAATAAATACATGTATATTAGTATATAAAAATATCCATAGGAGGTTCATAACTAATCATTATATACAACTTATTGCACTATGCCACACTGTGGGTGAAGATAAATTCATAATCAATTTATATCTCCATAATGGTTTCACTGTGAACAAACCTCACCCTATTGTGCAAAAATGCTGCAAAATGTAAACAAATAAACTTTCAACATCATAAATCTCCACTGCTCAGTTGACCAATCATTTGATATCCATCAGTTATTCGTAAATATGCACATATTTTACGGGGAATAGATACACAGGGCAACAGAAGCAATAATTCATGCAATTCATACTACACCATTAAAAGTCCTATGATCAATCACAATTTTAAGGGCCTCAATTGTTCTTGTACAACAACGGGAACAGCATCCAACTGCACGCAGTTATCCTAAATGCACTTCCATTTCTTCATCCCTATTCAAACCGGCATGGAATTTTGTATGCAGATCAAGGATATATCTAGATTCTAGGTGTCTAAGTTTCATCACCCTATTCCCTCCTCTCAAATTGGGGGAACTCTGTCCTTTGCAAAGTAATTGAGTAATCCCGGATCACTCTCATGTTTATTATAGAAATGTCTTGCCATCAGTAACTGAAGTCATGGTTCCTAATTGCACGCTGATGTTCTAGCATGCATTTCTTCAGCAGAAAAATAGTGCTGCCTACATACATCAGGGGACAAGGGCAAGATAACACATATACACAATGGTCCGTATTACAATTATAAAATCCATTCACCCTTCTCTTCTGACCATCAGAGGAAAAATACTCTGAGGTATTTTTCACCATCCTACAAGCCTTGCAAAACAGCATTTAAAAAACCCTTTTGTTGTAGATAACCGAGTGTATTGCTTTTGACTACTAGTAAAATAACTATGGGTTAGATTATCTCCTGAAGTCCTCCCTTTTCTGTATGTAATGGACGGTGACCTTGATAACTCTTCTTCTATTACTTCATCCCCATTCACTACTGGCAAATGTCTTTTAATCACCTGGTACACTTTAGGCGACATGGAATTAAAACATGTAATGAATCTTGTTACAGACTTGCCTTTCTCTGATCTTACATTTTAGTACAGTAACAGATTCCTGGTAACAGTCTTAGATTTTTCCTGTTTTGGAACTATATCCCCTTTTCAAGAAATATATATCCTTCGATTCCGTCTCATCAAAACGATCCTCATAAGGACGGACATGGACCACGGTATTTGTTCTTTAGTGTTTATTCAGTGCACAGTCGCCATAACGCGTTTCGGGACGAGCCTTGATCACATGACATGGGACCATCGTATCATTACTGATTTTAAAGTGACGAGTGCTCATGTGGCGTACCACGTGTGGAACATAGCAATGAACATAAAAGACATTTAATTGCAAACCATGATGGTTACATCTGTATATTGCGTGTCTGACATCTAGGTTAAAATTAGGCTAAAAATCAGGCTAAAATCATTCATGGCTAAAATATTTTAAAACATTTCAATCAATCAAAATGTCACAGTAAAATACAATTGTTTTCAACATGGGGCTGTTAGCCATGTATATGGGATTTTGTTAACACCTCGTAACAGTTTAGGCCCTTAGTGACCAAAGTTATCTTGTGGAGATGTTCTAGCCTATGTCCCTTTGTTTACTGAATTTTCGTAAAATACAATTTTTACACATGGTACATTAGAATTTTCCTCCCCCCATTGTCAGTATTTCCATTGCAACTTGTCTCAGATGTAAACATTGCTAAAAATAAAAAAGTGCTGTAGTGCAAAGTGCAAAAGTGACTGAAATGAATGAGTGCATAGTGCGTTTTTGCGACACCATTGGTGTTGATTCTTTCTGTGTTTTTTATATACATGTTTTTGTATATATTTTTATACATCTTTATGAATGGTCGGGACATATATGTTCATTTATATGGCTTGGAGCCCCAATGCCAAAATTTAACTAATGGTCTCATTTGAACTGTTCGAACAGTTCCATCTCACCCGCTATCTGCTCAATCTGGTATGAATACCAGTATGTGGATTTGATGCATTCATGGGCTGTTATTTGCTTAATCATAGGGATCTTTCTTATGGAAATACGTGTATATGTCAGCGTCTCCAATAAATAAATATCACACTCCATATAAATAAATATATAAAAATTATATAAATAAATACATAAAATGTAAATAATTAAATATCAGATAAAAATCAGATGAATATTAGTTAAAACCTCCTTGAATCTTATACTTCAGTTATCATAGGCATGTATATAGATCCTCCGATATGTTTAAACCCCCGGGATGTTTAGAATCCATTTCAATGATGTATCTGGTTTCAAGTTTTCTCAGTGTGGATTCTCTATTCCCCCCTCTTCTACTTGGAGGTACTGAATCAATCACATAATATCAAAGATCAAGACAATTGGATTTGTGTTTTTCTCTAAAATGGCGTGCCACTGGGTAAGTGTTATCCTGGTTCGTTATAGCCCCCATGTGTTGGAGCACCCTTTTGTGTACTTGTAGCTTGGTGCTTCCAATGTATTGTAAACCACATGGGCAGGATAACGCATAGACTGCATACTCAGTCTTGCAGGTCAGAAGTTTTGTAATTTTATGCTCCCTGATACTGAATGGAGTTTGGTATGTTGTTTTATTGATGCCAAGCTGGCATGCTTTGCAAGACTTGCATTTGTAAAAACCCTTGTGGGTTTGCAGCCAACTGGTTCCCTCAATGACTTCTTGACTGGTTTTAACTAAATCATCCCGCATAGATGGTCCTCTGCTATAAGTGATTAATGCTCTCGGAGGTAATAGTGGACCAATGACAGGGTCATTAAGTATAAGTGGCCAATTGCGTTTGATAATGGACTGTAGCTGTTTCTGCTGTCTACTGTATTCCATAATTATCCTGAAGTCTCTTGGAGTGTTGTCAATCTCTATCTCTGACTTTTGTATATCAGTTATGGACCTGACTTGTTTGTCCCTCAGTAGCTCTTGTCTTTTCTCGGTCATAGATTTTGAAATTGCATCATTTATAATTTTGTCAGAGTAGCCCCGCTCCTTAAATCTGACACGACTAGCTCTCTGTGCTACTGTCAAATCCCTATGGTTACTGTGGATACGTCTCAGGCGTAACATCTCCCCATACGGTATGCTGTTTATTAAGTGTCTGGGGTGGGAACTGCTGGCGTGTAAGGTTGAATTTCCAGCTGTTTCTTTTCTATATAGTCGTATCTCAATTTTGTCATTATCAATGTGTACCTGTGTATCCAAGAAGTTCACAGTGGTTTGGCTGATTGTGGCTGTGAAATGTAAGTTAATCTCATTAATATTGATGACCTTTACAAATTCATTAGCCTCCTCTACCGTTCCTTCCCAGAAACGAACAGGTCATCTATGAATCGTAACCACATCTTTATGTTCTTGTGGGTATATTGAACATGTTTGGCTCCGAGGACCAGCTCCTCCCACCAGCCCATGTGAAGACATGCATAGCTGGGGGAGAAGCTGGCCCCCATCGCCACTCCTCTTGTCTGCTGGTACAAAATGTTGTTAAACATAAATATATTATTATTTAAACAAAATTTGACCATTTCTGTCAGCATATGATTATGTTCAATTTCTTGTTCTGGTCTTTTTTCAAGATAATGACCCAATGCCTGTAATCCATCTGAATGTCTAATACTTGTATACAGTGAAGTCACATCGAGTGCCATAAGTAAATAGTTCTTATTCCATTTGAAGTTCATCAGTTTTCTTAAAAAGTCACTCGTATCACGTATATACAATGGTAATGTCTTGACGTGATCTTGTAAAAAATAGTCAACGTATTGTGATGTGTGTTCCAATAAACTGTTTCTAGCAGAGATAATTGGTCTGCCTGGAGGTCTTACCGGGTCCTTGTGAACTTTAGGAATAAAGTATATTCTGGGTATTGTTGGATTTTCATTCTTTATAAACTTGTATTCCTGAGTCGTGATCAGACCCTTCATTTTCCATGCCTGTAATTTTTGATAAACTCAGTGTATATTATTTTCAAATTAGAGACACTGCTTCTCAAGTAGCACGTTCTGTCATTGAGCTGTGCATAAGCCTCCTATATATATATATATATATCTGTATATATATATATACTCCACTTCCAGTTTCCTCAATGAGAAACGGACACCGACACAGGGGCTGAATTTTCAATCCGTACTGCGTTTATTCATTCCGCTGTTACTCGTTTCGGCATTTCCTGCCTTGCTCACACAACAAGCGTCTTTCGCACTATCCCATTAAAATAACAGGACTACAGGGCACATGATTTTCTCTTTACACAGCCTTGGAAAACAGACTCAACACCCATCTCTCGTCTTGAGAGACCTTTGCAATCACCAGTTCATCAAAACTTTTGTAATACTCATCATAATAGTAAAATCTCCGGGTGCTTATTTTCCACTGATATTAAAGCAAACATGATTATATGTCAGATTATTTACCGATCTCATAACATCATCAAAATTGGGGAATCAGAGTTACACTCAATGTTTAGTTAATGCCTCACTTGGCAAATAAAGTGCATGTGCTTAATCAAAAATATTATAACTCAATAGTCTTAACAACATTCAGGTTAAAAATAGAAGATGGGATTGTCATTAAAAACTTTTTAACATAATGACTCATATAATTCTTATAAATTCCGAATTACCCTGTGATGTGGTTTTCAAAGATAAAAGCATTCAAAAATATATAAGCACTTCAAGTTTTTCCCAGGCTCTGCCGCAGCCTTTCACCCCAGGTTTAACCCCTGACTCGGTTGCCCCGCATTTTCGACTGAATAAAGTGCAAGTGCAGCATTCATAGTTATTCGGTTATCAGCCAACATAGAAACAAAGTGTCTCAAGCCTCATGGCTTATGGAGTATAACCTTTATAAAGTGTGTGAGAAGTTGGCCTAGTATATGCTGTCCACTAATTAAAGTGGGCACCTTGCACAAGTCCAAACGACCCTTATTGATGATTAGGTTAAAGACAACCTTTATAGAAAGCTATCCTAGTGGTAGCTGTGGAGAGCAGCCTTCAGGCTAAGTCTTAAAGGAATGTAAAGCAGCTTGCTTTACCAGTATATAACCTCTTGAATGACCAAATGAAAGGAGAACCACACCAGGTATATATAAAATATATGTATTTATTACTAAACACTCTCTACTAACCTCTTTTTTTTGTTTAAATCGTTTTTATTAACCTTTTCTGTTTGTGTTGCACATTATCAATAAAGCATACAGTCAGAACAGCGCTCATGTCATCGGTGGAAAAGAAAGAAAATTGATTGCCAGTGGCACGGTACACAATAACTATTAGCAACAGGAAAACGGAGATTCAGGGTATGGTGAGTGCATCAAATCGTGTGGCAATATCTCAAACAGAACAGAGCAGTGCTGACAAATCACGGCACCAGGTAGCATGTGAATAATACAGGTACATTGCAGTTCAAACTCAACCGGGGACATAGGGCACAACCAAATGAGGACAACTAAAGTGAAAGAAGGTTAGGGAAGAGTCGCTCAGGACCTGCTGCCGCATCCAATGTAGCTGGGGGGGGGGGTCAAAAACCGCCAAGACTTAGCGACAGTGGGGCTCTGAGACAGAGGGGTTGAAGCAGAGCGGGTGTCGGCGTTAGACCGCATTCACGCCATTGGGGGATATATCCTGAGTGATAACTCTTTGTGTTGTAGTCGGGGTCCCTGCGCCAGTGTTCACCCCCAAGAGTTTGGAGACCATTGCATCCCATTGAGGTGCCAGGGGAAACATTCGAATGCCCAGTAGGTCCACTCTCTACTAACCTCTTTATGAGATTAGAGAACAAGGCACACAATACTACAGTACTAGAACGACAGTAAATAGCACATTACACAGTGGGCTCCAGGGGGAGACCAAACCATATATTAAGAAAGTGGTATAACAACCACGACTTGACTAGACACAGTGCCTAGAGCAAGTAGAATCGCTTGGACCCCAAGGAACCGCCCAAGGTAGTGACACAGGGGACCCACGGAGGACTGGTGCAGTGTGGGAACACAGACGTGAGCTCCGTACAACTCTATGGGAAAGTCGCGGTTGGAAATTTAGAGTTTAAGGACACTTCGGAGAGGACTTCAAGCAAACCCAGTTAAACTTAGAAGGTTCTAAAACCAGCACCCTTGTGAGTACCGAGGTACCCGTGTTACCTAGCCCAGGGAAGCCGGGAGCATTGGGGTCAAGTGGTGTCGGAAACCCTCGTCGTTTTCAATGGCGTGATGCGAAGAAGTGCTGCTGCCGTGGAGAAAAAAAGTGTCCGGTGTGACCCAAGCCTGGATCGGAGATGAGAAGAACCTGAAAGCAGAGGGGACAAAGTCTGGGTCACTTCACGTGATCAGGAGCGGGGCAATCGAATGCCCACCGATGTCGGGTGCTTCAGGTGCAAAGAGGTGAAGCTTGACTCTGCAGCCACTGGGACCAGGAGATGTCGACGATGACCAGGATCCGCAGGCGAGCTGTCCCACAAAGGATGTCGAGTGCTGAGGGGTCAGTTTCCGGATTGGAGACCAACAAGCCTTGGCAACTGCAACCCACGCAGTCAGAGTAATGAGGCTTCTGTGAGGACCAGCAAGGTCCTGGGGACTCCCCAAGCGATGGAGAGTCAGGGCACGTCTTGCGCAACCAGGGAAACCCACTGAAAGTTAAAGTTGCCTTCTCAGGGACCCACAGGTCAACGGACCAGGGATCGCGAAGGGACCTCGAGAGGAATCACACAATACCAGCCCACAGAACACTCGTGGAGTGTAGGCCGGTAATCTTCGGTGGAAACACTGCTCGGGGCTTGGACTACAAGTAGCCCAAAGCACAGCCTCAGGGATTGCCTAGAAGCATATGCTGCTGCAAATGTGCACGTTGTCCAGGGGTTCGGGTTGCACGGTCCCCACAAGGGCTGCGGGTCTCAGGTTTGCTGAGAGCACTAGTCGGCCTCGGGGAAGCTTGGGCACCCACCTCCTGTGTTGCAAAATCTTCGGAGTCCGTCGGGAGCTGCGTAGATGCAAACCGGTCAGATGCGTTGAGGTGCCTGCGTTGCAGGGGAGTAACTCCTTTACTCCAAGGGAGATTCTTCAGTCGTCCAGCAAAGCGTAGATCGTCGAAGGTTACTTGGTTTCTGTAGCAGAGTTTAGTCCAGGTAAAATCTAAAGTCCTGTAGTCAGGGTTTTTGCTTTATACCCAAGAAAGGGGTGGGACAAACTCTCGGGACCCACCTATGGGAGGGTCAGGACGGAGGGGTGGCTGCACCCATGTCCTTTGTCCAGTTTCGCGCCAGAGCAGGGGCTGAGTGCCCCTGCAACCGGTTTGAGCTGGACTATGCACAGGGACACCAAATGTGCCCCCAGTGCAGACATCAAAGCACTCTTGGAGTGCACCCACCCAGCCCCAATACACTAAAGCCTGTCTGGGAGGTGGTCACACCTCCCTGTGACAGGAAACCTATTGTCAAGCCTTCCCCTGCCGGAGTTTCGTCCAGCAGCAGGAGGGCAGACTCGTGTCTGTGGCTGGCAGCATCCATTTTGTGATGCCAGGGCTCTGTGAAGCTGGTACCGGGTGTACCGGTGCTGTCATATTTCTCCCTCTAGGAGGGAGGAATCATACCTCCCACACCAGTTACTGGTGTGGAGGTATGATTCCAAGGTGTTTGACACCAAACACAACATAATTCCTTGCAGCCATTTTAAAGTTAGCATTTACCGCGAGGTTATAATGCACTTAAGAGTATATGGTTGGCTGCATCACAGACAACCCCGGAATAGTGGTTCCGAAGGCTGCAGAGGGGCTCTGCTCATGCATGGGCACCCTCTCACATAAAACCCAGCACCCTGCCTTCAGGATTGATAAGGCCTGCCATAGGGGTGACTGATAGGCTTATATGTGCAGTGATCAGGATAGATATAGTGAACCTATATCTAAGTAAGGGGTGCATACACCACCTTACACAGGCTGCAGTAGCAGACCTGTTGTCTCATTTTGAATGGCCTCTCAGAGGTGGCATAATACATGCTGCAGCCCCTGGGAGGCCTCTGGGGTACCTATGCCCTGGGTACATAGTATACCATATACTAGGGACTTATAAGGGTACCCCAGAATCCAATCTGGAGTGTACCTAAAGAACATGCAATCAATTTAGATGAGAAATCAGCTAGACTGGGGTCCTGAATAGCAGGATCCCAGTCAGACTAAGTCGAAAACAGTGAAACATCAGCAAAAAGTGGGGGCAACTATAAGAAGCAGATCCTACTCTCCTACACAACCCCCCCAAACGTCAGGACATTAAACTAACCTTGACCAGTTGAGTCTTCATGTTCTAAGTGGAAATATCTGGAGAGTCCATCTGCATTGGCATGGTTACACCCAGGTCTATGTTCCACTGTATAGTCCATCCCCTGTAGGGAAATGGACCACCTCAAACGTTTGGGGTTTTCACCCTTCATCTGTTTTAGCCATAAGAGGGGCTTGTGGTCTGTCTGAACAATGAAGTGAGTGCCAAACAAGTATGGCCTCAGCTTCTTCAGAGCCCAAACCACAGCAAAGGCTTCCCTCTCAATGGCTGACCAACGTTTCTCTCTGGGGGTCAGCCTTCTGCTAATAAAAGCTACTGGCTGATCCTGACCTTCATCATTCAATTGTGATAACACAGCCCCTACCCCCAACTCAGATGCATCTGTCTGGACAATGAATTGTTTGGAGTAGTCAGGACTTTGCAGAATGGGAGCAGTGCACATGGCCTGCTTCAGGTCATCAAATGCCTTTTGACAGCTGACTGTCCACTGAACTTTCTTTGGCATTCTCTTGGAGGTTAAGTCATTCAAAGGGGTCACTATGGATCCATACCCTTTGACAAACCTCCTATAGTACCCAGTCAGGCCCAAGAAAGATCTGACCTGAGTCTGGGTGGTTGGAGCAACCCAGTCCATGATGGTCTGGATTTTGCTCTGCAATGGTTGAACCTGGCCTCCACCCACAAGGTGGCCCAGGTATACAACTTGGCTCCGCCCTATCTGGCACTTAGTGGCCTTGATAGTGAGGCCTGCTTTCTGCAGGGCCTCCAAAACATTTCTCAGGTGGACCAGGTGATCCTCCCAGGTGGAGCTAAAGACTGCAATATCATCTAGATATGCTGCACTATAGGCTTCCAGGCCTGTAAGGACTTTGTTCACCAACCTTTGAAAAGTGGCAGGTGCATTCTTCAAACCAAAGGGCATCACCACAAATTGGTAGTGCCCACTAGGGGTTGAGAATGCTGTTTTGGCTTTTGCATCCTCAGCTAGTCTGATCTGCCAGTAGCCAGCTGTCAGGTCAAATGTGCTCAGAAACTTGGCTGAGGCCAAAGTGTCTATGAGCTCATCTGCCCTAGGGATTGGCTGGGCATCAATCCTAGTGACTGCATTGAGACCTCTGTAGTCAACACAAAACCTCATCTCTCTCTTACCACCCTGGGTGTGAGGTTTGGGTACCAAGACTACTGGACTAGCCCAAGGGCTATCTGAGGGTTCAATCACACCCAAATCCAACATCTTCTGGACTTCAGTCCTGATGCAGTCCCTGACATGGTCAGGTTGCCTGTAAATCTTATTTTTAACAGGCAGACTGTCCCCAGTGTCCACTTCATGAGTGCACCAGGTAGTCTGACTTGGAGTCAGTGAGAACATATGTCTAAACTGGTTGAGAACTTTTCTGCAATCAGTTTACTGCTGGTCAGTGAGGCTGCCTGCCAAGGCTACACCATCTACTGAACCATCATCAGGGTTCTGTGAGAGCAGGTCGGAGTGGATCACTCTCTTCCTCCTGTCCCTCATCAGTAGCCATGAGCAAGCCCATGTCTGCCCTGCCAACATATGGTTTGAGCCTGTTGACATGGAGCACCCTATGGGGGCTCCTGGGAGTTCCTAGGTCCACCAGGTAGGTAACCTCTCCCTTTTGCTCAATTATGGTATGGGGGCCACTCCACTTGTCTTGGAGGGCTGCTGGGGCCACAGGCTCCAACACCCATACTTTCTGTCCTGGCTGATAAACAGTCAACACAGCCTTTTGGTCATGCCAGGCCTTTTGTAATTCCTGGCTAGCCTCAAGGTTTTTAGTGATGAGAAACATCGCCTTCAGCAGAAGATGCAGCAGCAATGTTCGCGTCCGTTGTTACCTGTGTGCCTGTTGATCCATCTCGTACCTCAGCAGCAGCAGGAAGCGTCTGTGAGATCTCAATGAATGTCGTCATCAGGATTGGTAGCCTCTGGGGACAACCCAGAGCATGGGCCGTTACCGGGTCCAGCAGAGTATCGATATCCGTTGGCATGACTGATGGGAGTGTTAGACAGGTGTCTAGCACGCATTCTTCACCGCAAAGCAGGCAGCGTAGAACAGGTAAGATGCAATCTTGCCAGATTGGTCTGAATGACAGAAACCATGTTGTATTAAGTTTCCGTAGACGAGGTATGCCCAAAAGTTGCACTATACGCTCACAGCACTTCCGTTCTAGGAGAGCTTTCTCCACACCGCTCGGAGTGATGTCGGTGGATAGTCTTGCCATAGCGTAATAGTAGGAATAGAAATAGGATTCCTGCAACAAGTGCTAGAATTAATGGCACACCACCAAACACCGAATGTGCGAAGTTTGGGATGATTCCGAGGACTGCCTGGAAGGGTGCTAACAGTCCTGAACAGATGGTCTTAAATACATGTACAATTCCGCTCGTATCAGACATGTTAAAGATACGTCCCATCATTTCTGCGAAATGTATAGGGCAGTTTGTACGAATTAAAGCCTGTATCTCAGCCGAAGTCCTTGCAATTTGTAAATCATAGATTTCTTTGGCCGAGGTCAAAGGCACGGTCTGTTGCAAAAGCATGGCTAACATTCTGCTTAAAGTATCAAAGCGTATAAAAGAAACATTCAATGAAGGCCATAAAGGCGACTCCCTGACTGTGTCTATTGGGGGGAACAATACTTGCATACAGCAAGTGACCCTGGAGTCGACCGTTACCAGATATGGGATGCCTGGCAACATGCCACAGCAACTCTGATCATTCAACATGAGGTAACTCCCGTTAGAAAGTTGGCCAAACGTTGGATTAATCACAGTAGCTGGTGTACCCTGCTGGTGGTAGGACAAATTTGCCACAGAACCATTACAAGCCCCGTGTAAAGAAATGTCCTGACAAATGAGTGAACCGCTTAGTGCATTTTCACAGTGTGTACCGCTTAGAAACACTTCACGATCCCCACTCCAACATCTGTAGTCGTAAGGTAAATCCCAGGATGTCTTAATGTATTCTTTACCCAACCTTTCATATTTGCCTGCTTGCATTTGTTTGAGGCAATACTGAAACTAAAAAGTAGTGACAGGCAGAGTGATTTTGCCATGGATAAGCCATTCTGTAGCTGGTTTTTCTGCTACCGTAAATGGTAATTTGTCCAGTTTTTCAATGCTCAGCACTGTATACTTTGCTCCCCTTTGTGCCAGTTCGATCTGTTTATCAGTTAGATTGTATTCTGCAAACAGAGCCGACGTGTTGATAAAACGCCAAGGCACATAGCCCGCACGCAAAGATTGCAGCGTCCAGCTTAATAACATAATAGAACGTAACTGAGATTGGCCTTGTTGTAACATGGCTAAATCTTGTTCCAGTATGTCAATAGCAGAGGATACAATGTTGTCCAACGAATAAATTCTGGATTACAAAGTTGTTAACCCATTGTCGACCACAGAGAGAGTTTTCTCTAAGTTAATACGATCAAGTTCACGTATTCGTTCTGCGGCCTCTGCCTGTGAAACCTTCCATACTTCATTATAAGCAGCATAGATGCCGGCATATATGAAACGTTTTTGACGCGGTTTTCTTGGTCCTAGCAAGAATTCCCTAAGGTCTGCGTCTTCTTTAAGTAAAGATAAGTGTTGTTTCACATCCTCAAGTGTAGATTTTTGTAGCCAGTCGAGGCACAATTTTCCTACACTGTATGTTGTTACTACCCCCGGATGTTGTCTTTGAACGTATCGTGGGTCTGGCCTATGGATAGTAAAGCCCTGTCTTCTATTCAGGAATCTTTCTTGACAGATGTTTGTGTCTGTAGGCCAGAGTAACCAGTTTCTCCAATCAGGATCTGTTCTGTTGGTTTGTAGTATTGTGTCAACTGTAACCGCTGCCTGTGTAGTGTTATTACTTGCAGGTGTTGGTACAGAAGGTGTTTTCATGTCTTTGATCTTGGCTAAACCAAGGCAAGACGTTTGTTGCACAGTGTCATTCAAAAACATTATTTGCTGAGGGATGATACATGCTCTAAACAAAGCTTCTATCCCCTGTACTTGCCAATCTTTAGAACCCCAGACAGATTTCGTGTCTATTGTGTCTTTCCAAAATTCAAATCCATGTCTAGACAATTGGGTAATGAATGCTGCAGAGTAAATCTGTTTTGTATTTGTCAACATAATTTTCTGTCTTGTTTTGTTTACATTTTTATAGTAAAATGTTTCTGGATCAGATGTATTGTACCCTGAAAAATAGGGAAACTTTTTAGCAAACGTTTTTGAACTACCTTTTGGTGGTGTAGGACAATGTTCCCATTGGTTAAACATAAACACATTTCTAGGTGTTGCAGATTTATGCAAGAAATGATGACCATAGTGGTTATAACAATAAAGCTAGTCGTAGTCTGATGAACCCTCTAAATATTCATTGTTAGAGAATGCAGCAGACTTTTCTAGATCAGACATCATATCATTTACAGTCTCAAAGTCCCAATCATCAGAATAGGTACTGGAGGAAATAAAATCACTTAGTGAAATTTTAAATAAATGTGGAATGTTCAAAAGTTCCGTAGGGTCAAAGATATCGAATTCTGTTTTGTCCCACACTATACCATCCTGTATAGGAACAGCTGTGATGTTCACTGCTGACAAGTCTCTTGCTTCACGATGGGATGATTTGTGTGGTTTCAAAAGTAAGTTCACATTTTTACTTTCAGTGTCCAAACGGATGTATCTGCCATTTATAAGCACGCTGATAGTCATAACCAAAGCTAGCCAAAGCAGAAAGAAAAATATTCCAGAAATAATCCACAGTTCAATCCATAGTGAAACCAGATATGTTTTTTTTCAGAAAATGAAAAAAGTCTTGTACTTGCTGTTTGAAAGTTTTTGATGCTGGCGTAGTTTCAGGTTCACTCGGATCCTCAGAAAACGTATCAAAGTTAATGAAGTAGCCAGAAGCAGTTCGGTCAATTGTTGGAATTGCATCAGGATTTGTTGAAATCGCTGGAACCAGTTGATCACTTGTTACGTTGGTGTAGACAGGTGTATTTGGACGAACTGTTACTTGAGTTTCAAGAGGGACGAGTTCCATAGCATTGTTGCTTAGTCCTTCATCTGTTACTGCTGAAGTCCCAATTGTTATCAGTCTTTCAGTCTGAACCTCTTGGATAGTAGCGAGAGGAGTGCGTCTGCTACTAGGTCGGAGTCCACGAGGCCTACTATTTAGTATTGGCCACATACTGTGGTTTGATGAGGTCGATTGACACAAATCTTTTCTCCTTTTTCCAGCAAGGGGCGGCAGAAGTACTGTTCTTGTTCCGTGTACGGCTAGGACAGGTACTGGTTGTCTGTAAGAAGGTCCAAATTCCTTCTTGTTCGCAATCTTCTCTCTGACTAGATCCCCAACTTTTGGGATCCAGACAGGCCTTGCTGGGACTGCCGGTTTTTCCCCAGTGGTGGTTGGCTTCAGGAACACGTTGCTTTGTTTCGATCTTAGTTCATTTAGGTCCTGTAAAACAGCCAAACGATCTTTGATATCAAAGGGTTTATTTTCCACCACTGTGCCTTTACATTCGAGATCAGGAACACACATTCTTGTCCCAAATAGGACCTCATATGGAGTGACCCCCCCTAGAGAACTTCTTGGCAAATTATTTAATGAGCGTTGGACCCCATAAAGATGTTTGACCCACCCATCACCCGAACCTAATATTCTAGCTGTTATAGACTGCTTTATGTCCCGGTTTTTCCTTTCCACAACAGAATTTCCCTCAGGATGAAACGGAGAGGAGTACCGCAATGCTACGCCCAAACTGGCCATGGCTTCTTTGTAAGCCCGAGAGCTAAACGCAGGGCCCTGGTCAGAATGTAGTGTGCCAATTGCGTATGTGCCGATAAAGACTCGCAAATCTTTTATAACAGTTCGAGCGTCAGCCGAGCGCTGAGGCCATATCCATAGGAATCTTGACTTAGTATTTGTGGGATTGCATTTGTCCAGAAGGACGCCTGCGCGTAGCTACGCTAATGCTATCTAACAATGGTGTCTGTACTGGGCAGGCTACTTCGTAGCATGGTGTCTGGTGGCGTTCTGCATCACGCTGTACCTTACAGTCTATGCAGTCATTGATGAAGATGTGAATCTGTGTATTCATTCCAGGCCACCAGTACATCTCTTTTAACGTCAATATTGTTTTAGAGATCCCTTGATGTGACAGACCCTCCCCCAGATGTGCTTCATAAATTAAAGCTGCTCTACGTTCCATGTTTGGAATTACCCTATCCCCCACTCCAGGGATTCGAGCAAAAGGAACGTTGTTCGCATCAATTACATAAGAGTACTTGAGTGGAAACTTCTTTGGTAACGCTGCACCACTGCCTTTGCTTGAAGCATTGACTGCCAACAATATCTCACTGTCTATTCTCGTTTTTGAACGAGTGATCGCAGCTACGGAAGCCGTCTGAACAGCCCCCTTTGCGCCTTCGTCAGCCAATGAATTCCCTGCAACGTGAACGCCATCACGTTGATGACTCAGCGTGTGTATTACGTGAGCCTTTGGTAGTTCGTTTCTCAACTGAACTACTTGCTCCCAAAGTGTTTTATGCTTTATTGTGCCACCTTTTGCATCTTTGAACCCATTTTCAAGCCAATTTTGTATATATTCATTATACGACTGAACACAGTAGAAAGAATCGCACACTATTAGTGTGGGGAATTCGCGATCTGTATTTTCAAGTGCCAGTTTGAAAGCTTGTAGTTCAGCTCGCTGAGCTGTGCAATCTCCTAGAGATTGTGTTTTAGTGACCATTGGTCTGAAGTTACCATCGCGCATGCAACCTTTAACGATTGCGCACGCTGCACTGTAAGCTTGCTTACTCCCTGTAGCAGGTTGTGCGGATCCGTCAGTGTAAATTATAAATTCGTACTGATCGAGAGGCAGAATTTCAGTGGGCAGAGGACATTCATGTTCATATTGCAGGAACGCTTGTGTTTTTAAATCAGGATCAAAAACCTATTCAACATCTGTTGCAGCAAGAGAATTAACCCATTGTATCCATCTAGGATGTAAAGCTTTTGCGTTTGGGATGCTCGCTTTTGTGACCGCCTCTAGGGCAGGTACTGGGGTTACGACAATAATGCGTTTCCCTTGGGCTAGAGCTCTTTCTTTTGCTACTGCAGTTTGAACTGCTGTCAGTATTTTTTCTGTTGAAGTGAAGCGCATTTCTGCTTGTGTATACAAATGTGATTTGTATGCTATTGGTACTTTTTCACCCTCATTAAATGTTAAGTAGGTGAATCCGCATTGACCCGAGATTATTCAGATCACTAGATTGCGTTGACTTATGCGTGTTTGTAAGTGATTTGTTGCTAACATGTTAGCTTGGAGTGAACGCAGGATTTCTGTGTGTTCCTGTGTCCAATGTTTGATTGAAAAATCAGGTTTGATTAATTCGTAGAGAGGTTTAACCCTTTCTGCGTAATTTAGAATGTATGTCCTTCCAAAATTTAGGAAACCCAAGATGGATTGTAAATTTTTCAGCATTTTTGGAGGTTGGAGCAGCGCGCACTTTTCTAAAACGTTGGCCGCCAGACTCTTGCCTTCACTTGAAAGCTCATATCCTAGGAAAAGGACATTGAGATGGGCAATTCTGGATTTTTTAAAGTTGAATTTATACCCTCAGAGGCGAAGCCCAATATAATGGTACTGACCCTGTTCAAGTGCCTATCCAGGTCATCGTCTGTCAGATAAATGTCATCGACATATGACAATGCCCCATTATCATAAATTTGTAGTAACTCTGTTACCCTCGCTGAGAATAACCCCGGGCTGTTCTTGAACCCTTGTGGGAGTCGACAAAATTGACGCTGGGTCCCCATTATTGAGAAAGCTGTTAAGTACCTGCTTTCAGGTGCTATGTTTTGACAAAAGAAACCATTTGAAATGTCTAATGTGGTTTTGTATTATTTGCGCACAATGTTATTCATTAATGCTGTACTATGTGCATTTTGCACTGCAAATGTTTTAGAACAAGTGTTCAAGTGTCTGTAATCCAAAACTTGACGATATGTATTGTCTGGTTTGGATACAGGAAACAAAGGATTGTTCATTGAGGAGGTGCATGTTTCAATCACCCCTTGGTATTCAAGTTGATCTAAGATCTCCCTGACCTGTTTTTTAGCTTCTTGCTTTATTGGATACTGCCTTTGTGCAGTAGGTTCATTTTTAAATGTATTTTGTGGTGAGGTGAGTCCTCATCCCATCCTACATGATTTTTGTATAATGCTGGGGCCTGGGCAACTGCCCATTTCCTGGCATAAGTATATTCTAGGTGAATTGGAATATGGTTGGAGAAGGCAGGCATAATAATGTCCTCACCATGTGGGCACTCCCTGACAAATTGTGGTGGCCAGTCTTTTTCTGCTAGAAGTATATCATAACCCCTTGAAAGTGTTATTTCATATAACCTTTATGGAGTACTAACCCTGGTGTCTACAGTTTCTACTGTGATGTACTCATTCAAGTCCACTGTCTCCAGAAGTTCCTTCAGGTTCTGGCGAGCTATTGTGACTTCTGCTGCACTGTCCAGCATTGTCTGAGCCCATTCTCCGTTCTTGAGCTGTGTTCTCAGTATTCTCGGCATGTCTGATCTTCAGACCTGCTACCTTCTTTTTTGAGAATTGAGGTTTTGATTTATTTTTCTCAACGTGTTTGTCGTCTTTGGATTTCACGCGTTCTTCTCTATGTTCTGACCGTCCTCTTCTTTCCGATGTCTGTGACGATATCTGAAAGGTACGAGAGGAACGTGTATCAGTATCTTGATACCTGTCAGGCTTTCTTAAATTATCCCTCTTCCTGAGGTTATACCTCCTTTCAGAGGGCTCCTTTTGAGGAGACCTACCTCGGGATTGAGAACGTTTCTCGTTTTAATTTTGTTTATTAGTTTCCCACTTCTTTTTAGAAGATGTAGGAGTTTGTTTAATAGAGTCCTTCTCAGGACTTTCAGATAGTTTTGGCTTCAATGGTTTTCCACCCAAACTATCTCTGCCTAATTCTGCATAAGATTGTTCTATTATTCTAGGTAGTTCAGTTTGATGTTCTGTAACATCAAATTCCCTTAAACGTTGGCGGATCGCAACTGATGCTGCCTCCCCTTTAATATTAGATAATATTATTGTTGAGACCTGGTCGAAGTTTTTCAGTAATTTCATACCTAAATTCAGAGCAGGCTCTGTCCCGTATTCGTTTTGAATTTGTTTCAGGACATCTGGTATTACTGCAATTGACGGAACACCATGTGTTTTAGTATAGATGGCAGCAAAGACTGCGCCCCAAGTGGTGCAATCTTCCAGTTGTGGTGTGATCCCCATTGGTAAACAGATTGTTAGGATTCTGTGTTTCTCATAAGGGCTAGTATTTGGAAATACTGCTTCGATTTGAGTAATTTTTTGAGCTATCCAGAATGGAATTTGCTCACGTTTTGTGGGCATTTTACCCATGACTCCGTATAAAGTCTGTGGTGTAATTTTTAGTGTATTCCCCTGTTGAGGGGTTTGACTTGGAATGGTCAATGGTGGTTGGACTGTGAAAGTCTGCATGACATATTGGACTAATTGTCTGTAAATGTTTATTAACTCTGTAAGTTGAGTAAGTAATTCCTCGTCTGACATTATATCGAGGTCAGGATGAGGAGTGTAGCCGGCTAGAATCGGCCATGTTGCTCCTGGTCTAGTGGACCGAGCCTGGTAAGTGATGTTTTAGGGCGCCTTTAAACCAGAGCTGATGCTCCTGGTATGTTAGTGGAATTTCAATATCCTCGAAAGGAATATATTCCTCTGGTGGTTCATCTTCTTTGTAGAAGTGAAACACTCTTGTGACTGGATTTGATTCTGGGAATACTATCCATGAATAGAATACCTCTGTCTGAAAGGATTCGTGTGCCTCTATCACGAAAACTGCTCTACCCCCTCTTGGTGGTAGGCCGTGTTTTATAAGTTTTAGAGTGATGGCTTTTCTTAAGTTTGGAGTGATGTCTATAACACCCTCCTCGGTTTCATTTAGACCTGTAAAGTTAAAAGCTGTTACGACTGGTTGAGCCGCAGCTACACCGTTCCCGGTGTCATTGCCCCCGTGTTCGGACATTTGTTTTTTGAAAAATGTAGCACAAGTTTCAAGGAAATAAAAGATAAGGTGCACAATATTTTGGAACACTGTATCCTTCAACGTTGATTAAACCAAAATAGCTAATCTATAGGTTTTTTTGTCCTATTTAGCTTTGGCGGATATTTAACCCTACCCACTCCAGACGTCTTATGGAGTATGTGAGTAGGGGTCTCTGAGAGCAAAGCACGACTGAGTTACTCAGTATCTAGCGTTAAATTAGTGCCTTACCAAACCGTTGGGCGCCATGTAGTGTAGTTCCTATTTCCCTAATAGGCTCTGCGCATTGGAATAATATACCCTATAGGTTTGACATAGGACTGAGGTCGGTATGTCCCTATCGAGTATATTAAACTTTATTACTTTGTGCCAGCTAATTCAGAGGCCACTAGAAACTCCTTGTAAACAAGAAGGGAGTAGTTTCTGGCAACTGCATAAACATGACAACTTTGTTTCCCTTTAGAATCGGAACACGTCTCAAAATCGTGGAAACAATAGATAACAGTTTCACTCAGCTAATCGTGTATGCTTAGTTTCCTCAGAGTTACACAGAAAGAATAGACGGGCGTTTCAATAAAAGGTTTTATTGAACAGTCTTGTTTCTCGTGTAAGAGATATGAGCTGTTATGATCACAAGACAGTATGCAAGATATATAATGTACAGCGTAAGCAGTAGAAATAAATAATACTGCGCTAGCATTATCTTTTAGCATATATTCACGTACATAAATAACATGAGCTAAAAATGCGAGTACTCATACGATGCTTCTCTAAGCTAGTTCTACCCCAATGTACCTAACCTAGTCTAAGTGTAGGGAAAGGTAAGAAGTAGGTGAAGTATTCTCTAGTATGGTATACTAAGAGTATGTTAAGTCTAGTATGCCAAGAGTCCCTCTAGGTTCTAGTCAGCTCCATACCTTGAGAATGAGAGAGGTGGGAATCTCTTTCCGGATCTGGAACTCTAACACCCCGCGAAGGGAGTCAGAACACTGGAAGCTGGATTCTCTGCGAGCAGGGATGACAGCGTCTTCTCAGTGCGTCAGGCCGGGATACGGGCTCCTCTGAAGTCGAGGTCTCCTCTAACTTGCTTGGGCAAGGGAAGGTATATTTATACCTGGTAGGTGCCTTGGAATGTTAGCATTGACGTGAAGTCGGACAGAGGAAGACGTCAGGAATGAACCCTTAAGGTATAGCGGTTCATACATAATAGATGAGTTCTTGGAGAAATCAATAATCCTGTGCTAGGGAACTCCCAAGAGCTTAAGGGTCTGGTTTCTAAGAACTCGTTGTGACGTTAGGGTGGACGGATGTCGGTGACCATGCCTGTATTTGGAGTGCACGGCTAATGCCTAAATAAGGACTGGGATTCTATGCCTATATAAGGGCAATGCGAATTGTGCCTATATAAGGACATGTTTCAGGAAAACCTATATACGGACACCTAAAGCGGAATACAACAAGGAGAGCCACAAGATTGCTGCCCACTGCTCCTGAGGGACCCTCTGTACCTTACAGGCCCTCTCCAGTGCAGTTATCCATTTGTGGATGTCATCCCCACTCTGGTAGGGAGGGACAATCTTGTTCAGGTTCCTATGGTCATGAGTATGATCTCTACCTCTAGGGACACTGTGGCTGCCACCATGGGACTCTAGTCCTAACTTCTGAGAAGCTCTCTGAAGCTCCAGGGATTCCCTGTCTATGGCCAATTGCTCTCTCTTGATCCTGAGCTTAGCTCTCTCAAACTCAAGCAGTTGGCACTTCTTCTCATAAGAGGACTCCCTTTTATGAGAAGAAGTCCTATGAGAAACAGAGCTCCCAACAGATGTACCAGAATGATTAGATTCCAGAGAAGGAGATCTAGATCTTCTTTGTAAACTGTTAACCCTTCCAGGTGGGGTAAAGAGAGGCCCACTGGGGCCTCCTTCCTCACCTTCAGGAAGGATTGGCTGTTCCAGGTTAGAATCATTTTGATCCTCCTGGCCAGCATCAGAGTCCAGGTCATTGAGGTTTTCACTCCCTGGCCTTTCCTCTTCTGCTGCCCCACCCCCTTTGCCTGCCTCATCAGACCCTGGGGTCTTTCTGAGGTCATCTAAAAGCAAAGTCACTATGAGCTTTTGGGTGTTTGGGTTTTTCCCTGTCTTCAGTTTCCTAGATGTACACATATTTCTCAATTCCTGGAATGTGAGATTGTCATACCTAGTTGGCAAGGAGTCACTGACTTCAGGCCTTGAAGACATTCTAGTGTGGTGTGGTGTATGCACCTACCTACTCTAGTGGGAACTGAGACTCTCTTGAGTTGGAGAAATGTGTGTGCTAGACCCTTTGGCTACCCAACTCCAAGTTCAGTAGAACTTACTTTATTCTAGACTTGATTTATATGTACCTAAGTACCTTTAGTGGTTTTCAGTTAGTCACTCACTGAGATTATCTGGTAAAACAATAGCAAGCTTGAATCCCAACCGCTGCACACCAATGTGAGAAGTTGGCCTGGTATATGCTGTCCACTAATTAAAGTGGGCACCTTGCACCAGTCCAAACGACCCTTATTGATGATTAGGTTAAAGACAACCTTTATAGAAAGCTATCCTAGTGGTAGCTGTGGAGAGCAGCCTTCAGGCTAAGTCTTGAAGGAATGTAAAGCAGCTTGTTTTACCAGTATATAACCTCTTGAATGACCAAATGAAAGGAGAACCACACCAGGTATATATAAAATATATGTATTTATTACTAAACACTCTCTACTAACCTCTTTATGAGATTAGAGAACAAGGCACACAATATTACAGTACTAGAACGACAGTAAATAGCACATTACACAGTGGGCTCCAGGGGGAGACCAAACCATATATTAAGAAAGTGGTATAACAACCACGACTTGACTAGACACAGTGCCTAGAGCACTTAGAATCACTGGGACCCCAAGGAACCACCCAAGGTAGTGACACAGGGGACCCACGGAGGACGGGTGCAGTGTGGGAACACAGACGTGAGCTCCGTACAACTCTATGGGAAAGTCGCGGTTGGAAATTTAGAGTTTAAGGACACTTCGGAGAGGACTTCAAGCAAACCGAGTTAAACTTAGAAGGTTCTAAGGCCAGCACCCTTGTGAGTACCGAGGTACCCGTGTTACCTAGCCCAGGGAAGCCGGGTGCATAGGGGTCAACTGGTGTTGAAAACCCTCGTCGTTTTCAATGGCGTGATGCGAAGAAGTGCTGCTGCCGTGGAGAAGAAAACTGTCCGGTGTGACCCAAGCCTGGATCGGAGATGAGAAGAACCTGAAAGCAGAGGGGACAAAGTCTGGGTCACTTCACATGACCAGGAGCGGGGCAATCGAATGCCCACCGATGTCGGGTGCTTCACGTGCGAAGAGGTGAAGCTTGACTCCTCAGCCACGGGGACAAGGAGACGACGATGACCAGGATCCGCAGGCGAGCTGTCCCACAAAGGATGTCGAGTGCTGAGGGGTCAGTTTCCGGATTGGAGACCAACAAGCCTTGGCAACTGCAACCCACGCGGTTAGAGTAATGAGGCTTCTGTGAGGACCAGCAAGGTCCTGGGGACTCCCCAAGTGATGGAGAGTCAGGGCACGTCTGGAGCAACCGGGGAAGCCCACTGAAAGTTAAAGTTGCCTTCTCAGGGACCCACAGTTCAACGGACCAGGGATCGCGAAGGGACCTCGAGAGGAATCACACAATACCAGCCCACGGAACACTCATGGAGTGTAGGCCGGTAATCTTCGGTGGAAACACTGCTCGGGGCTTGGACTACAAGTAGCCCAAAGCACAGCCTCAGGGATCGCCTAGAAGCATATGCTGCTGCAAATGTGCACGGTGTCCAGGGGTTTGGGTTGCACGGTCCCCACGAGGGCTGCAGGTCTCAGGTTTGCTGAGAGCACTAGTCGGCCTCGGGGAAGTTTGGGCACCCACCTCCTGTGTTGCAAAATCTTCGGAGTCTGTCAGGAGCTGCGTAGATGCAAACTGGTCAGATGCGTTGAGGTGCCTGCGTTGCAGGGGAGTAACTCCTTTACTCCAAGGGAGATTCTTCAGTCGTCCAGCAAAGCGTAGCTCGTCGAAAGTTACTTGGTTTCTGTAGCAGAGTTTAGTCCAGGTAAAATCTAAAGTCCTGTAGTCAGGGTTCCTACTTTATACCCAAGGAAGGGGTGGGGCAAACTCTGGGGACCCACCTATGGGAGGGTCAGGACAGAGGGGTGGCTACACCCATGTCCTTTGTCCAGTTTCGCGCCAGAGCAGGGGCTGAGTGCCCCTGCAACCGGTTTGAGCTGGACTATGCACAGGGACACCAAATGTGCCCCCAGTGCAGACATCAAAGCACTCTTGGAGTGCACCCACCCAGCCCCAATACACTAAAGCCTGTCTGGGAGGTGGTCACACCTCCCTGTGACAGGAAACCTATTGTCAAGCCTTCCCCTGCCGGAGTTTCGTCCAGCAGCAGGAGGGCAGACTCGTGTCTGTGGCTGGCAGCATCCATTTTGTGATGCCAGGGCTCTGTGAAGCTGGTACCGGGTGTACCGGTGCTGTCATATTTCTCCCTCTAGGAGGGAGGAATCATACCTCCCACACCAGTTACTGGTGTGGAGGTATGATTCCAAGGTGTTTGACACCAAACACAACATAATTCCTTGCAGCCATTTTAAAGTTAGCATTTACCGCGAGGTTATAATGCACTTAAGAGTATATGGTTGGCTGCATCACAGACAACCCCGGAATAGTGGTTCCGAAGGCTGCAGAGGGGCTCTGCTCATGCATGGGCACCCTCTCACATAAAACCCAGCACCCTGCCTTCAGGATTGATAAGGCCTGCCATAGGGGTGACTGATAGGCTTATATGTGCAGTGATCAGGATAGATATAGTGAACCTATATCTAAGTAAGGGGTGCATGCACCACCTTACACAGGCTGCAGTAGCAGACCTGTTGTGTCATTTTGAATGGCCTCTCAGGGGTGGCATAATACATGCTGCAGCCCCTGGGAGGCCTCTGGGGTACCTATGCCCTGGGTACATAGTATACCATATACTAGGGACTTATAAGGGTACCCCAGAATCCAATCTGGAGTGTACCTAAAGTAAATGCAATCAATTTAGATGAGAAAGCAGCTAGACTGGGGTCCTGAATAGCAGGATCCCAGTCAAACTAAGTCGAAAACAGTGAAACAGCAAAAAGTGGGGGTAACTATAAGAAGCAGATCCTACTCTCCTACACAGTGCAAGTGCTTTCACAGCCTTTCACTACGGGTTATCACCTCTCTCGGTTGCCCCGCAGCCTAGATTTCTTAAAGTGCAAGTGCATCATCAATAATTATTAGGTTATCAACCAGCGTAAATTGGGTATTTCAAGCCTAATGGCTTATGGAGACTAACCTTATAAAGTGCAAGTGCTTTCAGGTTTATCACCTATAAATAGAAACCATGCGGATTTATACTAGCAATAATTGTCTCCTTCTGAGTCAATTTATTGGGGTGTAAAGTGCAAGTGTAATTATTCCAGTGCAAAAGATTTTGAGTATTCATATCTTCGCTGTACCACTAACAAATGTATACCTCCAATTCTTTGAGTCATTATGAGTCATCTATATATAATACTTACCTTCTTACCTTAAATATACTTACCTTGCTTGGTAAAGGCATCTGTGTTGTAAAGGCTTGTGTGGGGAAGTCATACAAGCTCCAGACAATACAGAGCACCGCAGCCAGACTCATCCTCGGCGTCCCCTGACATGAACACATCACCCCACACCTGCGAGACCTCCCCTGGCTCCCTGTCGAGAAGAGAGTAACTTTCAAGATACTCACCCACGTATACAAATGCCTCCACAAAATCGGACCCCAATATCTCAACGAAAGAATAGCCTTCTACGTACCAAAGAGAAACCTCCGATCCGCCGACCTTGCCCTCGCCGAAACCTGCGCATCCGCAGGGCCAGAACAGGTGCAAGAGCCTTCTCCTATGTCGCAGCAAAGACCTGGAACGAGCTCCCGATCAACATCAGATACGCACCCACTGTGCACATCTTCAGGAAGAACCTCAAGACCTGGCTCTTCGACTGACCGGAGCTACTACACCCCCCCGCACCTTGAGACCCTCATGGGTGAGTAGCGCGCTTCACAGTTCCCTGATTGATTGATTGATACAAGCTAATAAACAGGCATAGAAACAAGAGGCAGATGCTATCATTATGAAAACAAACAGTATGCATTTATACGATTATTGTATTAAATGCAGCAGGGCAACACTCTGCATATTCAATGGCCAAACAATAAATGAAAGTAACTTAGTTATCCAACTTTGGCTAAAGTTTTGTACGTAGTGGAAAGCACATTCCAAGAGATCAAAGACATGCTTGTTCACAGTACATGAGTGCTCAATAGAAAGGCACCCCAACAGAAAACGAAATACAACTGTTAACTACTGCAATAGATTTTCCTAAGAAATAAAAACATGTGCTAAGGTGCTTTCTTTCGTGTTAGAGGAATACATTTCATTACCAGCATTAAAAACTTTAAAAGCAGAGAGAAGTGGAAACAGAAAACGTCTGTTCAGGTCCCTGGTCAAGCAGCAAACAACAGAGGCATATCAGAAGGAATGTCTCCGACTCCTCAATGACACAAAGAACTACGAACCACTGACTAGTGACCCTACCGAATTCCTCAGAGTACGTATAGGTAGCATGACAGAGGAAGCGCTTGAACACGATTGGATATCACAGAAAGAAAGTGAATTCTTCGTTAACAAGTCTTTTGTCACTTCCTATCTCTATACCATCCCGAAGATACATAAAAACTTAGAGAATCCCCCTGGACAACCCATAATCTCAGGGATAGGCTCCATCCTGGAACCCCTATCCAGGTTTGCTGACGTCTATTTAAGACCGATAAGACAGAACACAGATACATATCTTAAGGACACTAAAGACGTACTACGGTTACTAAAAGACACAGTTTGTGACCCCAAAAACCATCTACTCGTGGATTTAGACATTGAAAGCCTCTATACAAGACTTCCACACACTGAGACTCTCAACTTAATTGAAGATGTACTCTTTGAAGTTGAGTGTGGAGTACCAGACCCAGAAAAATGTCGTGATGGAATGCTGTAAGTGGGCACAAACCCAGAATTTTTTCAAGTTTGAAGACACCCTATACCTACAAAAACACGGGACCAGCATGTGTAGTACCTTTGTGCCAAGCATAGCTGGTCTCTATGTTCACCACCTGTCGACACACAAATCTTATGTCCCGACAGCCAACATCGCCAAAACATAAAAGGCAGAAGCAATACATCGACGATGTTTTGGTCATCTGGCAGAGCAATGAAACCACAGCTATTGAATTCATAAAGTGGCTTAACAGACAAAATGAATTTTTGCAATTCACATACACTTTGAGTAAGACGGAATTGGTTTACCTTGATCTCAACATCATTCCTGATGAAGGGACCCTCAGGACCATCACTCACGAAAAACCCACAGAAAAAAACTGTCTAATCCTTTTGATAGTTTCCATCCTCGACATCTGGGGGAAAACCGACAGTTTGGCCAATTTCTGAGACTAAGGAGAAATTGCTTGAGACTTAGTGACTATAAAACACAGGCAGATGGTTTGGCCTCTAAAGAGGCTAGGAACTATCCACCAAGAATCATACCAAGGCTCATGAAATGAGCCAGGAATAACAAGGAAGCACTGCTAGAGATCTCACCTCCTAAAGCAAAGGAGGAAAGACAAAGACCCATCTGCATCACAACCTTCAGTATAGCTTCAAACCTAGTGAGCAAAATCATTAACAAACACTGGCACACGTTGAATAGTGGTGTTTTACAGTTACCAAACCCTATGTTCTCACACTGATGGGGATGTAGTTTCCGTGACATGCTAGTACATACACGGCCACGGAAAACTATTGACAGAGGGGTAAATCACGGTGTTATAACCCTGGTGATGGGACACTACCCATGTGGAAGTTGCAGAATTTGCCATCTCACTGAGGCCACCAAAACAATCACATTCAACAACAACACTATGTGGGAGTTGAGACACTTTACCAATTGCACCTCCCAAAGAGTGGTATATATGATAACATGTCCCTGCAATCTGCATTATGTAGAGATGACCACACGGAAAATTAAAACATGGATCTGCAAACACTGCAGTAACTTGCGGTGTGGACAAGCGACAACCAAGATGTCAGTCCATTACATTGAACACAAACACACAGTATGGGATTATCGATGGGTTACCCTGAAACAAGTGAACCTGGAATCTCAACTGTTCGAGATAGAACAACGTTGGATGTTCAGATTGAAGACACACATTGAAGGCCTCAACATGAATATACCTTGGGGTCAATTCACAGGCTAATGTTCAAATTACAATGTACCTTACGATTTTCTCTGGGAAGTGAGATTGACCACTTAGGTCACACTATTTTGAAGTCTGGCTCAAAATAAACACTCTACCGCATTTCCAAAGGGTAATAATATTCTCATAATATTTGTATAACTATTTTTAATAATACATTTTTCCTCTACCATCTCTCTGTGTCTCTATCAAGCCATCGCTCCCACCTCCTTGTACTCCAGTATTGAAACAATTAAGCACTGATTGAACTCATAATGCCCATTTTACACTAATAGGTACTAGGAACCAGGAAGTGGTTTCTTTTTCCGGCGGCCATCTTGGAAGGTTATCCTTCTGAGACACGAGGACACCGACGCACGCGCTCCGCGTTCACCATAACTGGCTGGGTGAAAGCCCGATGGTAACATTTGAGCCCGAACCACCTACCCTATGTGAATCCGCAAGGGAATAGACTTGGAGTTGTAAGTAGGGAATAGCCGTTTTTCAGCAGCCAGGACACGCGCAACTTGCCATTGATCATAATTACCATATTTCTCAATCAAAACACTCGCTTTCTCACATCTCAGCAGAGTGTGACTACAGGCGTCCCTTCCCCCGGTGGACTCTTAATGCCAGATTTATGCATCATACATGTATGTGGTGCATTTATTTTGATTTTATGTCCTGTACAATTATTTTTAATTTTAGTCTCTTGTCTGCCATATCTATGTTTTAATATGTGTGCGTTTGTATGTTACAAGATTTTAGTTGCACTAGAATTGTTTACCTCTAAGAACATTTAAAATTCACCACGAGTTTCACACAGAGGTGATGTTTATTCAGGAATAGATACAATGTATATGAATATTTCTATACAACAGTTTTTGTATAGAATTTGTAATACAGCCTGAGATCCTGGCGGACTAACTTTCACTTAATGTATTTACAGATCATCCAGACATAACACCAAAACGGTACTGTATGTATATTTATTTTCCTTAGCATGCAGATGGTTTGCATCTAGAGTGTTTTTACAAGAGTGGTATCAGGGAGTAGATATCCTTGGTCCTGATGAAAAGCCTTGGGGTAGGGCTTGAAAAATGTAGACCATTAGAAACTCAAAAGCATAATTCTATTGAGGTTCAAATGTTTCCCCCCGTTTTTTAACCATATCAAATAGAGGTACAAATAAAGAATATCTTTCCTACTAGGCCGGTATTTTAAATTTCTCCACAACCCCCCCACCAAGTCTTTACATCTTTATTCATCTACCATAGTACACCTGTAAGAGCTCACAAGTAACACGGCAGTCGCAGCACGCCCTGTTCCGCAGCGGAATGGGAAGGACCCAATGATGAAGAATGCCACCAAGGGGAAACCCTGGTGGGTGAGGGTTATCTAAAGAAAACATTCTGTTTTCTAACCAGATGTGGAAGTCAAGTCCATGATTGACAGACGGGCTCTTTTTGTTTGTTGACAAGCAGCAAATGGGCCAAGAATGTTTGTTTGCATGCTATAAATATAACACCATGCTTTCTTCTCTGGCTAATTGACCTGCAAATCTTAGCAGTTGTAAAAACAAATGACAGCTTCTGGCATCGCAGTGGAAGGCCTGCTATGGCATGCCCTCTGAAAACGACCTTTAAACAAAACATACACTTGCATGCATAAAAACCTGAGGCACAAACCAAAACAGCTTCTAGTAAAAATAACTGCAGAATCTACAAACCGCCTTACAGAAGCCATGCAGAGAGCGGTGAGGAGGAGAAGCAGGCAAGGACAGACAGCTTTAAAACTTGCGTTCTTATGCAGTGCTTCACAAAAAGAAAAAAGAGTTCCCAAATAGCAAGCAGTCATAGAAGAATACAAGGAGCCACTCAGGGAGGTGGTAAACTGGCTATGCTCTATGGGAGGGAGTAAATGAAGCAGGACAGCCTAAATCAAATAAAGCCAGCGAACATAAAGCATGCAAATGTGAATGACAAAAGGCAAAGCCAATGGTAATCAATGGGCGGAATGCATTTCTAGGTCAGCTTCTAGCATGTCCCTAATATGTCTTTGCAACAGACAGCTGTGCTGTCAGGTAGGCTACACCCTAAAAAGGACTCTTCAGTTTTATTGATCACTTTTACAAAAATGGTATTCTGCCACCACCACACTCGTGCTACTTAACTCTTGGTAAGGGCAGTAGCTCCTTACCACTACCAGGGTATCTCATGGTGCTCCCCTATCAGTCTAACAAGACCACAATCCATGAGATAGGCCCAGGGCATGGTGCACCACATGATTCATGTTCGTCCATAACAAAATATCCATATCAAGGATCTAGATATTGCTGCAGCTGGTGCACTCATAGAAGGAGTGCCCTTCCATCACCATGGAGGGGACTTTCTGTCCCATCGGCGACCTTGAGGATGGCCATGCTACAGCTCTTCAAGACGGTGCCAGATCCCTCTGGTGCACCTTTGGACCAGATAGATCCATCTGGCCTCCAGTCAGGCTTCCACCTGCTGCTCCTACCACAGTGCTGACTGACCCTGAACCTCATCAGCCCTCTCCACACCTACGCTGCAGTGCCTTAATTCGCTTGCTGCAGGCCTTACAGGTAATTCCTTTGTTGTCGGCACTGGATTCCACGCTGACTCCGATTATGGATCCAGAACCAATTTCAACTAGGACCCTCCCAATGTTACTGAGAAAGAATATACTGATTTATTAAAACTGTGTGCCTAACGTTGTCCACATTTTTGCTTTTATACAAAAACATTGCACTGTGTGCCTAACGTTGTCCACATTTTTGCTTTTATACAAAAACATTGCACTTTGCAGAACTGTATTTTCAAGTGCTTGACTAAACTAGGCACAACCTCCATCTTGGATTTCTAACACAGCCATAATGTGTGTGTGTTTTCATTTCTCCTCACATCGCCTGTAAAAATGTGCACTATGAAATGCTCTGTTTTGAGATGCTGTTCTCAAAGAGACGCTGAAGGAAGCCTTTAGTTACATTAAAGGCTCTCTCTGCCTGTCCACTGTAGGCCTATTCATAATATGAGACTGCCATTGTTTTGACTGTAACTACATTTGTACTGACACACCTGATGACATTAGGTCAAAAGGGGGCTTATTATTATTTATTTTGGGGGTGGTGTTGGGATTGATTGTGTATTATGATGTTGCATTACATTTTGTGTACTGATTTATTGATCTGTATTATGATGTGATCACCTTATGCTGACAATGCGATTTTCACCTGGGTATTTTTCTATAAAAAGGCTCCTTTTGGGAGGTGTGCCAAGTCTGCTTTTCTCTGACTTAGAGAGCAGGCCCTTGTCAGTCGGTTTCTTGCTTAGGACTTAGAAAACGTTTTCTCTAACACTTGACTTCATGTCATACTCTTTGCTGCATCTGATTGAGCCTTAAACTGATTCCCTATATTGATTTACCATTCATTTGACTATTATGTTTTTGCCTTCTGTATTGCACCTGAATTATTTAATAAACCTTCATGGTTTCTAAACTTACTGTATTCAAGCCTTCTTGATTTAAGACTTATTTAATTGACTATGCTGACTTATTTGCTGTCAAACTGTTATCTGTAGGGACACACTGACTCGTATGTTCTTCAATCAATCAATCAGGTTGTACTTGTAGGGGTTCAGTTTGTCACCCGAGAGGGTATCCAGGTGCGTGCTGCAGGTCTCAGTCGAAAAGCCAGGTCTGGAGCCCATTCCTGAAGTGGGTCAGCGAGGGTGCGGTGCGGAGGTAGAGGGGGAGGAAGTTCCAGGCTTTGGTGGCAAGATGAGAGAAGGAGCGTCTTCCAGAGCAGCAGCGGCGTATGCGAGGTATCTGTGCGGGGGCGAGTGTGTGGAGTGGAGGTTCCTGGGATGTCAGTGGAAGTGCAGGCGGTGGTCATGTAGGTGGGTCCTTGGTCGTGGAGGGCTTTGTATGTGTGGGTCAGGAGCTTGAAATGGCATCTCTACTGGACTGGTTGCCAGTGGAGGTCCTTCAGGTGCTGGGTGATGTGGGCTCTCTTAGACATGATGAGGATCAGTCTGGTGGCTGCGTTCTGGATCATCTGTAGTTTTTTTAATGAGTTCAGTGGTGGTGCCTGCATTGAGGGCGTTGCCGTAGTCCAGTTGGCTGGTGATGAGGGCTTGCGTCACCGTCTTCCTGGTGCTGATGGGGAGCCACTTGAAGATTTTGCATGGCATGCGGAGACAGCGTTGACCTGACGTTTCAGGAATGAGATAGTTCACTGTCGAGGATGATGCCGAGGTTTTGGGCGTGGTCTTTAGGCATGAGGGTAGGTCCCAGTTCTGACGACATCCAGGAGACATTCCAGAGGGTGGTGTGTTTGCCGAAGATCAGTACTTCCGTTTTGTCCGTGTTGAGCTTCAGGCAGTTGTCCTTCATCCAGGCTGAGACGTTTTTATACAGTTGTGGAAGTTGGTCCTTGTCAAGATGGGGTCGGCTGAGAACAAGAGGAAAAACTGACTGTGGTCAGCGTAGGGGATGATGTTGATGTCATGTGATCTGACAATGTCTGCGAGCAGTATCATGTAGACGTTGAAGAGAGTTGGGTTGAGGGATGAACCTTGTGGGACACCACAGATGGTGTGCTTGGCTTGCAATGTGAAGTGAGGGAGGTGGACTCTTTGGGTGCGTCCTGTCAGAAAGGATGCCATCCATCTGAGCGCATTGTCTGTGATACCAATTTGATGTAGGCGATCGATGAGTGTGTGGTGGGATACAGTGTCGCAGGCTGCTGATATGTCCAGTAGGGTGCGGATATCGTCTGTTGCGGCGATCAGAGTTGTCTCAGTGCTGTGGTTGGCTCTGAAGCCTGACTGGGAAGGGTCCAGTAGGTTGTTTCTCGCCAGGTGTTCGGTGAGTTGGAGGTTTATTGCCTTCTCCAGGACTTTGGTGGGGAATGGGAGCAGTGAGATGGGACTGTAGTTCTGGAGCTCGGTGGGGTCTGCAGAAGGTTTCTTGAGTGGGGGTCTGACCTCTGCAGCCATCGTTGCCCCCCATGGCCCCCACTGCAATAAGGGAAACCAGCAAGCTCCCAGTGGGGCACCGCACGGCGGCTCGGCCCCACTTCTCTCCGGACCACACTACACCGCACAACACCGCCTCTCGTTTCTGTCTTGCTGTCTCTCACTAGAACCAGAACACTTGTCAATAAGTGACTTCCAGTGGAGACTGAGGTCAAATTTCAAGCTGTGTCTTCGAGGGAGCCTGGTGTTTATTTTGCTTTCAACTGACTTCAAAGTGAGAGCATTTACAGGAAAGAGGAATTCAGCATACTTTCTCCATGGAGCCTGCTTGTGCCTTTTTAATAAAAAAAAAAAAAGTATTTTAGACATTGCCATCTCAAAAGTTATATTGTTCTTCCGCTGCACAAAACATTTGCCTTTCATTCGTGGCGCATGACGTTCACTATTGGCATCGTCAGGGTAGGTGGAAGTATGAACGTTTCTAAAATCATGTTTGAAAACTATTATTTACAAAAAAACTCACGCTGATTTAATCTTATGCACTAGATACTTGCTTTCTTTCACGTCAATTAACTTGTAAATAAATGCTTGCCCGTTTTCAACGGGGTGCCGCATGCAAATTTCAGGAGGGTGCTTGCAGACCGCATTGATTTAGTGTGATGTACTAGTACTACTAAGATGAAACACTTCTGTTTTTTTTTTTGTTTTTTTTTTCCCTTTTTAAACACATACAGCTTAAACATAAATCAATATTGCTGCTAAATCATCAAGAACTTAAGATATTGACAGTCCTACAAAAATACAAAAGAGTAGAGAGCGCAGTACAACAAATAATATAACAATCAATGGTTATACTATTTGACTAAATAACCAGGGTTGTCAAACTTATATATCTCTATATACATATCATAGATATTTGATACATTATTGTCTTGTTACATTTCATTTCATTAAAAGCAAATAAACCAATCCAAAACTTTGAGATATAAAAAACTGCAAAGGGATACATATATCACTCTCAATACTTTAATCAACTAGGTCCGCAATGGGGGCCCAAATTCGCTGTCCCAGCGCTTTCTTCCTTCATCCTCTCAATTTATATATTGATGACTCGATGTTATATATAGCAAATAATTTTGCACGCCAGTTATAGAAGGTTGGAGGATCGGTACTGATCCATTGGGACGTAATACACAAACGGGCAATTGCCATAGCTATAAAAACAAAGCCTGTCTCAGATTTTACCCTGCTATCTGTATCAGTATTATTCCCTACTCCCAAGATAAGGAGAGTCGGTGTAACAGAGACTGATATCCCCAGAATCGTAGCTAAGAATGTTTCTATGTCATGTATAAAAGTGGCTAATTTTGGACAAGAATAAAACATGTGGACAGTGTCCGCTGCCTGGAGATCACATCTGTTACATTTCCCTCCTCTCAATCCCTTCCATTTGATGATCTTTGCAGGGGTATAATACAAGTCGAAGACTGACATGAAATGTTGGCTCTTAAGGCTCCCAGTAATTAAGATCTGACTAGCCAACATGAGGGAGTCCTCCATATCTATTGCTCCCTCCCCAAGCTTTCTTGCCCATTTATCAGAATATACACCCAGATCATCGGGAAAGGAATCAAGCAGGATATGATAGATCTTTCCTAACCTGGATTTCTTTTGCACAGCTTCCACCAAAGGTATTTTCCCAAAATTTGATACCGTTCTACGCCTGTTTTCCCCCAAGAAACTCCCTATCTGTAAATATTTTTAAAAATGGCCCCTAAGGAGACCATATTTTTTTCGTAATTTTTCAAATATTACCAGTTGCCCATCTTTATAAAGGTCCCCCAACTGACAGATACCTTTACTAGCCCATTCAAAGGTGACTTGGTCCCGAAATATTGATGGGAGTAATCCTGTAGCTGCAAATGGAGTATATACATTTAGATTGGAAATCTTAAACTTCATCCGAATCTGTTTCCACACCTTATATGCTGCTTTCACGATTTTAAATCTGGTCTTTTTATAGTAGCTAGGCTCTAGAATTGACACTAAGCAACCATTCACTTGGCTCCCCAGCCCAAACTCATATATGGACGGGCTAGTCTCTATAGATAAGACAGCCTTGGTTCCAACTAAAAGAACACCCATATGTTGTAGAATAGCAGCCCAATAATACAGCAGGAAGCTAGGAATAGCCAGACCCCCCCGTTGTTTTGGAAGCATCATCCATTTAGCCGCTCTTCTGGACCGGCGATAGCCCCATAGAAACCTAGAACAAACCCTCTCTAACTTTATAAAACAAGAAGAGGGAAATTCAAGAGGAATGGTCCTAAAAAGATACAGAAATTTAGGTAAGATTGACATCTTAATGACATTGCTTCTCCCATAAAGGGAAATATGTAAATGGTCCAATCTCTCTAATTTCTTATTAGTACTTTCAATTATTGGGCTAATATTTAAATCAGGTATTCTATCAACCGTGGCTGTAATTATAATACCCAAATAGGTGGCTATTGAAACAACTGGAAAATCCGGGGGGCAGATTATACCTGAACTAATAATTTGAGTCTTGTCCACATTTAGCTTATATCCTGACAAAACGCCGAACTGGGCTGCTAGGTTTTTTACCACAGGAAAGGCAGAGACAACATCACTCGTAAGGACCGCAATGTCGTCTGCGTATGCCAGTGCTCTGTACTCGATCTCCCCAATCCTAACCGCTTTAATATGGGTGCATAACTCCAATTTTCTCAAAAAGGGATCTATATACAAAGCAAAAAGCAGGGGTGAGCAGGGACACCCCTGCCTCGTACCTCTGCTAATAGTAAGTGGCTTAGACTCCTGCCCTGCAATCCGAATTACCGCCTCTGGAAATAAATACATTGCCTTAATTGCTTGTACAAAGCCACTACCTATCCCCTTCCAGCATAGGACAGACCACAGGAACCGCCAGGAGAACCTATCGAACGCTTTCTCGGCGTCCAAGAGGAGAACCCCCAGCGGTGACCCGGTGGCCTGTGCCCAGTCCAGAAGGGCAATCACCCGGCGGACATGGTCCGCCGTGTCCCTTCCTGGAATAAACCCATGTTGACGTAACAATACCAGAGGGGTAATGACATTTCCCAGTCTTACTGCTAAAAGTTTCGAATAGATTTTGCTGTCACAGTTAATCAAAGTGATAGGCCTATAGGAGGCTGGGTCTAATTCTGGCTTGTTTTTTTTTCTAAAGACAATGATTGTTGTCTTACGCCAGGAGTCTGGAATAAGATCTTTTTCCCGTGCCTGTTCAAATAAAAGTATAAGATTTTGTTTAAGTACTTGTCGAAATGTTCTATAAAATTCCAGAGGAATACCGTCTGGACCAGTAGCTTTTCCCGTGGCTAAAGATGTAATTGCCAGTTCTATTTCTTCCCAAGTGAACCGGGCTTCCAATATCTCATTTTGCTCCTGCGTGACCTTCAATGTTTCCATGCCATTAAAAAACCTTCCTGGGGATCTGTCTCTGTCATGTCAGGTCCCTCAGTATATAGTTGACTATAGAACTTCCGAAAACGTTAAGAATTCCTGCCGGAGAGTCCTGAACCTGCCCTGTATGATCCTCGATTTTACAGATACGGTTGGCTATCTCACGCTGGTATAGCCGTTTAGCTAAAACCCTACCAGTATTTTCTCCCAGTTCGTATGATTCGACCCTCTGCTGTTTATATTTAGCTGCCACCTCCGTACCAAAATGACGATGTATTTTAGATTTTATAATAGCAATATTCTGGTGGCATTCCTCTGTACTTGTACCCCTCTGAATTCTACTCATTAATTCATACTCTGCTATCTTTAATTGTTCTACCAAATTCTTAATTTCCTTCTGTAGAGTTTTTTGACGAGTTATAGAAAAGCTCAAAGTTTCCCCACGAACAGCTGCTTTGAAAGCGTCCCACACAATACCAACTGAGGCTGTATTATGATTAATTGAAAAAAATCTTCTATCCATTTAGCCATATGGGTACAGTATGTTTCGTCAAGTAGAAGTTTCCTTTCAAAAGTCCAAGGCCGCTGAATTCTTGGCATACCACTTAAAGGAATTTCAATCGTTAAAGGATTATGATCTGATATGGTTCTTGGAAAACCTCAATCTGACTTATCTCTGCCAATTGTTTAGACAAAAAATAATAATCTAGCCGAACCAGCTTGTTGTGGGGAGCTGAATAAAACGTAAACCCAGGATCAGGTGATCTGAGTCTATGCCAGCAATCTAGTAGTCCAACCTCCTTCATCATTCCTTGAAGTGCTTTAAAAACTCTGACTTTCCTGCCTTGATATGAAAGAGTGTCATATATATTGAATTTGCTATCTAAATGGATATTAAAATCACCGCAACATATCAAGGGGTGCGGCCATAAAGCGAGTTCGACGCTTAAAAAGTTTAAGGTATCCGGGTCATCTAAATTAGATCCATAAATTGAACACAGTGTCATAGAAATATTTTCTACCATAATTTCAACAATGGCCCACCGACCCAAATTATCTGCTTTAGCTCGTTTACATAAACCCACCCCTTGTCGAGCTAAAATAGCCATCCCCCTAATTGTAGTCCCCTGCCGGGTACATACCAACACTTCCATCCCAAGATCCCTCATCCATCCCCGCTTACCCCACGGTATATGGGTCTCCTGAATACATAGCACATCGATCTGCATAAACCGAATCTGTTTTGCTAACATACCCCGCTTTTTCCTGTCATTGAGACCACATATATTAAAAGAGCAGATCCGCAAGTTACCCATCATCCTTGTAGTTTATAGCAACCGAATCACCCTTTGCACAGTGACACTGATTATTGAACACGATAGTAGAACATGCTTCGTATTTCCATATAGCAGCAAAATAGCACCAGAAAAAAAAGGGAAAAAAGAAAAAAAAAATACCCACACCCTTCCCCCCTCCCCAACCCCCCCACACCCTTAACCCCGATCCTCCCTCCCCCCTCCACCAAAGCCCCTCCCACCCATCTCATGAGGCGTAAGGACCACCAGTCCTCTGTGATGGAGAGCTGACTTCTCTCCCCCTCTCTCCTGAAAACACTTCTGCATGTGAATAAAATACATTTTTGGAATTTTTGCTGAGACTTTTTTATCTTTAACACTATTTTTGCAAAATTCCTCTTCTTTGATGAGTCCATTTCATTTGTGAAACTGCCTTTTTAGGAACAAAATACAAAACTGCATTTCAGTCTCAGAATTAGCCTAATATATGGCGATCTTGGGCAATTTAACACTGTTTATGGTCCATTCACTGTCAAGCACAGGATAAGATCTTTTCATAGGAAAGAGCCAGCCACATTGTAACACAATTTAGAAAATCTTAGTTTTCACTTTGATGTGTAAAGCACATGCTTTATTTATGACATATGTGGCAACTCCTTTTGGAGAGCTGGAGAAGTTTAAAGGCACTTTTTTATGAAACTTCACAATAATTATGCATTCCGTCTGCAACTGTACCTTTTTTGGAACCCATATATTACTGGATATAAATGATTTACTTTTTGTACTTGCAGGCACTAGGGTCATGATTTGAATGGTGCCACAGGTGCAGTGGCACAGGGCCCAAAAGGTCTAGGAAACACACTGAACACTGATAATTGCTATATTGTACTACGTAACAAGCAGTCACTAGTGCAGTTACCTTGCAGGCACTAGGGTCATGATCTGAATAGTGCAGCAGGTGCAATGGCATAGGAGCCAAAATCTCTAGGAAACCCAGTGAACACAGAGTAATGCTATATTTTACTACTACCTTCAACTCGAAACCAGCTGTAGATGAACTCTTCCCGCTCCCTATCGACCTTCTGCAGTCCTAGTGCCCCCGTGGCACAGTGCGTGCGCCACCTTCTCCGCCACCGCCTCTGCACTCCCTGACCTTTCCTCTATCCCCTCACGAGCTTCCTCCCTTGCAGTTTTCCTCTTCTCCTTACCTGGGACACTGGCACACCTTAAAAGTGTATGGATCACCTTCTTTCACAGTACGGGCAGCTTTTATAAAACGCATTTAAAAGTTCTATAAAGTATTTTTGCGCTTTATAAGAGCATAGGGTTTTATTGCACAAAGACCCTTTTTATGGCTTAGTCCTGGCCCCTTGATATACCTCTGTAAAAAAATCATTGTCCAGAGATTTTCATTTTTGATTTGTGTTTTTGCACCATTAGAGAAGTAATTTAGCTTGGTTAGACATTGGTAATTCGGCCAAATTTTTCGGGACGACATTTTTAAAAGGGCAGATGTGTTGCAGTGATGATGTAATATTTCAGGAACAATGATACCTATATACTTCATTTTGGTGTCAAAACATAGGTTTTAGGGGTCAAGTAGTCTTATCGAGACAGAAAATAACTCCTCAGAGCAACCCTTCTGCCATTTTCCAAAATGGTGGCTCTATAATGATGTGTTTTAGCCATCATATTGGTCATTTATTTTAATATTGTTTTTTGTTTCAGGTTTCCATTGATTGAAATTTGTAAACATGAGTGAAGCAGGTGTTAGCAGAGGATCTTTACCTCCTGTTGCTAACTACATAATCTGAGGACTCCTTCAACAAAGAAAAATGTGCCATATGCCAAAACTAAACTGAAAGAAAAGCTAAAATCACCTGCAGCTAAAAAGAAGAGAGTTTGAGATGCTACAGAAATACGGCAAGACAAAGTTTGCAAAAGATTGAAACGGATGTTTGAAGAGGATCAAATATTTTATCATTGTAACAATAAGTGCTGCAAGTCGTATACAATGGAAAAAAGCCTGGAAAACATTTGTCTAAAAATAGCAGAAACCAGTGAATCTCAACAAGAATCCGAGTCTTCTGAGAAAGCAACGACAACCAAACCCAATGACCATCCACTTAGAATATCGATGGCTATCTCTCGTCCAGGCCGAGGATCTTCAATGTGTTATCTGTGGTTTAGCCAGAACAAGAGTCAAAGGGACTGACGAAAGAACCAAGTACTGAGAATGTGAGTCTCAAAGGGCAAACATGTTTTTTATCTGCAGCTAGTTTCTTCCAAGATGTAGTTTTCAGCAGAGTAGCTGATCTAAACAGCGACTTGAAGGTATTTGCAGAGGATTTGTATGCCCACCCGAACTGCATGCATGCATACATTCGAAAATATGAAAGTACATGAGGTCCCAGCAGTAACGTAACCACCAGCCTTCAGTTACGTTTGCACTCTTTGGAAAAGCCAATGAAGTTTAAAAGCCACTCTTGAGTGCTAGCTACGGGTTCACACTCAGTGAGATAAGAGAAAAAATGGTCAACATTGATTAACCTGTATTGATCCATATTAATGAAATTAAGATTTTTCTGGTGAGAATGTACAATAGCAGAATTCGTTTTTGTCAGTCTAAAAAAACAGACTGAACCACTTATGGTGTTCTCACCTGATTTGACTCCTAAAGTTCTTGCTGCCAAAATAAGATCACAGGATGCAGTAAAATCAGCAGGAACCATTTTAAGAAACGTCCTGGTAAGATTTATATTTTGGACTTAATGACAAATTTTGTGATGCCCCAGAGCTCCGCAAATCAGTGGAGTCAATAAGAATGACTGATGTTATCTTAACCCCTTCGGTGCCAAGGAGGTAATGGTTACGTCCTCGGCAGCGGTTCTGCTGTGCCGAGGACATAACCATTACGTCCTGGCACTGGCCCACGGGGAAAGCACTGGTGCTCCCCCAGTGGGGCACCCACACACACACGACTCCACTGGGGATGGCAGTGGAAGCACTTCTGCTGCCACCCCCGACCCCCTTTGGCGATCTGATGGCGTCAGCGCACTGACGGCGCTCTGACGTCATCAAGTGCCTATGGGGACGCGCTGAAAGCCATTTGTTTCCAGCGCATCGAGGGAGAGGATGTATTTTGGTAAGTCCTTCTCCCGGGGGCGGGGGGTTTACAGGAGTACAAACATAAAGGGAAAGGACTTTCCCCCTGCTTCTGTACAGAGTGGATTACTGCTCCACGATCACGGGTGGGGCCGCGATCGTGGAGCAGGAATCCACACCACTAGACACCAGGGACTTTTTGGGGAGAAATTTGGGGACGCGACCCCATGGTCAAATTTAATCTGTGTTTTGCCCCCCCCCCCCCCCTGGGGGCTGATCCAGCTGTTTTTTCAGCCGATCTGCCCCCAGGTGGGGGGGGTTGAATCCCACTAAGCACCAGGCATTTATTTAAATAAATTTATAAGGGAGCAACCCCTTGGGCAAGGGTCGCTGCCCTGGGGGCTGCATGTTTTCCTGTGTTCCGGCCCCCCTGGGGCTAGATCAGCCATTTTTTTGGCCGATCTAGCCCCGGGGTGGGGGGGGTGAAACCCACTAGAAGCCAGGGATTTTGTGCATTACATTTAGGGGGAGCGACCCCTTGGGCAAGGGTTGCTCCCCTTTTGGGGGCATTGATAATTTGGCCTTTCTGCCCCCTTTGGGGGCAGGTCGGCCTTTTATTTTTAGGCCCATTTGCCCCCAAGGGGGCCAGAAGACCATAGACCACCAAGGATTATTTTTATATAATCCAAAACAATTTGGGAGCAACCCCTTGGGCAAGGGTTGCTCCCCCTTTGGGGCATGAGAATTTGTCTGTTTCTGCCCCCCTTGGGGGCAGATCTCCCTTCTATTTTTAGGCCCATCTGACCCCAAGGGTGGCAGAAGGCACTAGACCACCAGGGATTTCATTATATATGGTGCGTAATGTATTGGGGGGCGGCCTCCTGGCCAAAGGTCACTCCCATTTTTGGGGTGAATATTTTGGCTGTTTCTGCCCCCATTGGGGCAGATCAGCCATGTATTTTTAGGCCCCAAGGGGGGGCAGAAGCCAGTAGATTACCAGGAAACGTTTGTGTGTGAAGTGTAGTTTGGCTGATGAGTGTTTTGGTGTTTGGACGGCTGTGTGTGGACTGGCACTTGGCTGGCGGTGTGTGTGGCTGGCATTTGGATGGTGATGGGTAGACTTCATAGTGTTTGATAATGTTAACTGTTATTTTTTGTCATCATTGGTGATTGTAATGTTTTTTTTTTCTCCTTTTTATTCTAGTGCAAAGCTTTTGTTTTCCACATGGTTGTGGTTTCGGCTCTGGTAGATCCGCATTTTGTGTCGTTTTTGGTAAGAAAAAGGTTTTTTTATACTGTTTACTCTATATTAGTATCAATGACCGGCATGAATGTGCTTTTTGGAAATGCTGTAATAATAGCAGCCTATTTAGCTTCTGTTTGAATGTGTGTGAAATTTTCCTTGTATTTGTGCACAATGAGTATTGAGTTTCCTTGTATGTAATTTTCTTTTGTTTTTCTTTTCTAGTGGGTTTTCGTTGGTGCTTGCTGTGTCTGTGCAGAGTAGGTGCTTGTGGGTCTAGCTGTCTTTAGCAAGTGAGTGGTATTGTTTTTTAGTATATAGGTCTTTGCATGCTTTGCATTGATTAACTTTATCTTGCAATTGCTATATGCCAGTAGTTTTACTTTTTGTTTTATAAATCCATGCTTTGTTTATTACTATTTTGCACAGAGTTGGGTATTGTTGACATATTTGTCAAGTTACGTTTCTTGGTAAGGAATATGGCTTGCTACAGGATGACCGCTCAGCAGGTTGTTGGTATGCTTTTCGAGTCTTCTTCTCACCATGATTATGAGACTGACTCTGCATCTGAGGCACAGGAGGCAGGCCAGGATTCTGGCAGTGAATTTTCTGTCCAAGAGGAAATCATCTGATGATGAATCTACTCTCAGTGCGGATGAAGTGTCTGTTTTAGAGGAGGACACTGATGTGCAGATAGTGCAGCAAGAGGCATCTGGATTGCAGCCCGAGCTGCAAGGCTTCCCATTGGAAGTGCTAGACTCTGGGTTGATCCAAACATGGTGCAGCCGGTGTTGCCTGTCTTTAGTGGTGTTGCAGGGTGTAGAGTGAATTGTGATTTTTTTTTTTGCCTAAATATATTTCTTTCAGTTGTTTATGGAAGATGTATTTTTGGCTGAGATTGTTGAGCAGACTAATTTGTAATGCTGAAATGTATTTGAGGGACAACAGTGCCAGACTTAGGTCCCACTCTAGAACTAGCCGGTGGACTCCCACAAATCTGGATGAGCTGGGGTTCTTCTTGGGTTTGACTTTTTTGATTAAGAAGCTGTTGCTGTCTTCATATTGGTCTACTAATCCCTTGATGGTAACAGCTATATTTCCTGCAACCATGAGTCGTAATCAGTATTTGCTTCTTCTTCGGATGGTACATTTTGTTGATAATGCTTTAGTGTTACCCCGAGAGCACCCTGATGTGACAGTCTTTTTAAGGTTTGGCCTGTCCTTGATCACTTTGTAGATGGATTTTCAGAGATCTATGTGCCAGGGAAAGGAATAGCTGTGGATGAGTCTTTGGACCTGTTCAAGGGCCGATTAGTTTTGAGGCAGTACATTCCTAGCAAGAGGGCATGTTATGGAATTAAGATGTATATGCTGTCTGAGAGTAGTACTGGATATGTCTATAATTTCAGGGTCTACACTGGCAGGGATTCCAGTATTGACGCCCCTGGTTGTCCGTCCACTTTCAGAGTTACAGAGAAAATTGTGTGAGAACTTGGTAGAGTACTTTTTAACAAAGGTCACCATTTATATGTAGATAACTTTTACACTGGTGTGCCATTGTTCAGGGAATTGTTCAAAGTGGGCACTGTTGCTTGTGGCACAATCTGCTCTAACCGTAAAGGTTACCCAAAAGAGCAACTTTGTAAAGAACTTGTGAAGGGACAGTGCAGTGCCTTGCGTAGTGATGAACTTCTAGCTCTGAAATTTTCTGACAGTAGAGATGTCTATATGCTGACTACCATTCATGATGAAAGTACTTCACCTGTGACTGTTTGGGGTCAGGTTGCTGAAGTGCACAAACCTGTGTGCATTTTAGACTACAATAAGCACATGGGTGGTGTAGATCGAGTAGATCAGAGGTTGGAACCTTACACTGCTGTTCGTAAGGCGTACATTTGGTATAAGAAGTTGGCTATCCATTTATTCCATTTAGCAAGCTACAGTGCCTTTGTTGTATTTAAGGATTGCTCTCCCGAGTCAAAGATGACATTTGTTCAGTTTCAGCAGTCTCTGATAGGCAGCCTTGTTTTAGTGGAATATGCAGGAGTTCCTAGAGAAGCAGTAGTGGAAGATGTGGCTAGATTGAAAGATCCGATACAAAAGGGGATGATGGACGGAACGTTTGAGCCAATCAAACACTCACCCCCAGTCAACTGATCTGGGTTTAATCCATCATCATTCTTTAGCTCACTCCACCACCCCAGTTCAGACATGGCCATATGCAAATCAGTCTGACCCTGTGCCTCATGGGAACAGTCCAGCACGAACTGCCAAGCCATGTCTTCCCTGGACCGGAAACAAGCATCCTAGGACCGGTTTCTGGCATTCCAGCCGTCATCAGCCAGGCTTGCTTGAATCCAGTGGCAAAGTGAGCAAGGGACCCACGTCTGGGCATACCCCCGCCAACTTAGGGCGAACAAAGCGATACAAAAGGGGATGATGGACGGAACGTTTGAGCCAATCAAACACTCACCAGATTGAAAGATCGCCACTTTCCTGATCACCTTCCTCCCACGGGCAACAAAGACTTTCCCTCTAAGAAATGTAGAGTCTGTGCCCGAAGAGGTGTGGAAGGAAAGTCCTATGTACTGCCCCTATTGTCCTTCTAATCCTGGGCTGTGTGTGCCCACATGTCTTAAATTGTTCCACACGCAACAAAGTTTTTCGTTGCAACCGTGAGCATAAAAGTAAAATGACTTTTTTTCAGATTTCATGGTTGACATAAGTGTGATGGATTTAGTTAGAGCTGTTGTGTTTGTAGGTATAGTTTTGTATCTATTGCCAATTGGTTTGTGTTTTATTTTTGCATACAAAATGTGATGGCGGTGTGCGTGGACGGATGCTTGGCTGGTGGTGTGCGTGTGATGCTTGGCTGGTGGTATGTGTGGACGGCGCTTGGCTGGCGTTGTATGTGGACTGGTGCTTGGCTGGCGGTGTGCATGTACTGGCGCTGGGCTGGTGGTGTGCGTGGACTGGTGCTTGGCTGGCGGTGTGTGTGGACTGGCGCTTGGCTGGCAGTGTGTGTGGACTGGTGCTTGGCTGGTAGTGTATGTGGACTAGTGATTGGCTGGCGGTGTGTGAGTAGTGACTTACTGCTGGACACTACACACACTGCTAGCCAAATGCCAGCCCACACACTCCGTCAGCCGGTGTGGTTGCTGTGTCAGGCATGTGGGCTTAGGAAAGTGATGGGCCCTTGAATGGCGCTGCCTGTTGATGTGAGTGTTGTAATGTGCTGGGCCTGCAGCTGGCAGTGTGATTGGTCTTGTATGTGTCACGAATGAAAGGTGTGTGAATGGCCTGTAAAGAGGATGGTGCCTTGTCGTGGCTTTAGAGCTCACGAGCTGTGAGTCATAGGTTTAGGTTTTTATCCTTTTAATTATTAACAGTGCATTTCCTTTTTGTGAAATCTCTTGTTAATAAAATGTTACGCTCTGAACCTTCACTCACCCTCATGCCAAATCCAACCAGTATGTGTGTGTACTTGAGGAATAATTGGTTGTGAAGTAATATTTGCATTTTCTGGCTTTCTCTGCCAGTGTGTACATTGTCTCTACATTTCCTGTTGATGTGAGTGTTGTAATGTTCTGGGGCCATGGCTGGCAGTGTGAATGGTCTTGTATGCGTCACATATGAAACATGTGTGAATGGCCTGTAAAGAGGTTGGTGCCTTGCCGTGGCTTTACAGCTCACGAACTGGGAGTCATTGGCTCAGGTTTTTAACCTTTTAGTTATTTTTTTTATTTTTTTCAGTTTAAAAAAAAAATGTTTTTATTGATTTTTGAAACAAAAACAAATACAAAAAGAAAACAGATCACATAATCTAGAATCACCAGTGACTAGATACATATAGGGGTACAATGGCACAGGTCCAAAAGGAACTGACCCAATATGCAGCGACTTTACAACTTACAGTCTGTGACAGTGAAATGTGCAGTCAGGCAAATCCGCATAGACGGGAAGCAATATCGGCATAGCAACAGTGCCCCAGTTCGGCAATTTCAGTGAGCAACAGAAGCAGCCCAAACATCGAGCCAATCAGCAGCTCCGTCCTCCCATCCGCCCAAATCCCACCCATGGTATGCAGCTATTCGTCTTGTTCCTCAATATTATTTTGCCGCAACATTTGATATTGTGCGAACAGACCCCAGAAACCTTTCGGCCTGTTGCAGGGGGGTAACAGATCATTATATACATCTGATTGGGTATTACAATACAGCATGTCTTTTTCCCACTCTGCAACTGTGGGTACAGGACCCCTCATCCATCTCATTGCAAGTCTACGCTTCGCCAGGAGTAGCCCCATAGCAATCAGTTTACGGACATTATTCCGGAGGGGTTTCGTATAGCCCAACAACGCCAACAGGGGGTCCGGATCGAGAGCTAGCCCCACAATATCATTTAACATCTTAAAAATGTTCCTCCAGAAATTCTCCACTGGGGGACACTGCCAAGCGATATGGAAAAAACCGGCCCCTGGCATGTCACACCTTTCACAGCTATCAGTATCACGCAGCCCATACCGATACAATCGTTGTGGAGTGTAATGAACCCTGTTTAAGAATTTAAAATGGGCCAATCTGTGTCGGCCATTAAGGGAGACCTTGCGAGTGACTTCACAGCAGTAATACCAGATATCATCCATGAGTGGTACTCCAATGTCAGCCTGCCACGCCAGCCGCGCCTTAGTGTATGAGGTAGTCTTGGTGAGTAGTGCCGAGGCATAAAGCCGCGAAACTAGCTTGACAGGCGACTTGGAGCGCAATAGTATTGATAGGGATGGGATCTCTACTGGTTCCAAGAGCTCATCACCTAGTAGAGTGCGCATAGCCTGGCGAGTCCTAAAGAAATGAAATTGTGTTAGCACAGAAGGCACAGCTGTTCCAGTGATCACCTCCTCCCATGTACGTACCCGCCCGTTTTTTAAATAGGTCACCCATTTCATGTATTCGTAAACTGTTCAGCGAACGAAGGGTCCCTCACTCTGAGCTGAGAGTGAACCACTGACACCACTCCACTCGCAGATGGGGCGAATATAAGTGAGCACCGGCATGCATCTTAAGGAGTACATGCCAGGCATGAACTATGGAGTTTACCGAGTCAAGTACACCGCAGCGTCTGATAGGCGATTTAGTCAAAAAGCGTGGTAAGGGGTCCGGGCTAGCCGGCACCTTTTCAATCTGGAGGTGAGGTAAGTCATACGGGCCATGAACCCAACAATGGGCATGCGAAGCCTGCGCTATCCTGTAATAAAGTTCTAAATCTGGCGCTCCCAAGCCCCCCGCAGTATATGGCAAAGTGAGGATGTCTAGAGCTACTCGTGGAGTATTGCCCGCCCAGGCCAGCCTATTCATCAGAGAGCGCAGCTCTCTAAACATATGCTGAGGCACCACTATGGGAATATTGACGAAGAGAAAGAGAAAGCGAGGGAGCACCACCATTTTCATTAGGGAGACCCTCCCCACCAGTGAAAGCGGGAGCCGAATCCATCTGTCTATATCATCGCCCAATTTGGCTATAGCCCTGCCATAATTCGCCTTAATCACTTGGTCCGCATCGGAATGAACTTGGATTCCCAGATATAGAACCGGGTCGGTCGTCCATTGGAGTGGGAAGTCAAGAGGGGTCAGCACTGTGGCAGGAGTTAACGGAAAAATGATGGATTTGTCCCAGTTAACCTTTAGGCCCGAGAGACCACCAAAGCGCAACACTTCTCGAATTACAGGAGCCAGATGAACCTCTGGGTCACGAACATACAGGAGCATATCGTCCGCATAGGCCGAGACAATTAAGTTGTATCTGGGGAAGCAAAGTCCCCTGTGTCCGTGATATTCCTGCAGCACCCTCAGCAGGGGCTCAGCGGCCACCGCATACAATAGAGGAGATAGGGGACAACCCTGTCGAGTGCCCCGCAATATTTGGACTGGGGTGGAGACCGTGTCTCCAGTGCGCACCCGTGCCACAGGCGAGTTATAAAGCACCAACACCAATTGTAGAAAGACCTCTCCAACTCCCATGCGTCGCAAAACAGCAAGCATAAACGTCCATTCAATTGAATCGAAGGCCTTCTCTGCGTCCCAGAAGACCGCTGCCGCCCTGACCTCTTGTCGGACATGCTGAAGAGCGCCAAACACAGTCCGTAGATTGTATGACAGTGTACGACCCGGTATAAATCCGGCCTGTTCCGGACCAACCAGTTGGGGCAGTAACGGGATAGACGGTTAGCCAGTATTTTGGCGAATATGTTTGTGTCCACATTAAGTAGGGAGAGTGGCCAATAAGAGGAGCATTTTTGGGGGTCTTTATCGGGTTTCAATAATGTTATGATCAGGGCCTCGCGCATTGAGGGGGGCATAATCCCAGCCACTCCCACTTCCTGAAACAGGGTACTCAGATGGGGAATCAGAAGGTCACTAAAAGCTTTGTAAAAAGATACTGTCAGCCCATCCTGCCCTGGGGCGCTACCCTCCCGCATAGAGTTTAAGGCTAGTCGTATCTCCGCAACCTCAATGGGCCGCATTAAGAATTCACGATGCCAGTCTTGCAACCAAGGGAGCTCGATGTATTCGAGATACTGCAATATATCAGTATAATTCTTGATAATATCTACGAAACCGGTTATTAATATCCACCTCCTCTGTCAGGATAGAGCCCTCCTCGTCGACCAGCGCAGCAATGCCCCCAGTCTCCGATCTGCGGCGAGCCAGAGCCGCCAGCACCGAGCCCGGCCTGTCAGCCTCACCATAGATTCGGGCTGTAGCGTATTTGCCCATATATTTGACTTCATTATCTGCCTCTTTATGGAACTCTTCAATCGTGGCCTGTAGACGCTCCCGTATCTGAGGATCATTCCCGGCGGCCATCTCAGCCTCAAGTCCAGCCATTTGGGATTCTAAGAGAGCAAGCCTGTCCCTAATAGAGCGAAGAACCCCCGCGTGCTTACTAATAGCAACGCCTTGTATATAGACCTTAAACGACTCCCAAACCGTGGCAAAGGAGTCTACTGACCCGACATTGATGGCGAAAAATTCAGAGATAGCATCAGTGAGCTCGGATTTAAAGACCGTGTCAAGTAGCGAGTATGGTGGAAATCTCCACAAAAAAGGAGGAGGATCCCACGAGGGCACATTGATGGCCAACAAAATGGGCGAGTGGTCCGAAAATGAACGAGCCAGAACCGAGCAGTCCTGGACCTTGGCCATCAGCGACTGTGAAATGAGCCAGTAGTCTATACGTGTGTGAATATCATGATGCGCTGAATAGTGTGTAAATCTGCCCCTCTCGCTGGACCTAGCTCGCCACACATCCACCAGGTGCAGCTGTAGCGCAATATGAGCAATGGCCTCAGCAGAAGCAGACAGGGGCCTGGAAGGGCCCTTCGAGCGGTCGAGTGCTGGATCAAAAACGCAATTAAAATCAGCCCCCCCCCCCAAAGCAACAGTAAGGGGTTACGGTCCCTGAGGAGCACGAAGATGGACTGGTAAAACTGTGGGTCGTCATAATTCGGGCCATAGGAATTAACAAGAAGGAAATTCAGCTCCCTGCCATAACACCTGGATATAACATATCTGCCAGCCTGGTCAGTCACACAGCGTTCTAATTGGAGCCCCGATTTAGGATTAACCCTTGTCAACACACCTCTAGAGTGTGAGGTGAAACATGCAGCATGGAAGGGACCCGTGAGTCTGCTGCCTGCAAGCAACGCACATCCAGGGTGCAGGTGAGTTTCCTGAAGCAAAGCGACATCAACTTCCTTCCGTTTCAAGTATGCTAGGATTTTACGCACCTTTCTATGATCATTTAGGCCCCTGACATTCCATGTCATGAGGCTCAACCTCTTAATATGTCCCAGTCTTGTGTGATTGCATGACATGCAGTGTGTGCCTGTAAGTAATGCGGTCACCCTGTAAGACCCCATAGGTGGCCCCGCTCGTCATGGACCCAAGAATACATGCGATCTGCAAAAAAATAAATGCAAAAAAAACCTCAACCCCACCCCACACCCACGCCTTGCTTGCCCCAACTAAGCAAAGGCGAGCATCAACCCTCCCTGTCGCATAAAAGACAAACAAAAATTGCAAATATACCACACATATACAACAACAAATCCCCGTAAAGGTAAAGAAAAACAGCGTGTAACGCATTGGGGCGGATGTTACCCAGCAATAGCAAACTAGTCCACCCCCCGCCCCGCCACCAATCATCAATCGTAAAGCTTCCGTTATAAAAGTACAGTGACAATTAGAAGACACCTATAATTCCTGAAACAGGTAACTTTCCAGTATCAGAGCGCCAATCGGGTCGCCCCGCACATCACGGCCTCCTGCAGCAAAGACAAATCATCCCCAATCAAAGAACTTTAGGCAGAAATACACTCATTATACAGCCCAGAATAACATCAACTCTCACAACAAAATGTCGGAGCCCCCATCATTCTACAACAACACTCAGAATTGAGAACTAGGAAAGACCTGGACGTGCCCAGCCTCAACGCCTGTCCCTAAGTCATTATCATCAAGGCTGCCATTCGCTCCATCAGCGCTGGGACTGCCATTCTGTCCCTTCCCACGCTTGCCAGCTTTGTCCCAATCTTTGTGAGCTTTCTGAAGGGACTGTGGGTCCGAGAATATCTTGGCTTTCCCATCAAATAACACCTTGAGTCGTGCAGGGTACAGCATAGCGTACTCAATTTTCTGATCACACAGCTTACGTTTCAGGGGAGTGAATTGCCTCCTGGCCTCTTGAACCTTAAAAGTAAAGTCCGGGAATAAGGAGAGAGAAGACCCCTCATACTGCAAGCTGGCCAGTTCTCTCGCCCTCCGCAGCGCGCGTCCCTGTCGCGATAATTCAAAAGTTTGGCAATGATGGGCCGTGGAGGGGCACCAGGTTGGGGCCTGGGGCCCAACGAGCGGTGCGCTCTCTCCACGACAAACATAGGAGAGAAAATATCAGCGCCCAGCAGCGTCGTGAGCAATTTTTCAACAAAGGTCTCCATATTGCCCGTCGCAGTAGATTCAGCCAGGCCCGTAATGCGTAGATTACTGCGCCGTGATCTTGCTTCCAAGTCTTCAGCTCTGTCCTGCAAGGCAACCAAGGCCTTCTCCACGCGCTTCTGGGAACTGTTGGAGTCAGACTGGGCCTCATCAGCTTCCGTGATACGCCGCTCCGCCATATCTAAGCGTTCTGAATGCTTGTCGACCCTCTCCGACATTCTGTCCATTCTATAGGCCAAAGTATCGATTTTAGCATCAATAGCCGACAGACCTTTCTGCATGGACGCTATAATCTGTTTGATATCGCCAATAGGATCCTCCGCTGGGTTATCAGGCTCAGACATCGTAGATTCCGCAGCGTCCTCACAGCGCCTGGATTTCCGCTGTTCAAAATTGATCTTTGGCTGCGTCTTGTCTGGTTTGCCCATCTCGGCGCCTCCAGCACGCAGGCCCCCCAGACACACGTGCACCAAACCCAGTCAATGGGAGTTTTCAGGCCTAGTATTCGTGGTTGACGCCCAGCAGGTGTGTCAGGCTAGGGCCGCGGTGTACCAGGGCGAGTATCAGCGGTAGCAGTCTGCATAGATATGGGGCTACCCACGGCCCCCGCCGTTTGTCAATCGATGTCTCCGCTCCTTTCCTGTGAAACAGGAGGGGCCGTCACGCAGAGCGGGCAGCGCAAAGTGGACCGAGGTGAGGGCACCGCACCCAGGCAGCGCCGACGGGACAACCCTCCAGTTCCGGGGGTGCGCAAAGGGCAGCTGTACGAGGCGGTCAGAGTAAGGGGACGCCGGGCCAGTGATTCAAGGCCAGAGCCACAAGGCGCCAGGGGCAGAGGCAGAGCAGCTTGATCCAGACTCCAGCGCACCCCCGCCAGGCCGGCCCGCGATGTGCGATCAAGCGGGCCACGGGGCTCACCTTGCGTTATCCAGTCTCCAGCGCACCCCCTGCAACCATCCTCAGCACCGCGGGCTTCCAGCCGGGAGTCTCGCCGAGAGGGGCCCCGTGCGCCACAGTCTGCGCACGTGAGCCGCAGTGAGTCTATGCTGCGGATGGCACCGCGCACGCCGGCTACGTAATCAGGCCACGCACCGGTGCATTCACTGCGGGCCAGAACTCCAGCTGTATTGGAGCAAATCTTCTTGCGGGCACAGCAATAAAATCAGCAAGTAGAGGGCTTCATCAGCCCAGTATCTCCGTCTGGAATCTCGGTGTCTGAAGCAGCAAATTCCTGCCGGATAGGATCAGTGGCTGGCAGAGCTCGATCACGGAGCGGCCATCTTTAGGCCAGGCAAGCTCCGCCCCCAACCTTTTAATTATTAAGTGCATTTAATTTTTGTGAAATCTCTTATTAATAAAATGTGATGCTCTGAACCTTCACTCACCCTTGTACCAAATACAACCAGTATGTGTGTGTACTTGAGGAATAGTTGGCTGTGAGGTAATATTTGTCTTTTCTGTCTTTCTCTGCCAAGGTGTACATTATCTCTAGGGAAAAATCTACCAATTCTCAATATTTTCGTGAACTTGAAACCCTGGGGAATATAGGGTGGTGTCCCTCTCATGGATTCCAACAGGTTTTCTTACCCAAAATGCCCTTCAAACTTCAAAATGTGACTCCAGTCACACATTTTCCTTGCATTACTGTGATATATTCTTCCAGAATCAGAAAGAAACCACAAATTTCCTACCACCCAGCGTTCCCCCAGGCCTCCCGATAAAAATGGTACCTCACTTTTATGGGTGGGCCAAGTGTCCGCCACAGGGAATGGCCCAAAATGTATTGTGAAGGCATAAAAAATGATCAATCACAAAACAAGCTGGTTTTGCAAGGGGGTCACCTGCATTTTTGGTTCCGGGCTCGGCGGTCATGTAGGGAAACCTACCAAACACAGACATTTCTGAAAACTAGACACCCAGGGGAGTCCAAGGATGTGTGGCTTGTGTGGCTCCCCCAACGTTTTGCTACCCAGAATCTCCTGGAAACCTTAAATTTAGCTAAAAAAAAATTCACATTTTCCTCACATTTGTGTGTGGGAAAGTTGTGGAAACACCGGGCCAGCACAACTTTCCTACCAGACTTAAGGGAACGCTGGGTGGGTGGAAGTTTGTGGCTCCATGCAGATTCTAGAACTTTCCATCACAGAAATGTTAGGAAAATGTGTTTTTTTGACAAAGTTTCAGGTTTGCAAGGGATTCTGGGTAACAGAACCTGGTGAGAGCCACGCAAGTGAGCTACCATTTTTATCGGAAGATTTGAGGGAATGCTGGGTGGGTGGAAGTTTTTGGCTCCCTGCAGATTCCAGAACTTTCTATGCATTTCTGCCATCCAAATGTAAGACCGTGTGTAAAAAAGAAAACATTTTGAAAAATGCCCCCTAATTCACCTGCTAGTATGGCTACCCACATATTCAGAGATGTGCAAATAACCACTGCTTCTAAACTCCATGTCTTGTGACAATTGTGGAAATACATAGGCTTCCTTGAAACCTATTTTTCACTCTTTATATTTTACTAAATGAATTGCTGTATACCCGGTACACAATGAAAAACCATTGAAAGGCACAGCTCAGTTATTGGCTCTGGGTACCTCGGGTTCTTTGTGAACCTACAAGCCTGATATATCCCCGGAACCTGAGGGGTCCAGCGGACATAACGGTATATTGCTTTAAAAAAATCTAGCATAGTTAGAAGAAGTTACAGGTAAAAATGTAGGCACAAATGGCTGGTTTTTTTTTTTAACTCAATTTCGTTATTTTTTTATTTCAGCTGTTACTTTTTATAGGAAACCCTTGAAGAAATTTAAAAAAATGACCCCTTGCTGAATTCAAAATGTTGTCTTCTTTTCAGAAATGTATCGCTTTCGGGGTCCATTATTGGTTTCACACCCCTTTCTACCACTTACTGGAAGGAGGTTGAAAGCACAATAAATAGGAAAAATAGGCTGTGACCTAGTAAAATGCCAAAACTGTGTTGAAAATTTTGTTTTTCTGACAAAAGGCTGCCTGTTCTTGAAAGCTGGGAATATTGTGATTTTAGCACCACAAACCCTTCTTTGATACCATTTGCAGGAAAAAAAACAGAAGCTGTCCTCTGCAGCACTTTTTTCCCATTTTTCCCCCAAAAAACAAAATTTAGTTGTATTCTGCCCAATTTCTCGGTCCCCTACTGGGGAATCCACAAACCCTGGGTACCTTTAGAACCCTCAGGATGTTGGAAGAAAAGGACGCAAATTTGGCATGGATACCTTAAGTGGACAAAACATTATGGGGGCCTAAGTGCGAACTACCCAAATAGCCAAAAAAGGCGTGGCACAGGAGGGGAAAAGGCCTGGCAGTGAAGGGGTTAACACTTTTTACATCACTATTTAATATCAGCGAAGCAAAACTGTTACAAACTTAAGTGCTTGAGTTCGGAACAGAAGCCAACAACATTGATGATAGCTTTGAAGATATAAGCTAAGAAGTGGAAGACAATCCCATGAACTGACAGGCTTATGCTGTGCTAATGTACTGTTTTCTACAAATCATGTTTTATAAATTACATCACGGCAAAAATAAATTTCTGCTACACATGTTGACTGCCCAAGCAATCTATGACAAGTGCAAATGTAGAGAGCTAATCACTTCAATGAATAGGATTGGTGTATCAACAAGTTATAATGACATAGTACAGAGCAGGAACTTGTTAGCAGCTCATGCTGTAAAATGTTGTGAATCTGACAGCACACCAGTTCCAAGTCACTTTACCAGGAAATGATTTACAACCGCCGCCCTTGATAATTTTGTTTGTTTGGAACATCCAGCACACATGATACTGCCATGGTGCTTTTTCAAGTCTGTACCAGTGAAGAAGCTGCTGGAAAACAAGCTGTGTCAGCTGTAGGCATAAACAAACAAAACTGCAACCTTATAACCCAACTGCCTTGCCAACATGTGCAAAATCACTACAAGCCATCAACACGTCCCAGTCTACCAGAAAGTTTCAAAGTGGCTGAGGACATGGAGCTTCTTCTACCTGATTCTGTGGTCTACAAAGCTGATTTAACTGAATTTATCATATCGCTTATTCTGTGCGGACTGAAGGATGAAGAAAAGCCAGTTCCTCCATGGGCTGGATTTCATGCTCTGATCTCCCAGAATACCATCCCACTAAAGAAGGTGGGTTTTTTCCAGTAATACCATCTCCAGTCACAAACTACGCAACAGTATACACACCTCTAAAACAATTCTAAAATGTGTGTGTTCAGCTTGAAGACCAGCCTATGCTGCCAATTTTCTGCAATGAAGGTGTTTTCTGTAATGTAGCTCACAATTGTATGAGCAATTCAGTAGAATTTGATGATCTTTATCCCATGATGGGCATTTTCTACATGTCAAAGGTTGTGTTGCGTGTGCAGGGAAGTTATCTCAGTGGATGTGGCATAGACCATGAACTTATTAAGGCTGAAATCTTTGGAGGCAAAACTGTCCAGTCAGTATTGAGCGGAACTCCTTATGTTCGTTTGTTACCAAGGCATGCTCATCATATCTGAGGCTATAGAAACATTTTTTTTTTTTAAAGAGAGTTTTATAGAGCGCGAACTAGACCCGAGACATCGGGTACCAGAGCGCTTTACATGAGCACCAGTTTCGTTACAGAAGGACACATTCATTTTTGTTAGGCACGGGGAGATTACGTGATTTGCCCAGAATCACAGGATGTTGAGCGTCGTTGCCGAGACTCGAACCCGGTTCCCCAGCTTCGAGTTCGACCACTCTAGCCGTAAGGCGAGTTGGAAGGCTTTCTGGAACAAGAATGACAAATTAGGTTTTGCATATCTTATCTCAGAAGTAAACAAGGCACAGCGTGCACTTCATTCAAAAGACAGGCAATGTTCAATACACTCAGTTCAAAATCAGAAAACCAAGTTTGTAGATTTTGTCAAAGAATGTGAAGAAAAATAAGAACTTTGCAAGTACTGGGGAAATGTTTTACACATCATAGCTCTAGTGAAAAACTTGATATATGCTGATCAGGAAGGTGATTGGGAGCTGCATGCGAAGACTGTTGAGTCACTGATTACTGTGTTTCGTGAATTCGACTATATAAACTACCTGAGATATGGGTCCTGGTATTTGGAAAGAGTGAAGAAGCTAGAGGTGGAAAAACCATACCTCTACAGAAAATGCATCCAAAGACATTTTTTGTTGAAAGACAGAGAGGAAAGGTTCAATGCAGATATGAAACTGGAACAAACGATCTAGAGATCGCAGAAAAGCTCCAAGGGAATTGTTGGTTAGACATGTAAAAGTGAATATGTTGCTCAATGGCAGCTAGTTTACCATGAAGTCCTTTCTATTTGGAATGTTTTCAGAGAGATGACAAATTCAAAATTAATGGACCATTGTGAAACTGTTCCTCACCACGAACTTGTGGGAAAGAGAGGGGAACGTTTTAATAAACATGTTGATAGCCCTCTTCATTTCATGCAGCAGCAAGGAAACCCCTTTGAAATGACTGAGCTTGTGTGACTACACAACTTTGTGACCAAACAATATGTGGAAACCGAAATAAAGACACGTCTACTAGATGTCCTGGAACATGGATCGAAACTATACGCAGAACTGAAGCAGGAGAGATTTGTATTGAAGAGAGAAAAAGTTGTTTGACATAATCACTAAAGATGAACTTCCACGCTTTAATTGCCATTGTAAGAGTTTCGTCCAGCCAGCCACTACAAAACAGGTTACAAAAAAACAACTTTCGCAAGCACATAGAGAGATGGATGTAGCAAAAGAAAGGGGTGAATTTATGAAGGACATTCTGTCGCATGATCTTCTTCCAACAAACGCATAATTTGATGGAGATGCTGCAACCAAACCAGTGAAGCAAAAACTTGTACAAGACCTCGAAAAAACCTTTCATCTGAAGAATTTCAATTCGAAAAGGTGTTCTCATTGAAAACTGCTGTTGTTGTAGACTATATATCTCAATTGCGAATGGTCAAGATTTCATCCATGCAAAACTTCGGATAGGTTGTTCAGACTGTTCTACAGATGTCAAAGTCAATGTGCACTTTGCAAGAACTGCACATTGTCTTTAACTGTCATCTTGAACGATCTGTCGAAGAATGTGAGAGAATCAGACGAATGTCTACAAGTGGAACTGAACTTGCCTGCACCACAAATGTCACACTTACACCTGTGCAACTTGATAAATTCTGGTCATCAACATCGAACAAGATGAACTTGGAGATGTTAATGCGCCAAAACATTGCTGATGCTTCAGTGAACACTGAATTTCCCATTATTGCAAGTGGAATTATTGTCAATGAGCAGTAGCAGCTGCTACGGGGCTGTAGTGGTGGGGCGGGTAGGGAGGGGGTTAAAATAAATCCAATGCTGAGAGGAATTGAAATTCTGTGCCACAATATAAATGCCTTAAATGTCCAGCCGGACAGTAAGATTTAATCAGTAACAATTGTAAGGATCAAGCGAAAACACAATTTACAGTGGGACACAGTCCTGTATCCAAAAACATAAAAGTGGACAAAATAACGAAAGAACAAACAATCAGGCAAGACACAAATGCTTGTTTGTGAATATGGAAGGTAAAACAAGCGCGATAATAAACACAGCCGTAACACATTGCATTGAAATAGGTTTGTGTGCACGGTGTCTAGGAAGTCGACAACGTTTCGATCCCATTTACACGAATAATGGGATCATCATCAGGACAGAACCGATAATTGCCTGAACGACATACAGCCTATACAACACAGTGATTGTGGCATGTAATCAGGATGGGAGAAGCACGGAGGCCTCTGTAGCAGAGAAATTCACATGGAGGTCTCTGTGGGAATCCGTGGGATAATCGCGGCGGAGTGGGGCCTAAGGAGTTGCTCGAGGGCAGAGAAGGCTCGGTTGCTTCTTTGACAGAGAATTCACATGGGGGTCTCTGTTGAGCTATAGTTTGGCTGGAGAGCAAAACAGCACAATGGCTGGGCAAGGATATAATGCTGAAAGCCGGCTCAAGTTTATCTGTGGATTAATTAGGTAACGGTGACTCCTCGGGAGAACGGGCTGCTCGTTGCCTTATTATGGCATTAGCGAGCGGTGCTAATTAGCAGGGGGTCCGGTGGAGGTCTCTCTTAATCTCACGAGCTGCACTGAGACGACAGGTATGGGTAGTTCTGTAGTCTGTAAAGCAAACGGGGCAAGGACACCATTTTAAAAATAGCAGACCGGCCGTATAGAGACAGAGGGAGATGTGACCATACCGTTGTCTCCTCCCGGACCTTAGGAAGCAGAGGGGCAATATTAAGCGCCACAGTGGGGTCTCTGGTAACGTGAACCCCTAGATATTTGAATCCGTCTTGTGCCCTGACCAGCTGCGAGGCCCAATCCATACTCCCTTGATCACCACAAATCGGGAAGAGTATCGATTTGGACGGGTTGGCGTGGATCCCTGTAGTTTCGCCAAACACCCGCAGGATTTGCAGCACCCTAGGTCCGGTGACCCAGGGGTACGATAAAAAGAATAATGCGTCATCCGCATAAAGTGCTATTTTATCCGAGTATTCGGGGGACCAAACCAGGCCCCTGTAAACCGCGTCCAGGCGCACCCAAGCTGCCAAAGGTTCAATTGCCAAGGCGAAAAGAAGCGGGGAGAGAGGACATCCCTGTCGCGTACCCCGCTGGATACGGAAGGGGTCCGAGCAATACCCGGCCACCCGAACGGAAGCCGTTAGGTCCGTGTATAAAAGTTTGACATATGCTCGGAAGCGAGGCCCCAGATTGACCGCCTCCAATAATTTAAAAAGGTACGTCCAACCTAAAGAGTCGAAGGCCTTGTCGATGTCGGCCAGTAGGACCGCCGCTGGGTGTCCCAGACGATGGGCCCCGGCGATGGCATTATGTATGTGTCGTATGTTGTGCCTAGTGGAGCGGTGCGGCATGAAGCCGGACTGGTCCGGGTGGACAAGATCAGGGATATATGTACGAAGGCGATCAGCCAGCACCCTTCCCAGCAGCTTCGGCTCAAAATTCAGCAACGATATGGGGCGATAAGAGCCCGGGTCTTCCGGCGGTCGGCCCGGCTTGAGAAAAACGACGATTTCGGCGGGACACCAGTCCGGGGGTAAGATCTCTTGCTCGAGTGCCTGATGTAATGCGCCGAGAAGATTGGGCCCAGCGGTCCCCATGTGGGGATGTAGGAAGTTGCTGGGGAACCCGTTAGGGCCCGGTGCGCGACCTGGATGAATATTGGTAAGGGCGGCCTGTAGTTCATCTAGCGAGATAGGTTGGTCGAGGGCGTCTCGCTGCTCGTCGGAAAGGCGCTTCGGGGGGATATCTGCGAGAAAGGCATCGATGGGCGAATCGGCAAGTTCCCGGCGGGCACTATAGAGCGTGGCGTAGTACTCCGCGAATGTCTGTACGACTGCCCCCGGGGAGGAGCACAAGGCGCCCGTAGAGGAACGGAGTACCGGGACTTGAGTCGGGGAGGACCTCGCTTGGCAGAGTCTATGAAGCATCTGGCTGGACTTGTCGCCCCATTGATATATCCGATATTGAGTCGCCAGCCAGGCGTCCTTGGCCGTGTTCATAAGCAACTGATGTAGCTGCTGTTGAACCTGAAGCAGATTGCAGCGGGCACCACCGTCCGACCCCTCCACCACAGCGTCCTGGAGAGCGCGCTGTCGCTCTTCGAGGTCCAATACCTGCGCCAGGCGACGTTTCTTTTCTCCCGTACGGTAGCTAATATCTATCCCACGTATCGTGGGCTTGAAGGCTTCCCACAATGAGATCTTGGAGGAAACAGACCCGACGTTGGCGGCAAAGTAGTCCTCCGTAGCGCGGTGAAGTGCCTCCCGATACGCAGGATCCCGAAGCAGCCACGGTGACATGCGCCAGCGATAGGAGGGGCGACTAGTTTGCAGACTGAGCGTGAGTTGGGTAGGCGAATGGTCCGACAGGCCACGTGGGAGGATAGAAGCGGTCACAACCCTATGTATGTAGCTATGTGGGAGAAACAGGTAGTCCAAGAGGGATAGCGCAGGGTGTACCGACGACACATAGGTGTATCCCGCCTCAGAAGGATGAAGGGCCCGCCATGGGTCTGTCCAGCCCAGGGTGTACGCAAGGGTATTGAGTTTAGTTCTGGGGGGGGAAACGGTCGGGGGCTGCGCCCTCCATCTGTCCATAGGGGCCATAGTGTCGTTCCAGTCACCCCCAAGTATAATCAAGCCGTCAGGAAGTTCTCCCCATAGCTGCGTCAGTCTGTCCACAAACGTCTGACTAAGGGGGGGTGGAGCGTATATGCTACCTAGCGTTACCTGTTCGCCTGCCAGGGTACCAGAAACGACCGCGAAGCGGCCACCGGGGTCTAGCCACTGTCTCGTAACCTGGAAGGGAACCCTACGGTGTATGAGTACGGCCGCTCCCCGCGCGCCCCTGGAGAAACCAGAGTGGTACACTGCATTGTAGCCGAACCTGGACAGGCACGGGGCCTTGTTGCCGAGCAGGTGGGTCTCCTGTAGGAGCAGAACATCGGCGGAGTACCGCTTGCCTTGTGTCAATACTGCCCCTCGCTTGACCTTATTCAGCAGGCCCTGCACATTCCAGGACACTAGTCCTAGCTGTATGGGCCATGAGCCGTGGGTGGAGCAAAACATGGATGCCTACCTATGTATGTGGGACGATGCGGTGCAAACAACATATAACAAATCTGCAAAACAACCTGTCCACCCCCCCCCCTCCCACCACCCCCCACCCCCCTATACTTCCTGGAACTCGGAGTATCTGTCGCAGCAGAATCACATCCAGGCCCTCCAACGGGAAGACCACGGCGGACCCTGCAATGGATCCCCCCCTCCCACCCCTACCCATAAACTGAGAACAAGGAGGCGAGTTCAATCCATCCCAGCCAGAGATAGTGTACTATGTCCCACCGACACAATGTCTCGGATTTTGGTGTGACCCTGCAGCCGACCCAATGAAAGGCAGAGCAGCCAAGGTAGTACCATCCCCACCGTACCTCACTCTGCTGCATCAGTCTTGCTCTGGGAGCGCCAGTTGGATCGAGAGCGATGTCGCCGGCGCGATGTGTCCCCACCCTGACGGCCGCTCATACGTGAGCTCTGTGAGGAATCTGAGTCCAGAGGTGGCGGGGTATGTGGTTTGATGTGCCGGTGCTCGTCTGTCCATGCAAAGACTTCCTCAGGAGTGTCAAAAAAGTAGGATTTAGATTGGAAGAGTACTTTCATGCGAGCTGGAAACATAAGAGCGTAGGAAAGGTTCAGGTCACGCAGGCGCCGCTTCGCTGCCACAAAGGACTGTCGCTGCTGCTGGACGATCCGGGTGTAGTCCGGGAAGACCATGATGGGGTTAGACTCATAGACCATGCTCTCTTTGTGCATGCGGGCGAAGCGCAGTATGGCATCGCGGTCAGCATAATTAAGGAGGCGGGCAATGACCGGACGTGGGCGCTCGCCCGGCGGTGGCTTCTTAGTCAGGGCGCGATGTGCTCTTTCAATCATGAAGCAGGGCAAGATATCTTCTGCAGGCAGCAGCGCCTTGAGCCAGGCTGAGAGGAAAGTTACCATTGAGGACCCCTCACATCCCTCCGGAAAGCCCAACAGGCGGATATTGTTGCGGCGGGCCCTCCCCTCCGCGTCTTCGGCCCGAGCCGCGAGCTCCTTGGAGACCATGGCCAATTTGTCGACCTTTTTCTGGAGGGCGGACACAGTATCCTCCACCGTGGAGACCCTCGTCTCGGCCTCCGTGATCCGGTCCACTGCCCTCCGGAGGTCCTGGCGAAGAAACGATACCTCGGACCCAACTGCGCCGATCTGGGTCTCAAGGGCCGTGCGGGACTGCGTGATGGCCTCCAGGAGCATCGCCGTGTCCGAAGAGACGCCCCCAGCGGCCTCTCTCCCGGCCGGGGCGGCCGTGGTGTACTGGTCCATGGTAGGTTGTTTAGGGGCCGCAGTGCTAGGGTTGTTCTTACCCATGATGATGTGTAGGGCCACTCCCGGCAGATCCGGGCAGAATAAACCCCAGGGCCCGGGAGCAGGGAAGGGAGCACAGGTTCCGCAGCACGGCAGGCAGGGCACCCCCGGCTATATCGCGATGTAGGCCCGGCCCCTGCACGGTCCGCAAGTGTCCACAGTTAGAAGGGGCCCATCCACGAACCTCCGCCAGGGGATCTTCCTCAGCCACAGCAGGGGGAGGGTGGCACCACGATGGCGGCGTAGTCGTCCTCGGGGGTCGGCCTGGGTCCCGCCCCGATGGCTCCCAGCGCCGGCAGGGCCCGCGGGCCCGGCTCCCTCACCGACCCAGACCGGGTCCCAGGCACTTCCAGGGCCCCACAACCAGCGCCGACGGAGGCCTCACCACTTCCCGGGGCCTGGCCCGGCCCCTGCCCCCGACACGGGGGGCTCCCTGGTCTTGGAAAGGCCCCAACAGCTGACTTCACCCGCAAGGAGGCGCCGCGGCTGCACTGCAGGACTCACCGCCCACCGGGATCCACAGCCTGCCAGCCTCCCGCAGGGGGACCGACGGCGTCCAGGCCCCGGCTCAGGCCCACCTCCACAACGCGTGGCGCGGTTCATCTGGTCCCCGGACGGGCCGGGGGGGCGAGGGTCCCGCTGCCGTCACTCGCTCTGCCCCAGGAGCAGGCCCGCTCCGATGATGTGCGCTTTCCTGGCTTGCTTGTCCGGGCGGCACTCCACGCCCAGACCTCACCGGCTGATCCCTACTGCGTGTGCGAGGGGGGATGGGCGCCGCGCTACCACACAACGGCCTCCAACCACAGGATCGGTCACAATGTGCGCCCCGAGCGGGCTGCCCGCACCAGTCCACGGCCCCCGGCTCGCCTCACCGAAGGAACCGGCCCAAGAGTCCAGCCGGCGTATCTGCCCTCACGGGCCCTGCGTCATCCGCACGCCGGCGCTGATCCAGCCCCGCGGCCGACGCGGGCCTTCACGACCCCCCGGGGCACACCGCCCGAAGCCCGGCGCAGCCCCCTCCAAGGCGCACCTCTATTTCAGTCGGTGGAGACCAGGATGAAGGACGGATGGTGTCACTGGCCCGGGCGGACGACGGAGCTCTATCGAGACGCGTCCGCCATGTTCGGCTTCTAAGCCACGCCCCCCAGGTTATTATGTTTAATTGATGTTATATTCAATGTGAGGAGGAAGCAGGCCCCTCTTATGGGTACAAGCAGTCGAAAGGGATTGTGGCTAGATTCCTCCAGCCCTAAAAACAGCCCTGTAGCTTGCAGCTCATCTGGAAATGCCAGAATGACGAGCATGACTGCACAGTCTCGGATTTGAACTCCGGCTTCCTGTTTACATATTTAACCATCATGATGCAGTGGTGGCTGGCATCTACTGAAGGGGGGGCTAATGGGTGGGTGTGTGCACTGCAAGCAAAATGAAAAAATAAAGAAAAAACACTTACCTGATCCTGATGGACGACTCCCTCCTCACTCCGACCTCTTCTGCTGGGACTTCAGTGCAGGCCCCAGCAAACTCCCTCGACCAATCCTGGCCTGCTCTCGTGCTGTTAGCCGGCATGTGAGCAGTGCACTGATTTGTGGAAGTGGCCTCTGTCGGCGCTCCTGGGGGCACTAAATGCCTGCACTTGCTCTCAATCTAGCTGTCTTAAGACAGCTGGGTTGAGAGGTTTAAAGTGCACATGTGTGGCTGGCCCGTCGCAAAATGGCCGGCCAAAGGGACATGCGCACCTTAAACAGTGCAAAGGCAGCCCCCTGCCCACCACTCCTCCCTGCTGTCACTCAGCAGGCCCCGCCAAGTCCTGATGCTCGGTTCAGGGCGGGACGATGAAAAATAAAATGGTAATGAATTTCCATTTTATTTTTCATCTCTGGGGCTTTGGGGGTCACTTAAGTGGGGCGATGCTACTCCGCTCCAATGGAGGAGCCACCCCAGTCAATGAGGAGTTGGTGCCATATTGTTCAAGAACTTAACAGCAAATTGGAAAAAGCTGACCATCATGTTGTGCCACATGTTGAGTGGGCTGTTGGAAATGGTTCCAATTGAGTCATTGTACTGTCAAATGTCACAGATGTTATTATTGTGCTACTTAGATTTGTTGCAGTGTTCATAAGTCAAGGATTCTCAGAGTTATGGATATGTTATGGAAAAGGCGAGAAAAGACACTTAATCCAGCTTCATATTCTTTACAAGAAACTTGACCCAGAAAATTGGAACAGAGCTTGGAGCTTTAACTGCTAAACCTATGAAGTTTCTGAAAGGCTTTGCAGAGACAGAAGAAGTATGTGACTTTAAAGACATAGAAAAATACTTTGTGCGTGTGTGGAAAACGAGTTCTGACTGTCACACATTTGACGATCTTCGGTACACCGAGTTCAAGAGATCAGTCCCACTAAGTGACCTTCCACCGATGTCATATTCTGTGTGTGGACACATTAAAAGAGCGTTCTACTTGATCAGAAGATGTGTAAATGTTTTGGATCATGCATATGTAGAGAAAGCTCTGTGTGAATTTGGTTGGGAAGATATTGATTGGGTGCTAAAACCTACGAAATTTCTAAAGCCTCTAAACACAGAACTTACACGTACATGTACTTGCAAAACCTGCGCTACAAAAAGATGTCCCTGTCGATATGCTCTTCTCAAATGTTCAACATTCTGCAAATGTATCATGAGCGATTGTCGAAACAAATAAATAAAGTGAACTATGAAAATGTGTTGTTGGGTGGAATACTATAGTGCTACCATATGAGAAGGGAGGGTTTGGAGTCCCATACAGGCATTTTTATTTCTTACCAGCACAGTGTAGCTAAGCTTGGCATTGGTATCACCCAGATGCTAGACTGCCATATACAAAACCCGAGGTAGACCTGGCGGCCCCAGTGCCGCTACGTGGGCTCCTCCCGGTGGGAAGGCCACTAGATAAAATGGATATTCAAATGGTGTCAACTACATGCTGAGCCTGGAGGAAAATGCTACGGGTAACGGGAGGCGCGGAGCTATATGCTTCCCAAATCCCACTCATAGATTACCCTTGGGTGCCCATTACATCAGAGCCACTTGTTAAACGCACATTTGCGGTTCGGGCTGTGTACATTTGGGTATGTGTTCCTCCGAGGTCACATCTACTCACATACAGAAGAGGATCCCTTTTAACTCATGGACCAGTTTGTATTGACCAGACGCCAAAACACGTTGCGGAGCCGAATATCCACTTATCCCCTAGAACTAGACAACCTTACGTCGCTGACACTACTCATCTCTGACACAGAGGGGGGCAGACTGGTATCCAAACTATACCATGCCAGCCTAGAATGTATGAATTATACACGTCGTGGCACAGAAGTTGGTTATTGAAGCGACGTTTCAAGTACTTAGGCGTTTGAGTTGTTGTTTTGTTTTTATTTTCGATAGATTTGGCAAACAAGGTCAAGTTGAAGTTTTTATACAGAACTGAATAAGGTCATTGGCAGACGCAAGAGGACACAGTCATGATCCTAAGATTTGCCCCTGAGGAAGGGACTTTTTAGGTCCCGAAATGCATTGGGCGGGCGTCACAATGAAATGTATAATTTTGCATCAATGATATTGTTTATGAATATGTACATGTATAGTACTATATGCTTTTTGATGTATTAACACATAATGTGTGATGAGAACTGAGGTGTTTATCTATGATTTTCAAAAATAATTGTAAAAAACAATATTAAATAGACATATGGTTTAGAACGTCAACTGTTTATTGTGAATATAAAGTGTATACAGACGGTGATTATCACCAAGTGAACAGTGCACAGTACATTCAAGTCCCAGTACTTGTTATAATCTATCAGCCTAGAATGTATGCCAGCGCGTGATGGTAAGGTCAAAAGTGCATGGGAGGCGGATCTGGGATACCGCATTTCAGATAAAATATGGAAAGAGTGTTGCACGACCACCCGTAAGGTCTCTGGTAATTACAGACACAAGCTGCTACATTATAAATATCTGTGTAGGGTGTATATGACGCCGGTGAAAATGGCACGCATAGACCCGTCCTGTAATGCAGACTGTCCTAAATGCCAGGCCCCATTGGCCATCTATATTCATATGACTTGGACATGCGACAGAGTGGCAGGATACTGGGAACATATTTTCAAGGCACTGCCACAAATGACAAGCCTACAAATTAGGCCATCTCCATTACTGGCTCTACTGGGCTATGTTGCAGACATCCCCAAAGCGATGCGCAGGTTTGTTGGTATAGCACTACTCATTGCCAAGAGGGAACTGGCCATTCACTGGGGCCGCAGAAGCACACCAACACTCGAACAATGGCTTAAAAGTTTAATGTATTGCGATACTAATAGCGAACTATATGCTGCATTGCAACCCCCTGCATCCAGGCCTAAAGATATTGGGCAGCCTTTGAGAGACTATTTGCGAAACAGAGTTAATGAAGACAGCAGCCTGTGAGCATAATGTATAATAATGATGGAACTGGATGGGACTATGGGCATAGGAATGTGGGGATAGGGCAGGGCAGGATAGATGTTCTGTGGTACGGGTGTCTGGCTGGAGCCACAAAATGAGTAAATGGATCTGGCACTGTGGGATGCGTTGCGTACTGGGACAATTGAATGTACTGTCATGCGCTATGCTGATAACTATATGAAGAGAATTCATTGATGATGTCATGGATGATGAGACAGTGTGCATTGTTGTACTGTTGTTTGTAATCTTACCGATATAAAATGATAAATAACGTTTTTTTAAAAGCTATGAAAATGTGTCTAAAACAGGAGTGATAAACATTTTTTTTTAATATTCAGATCATAAACATTGGTGTATACATAAAAGGATTAAAAAACATTATTATTTGTATTTTTCTATATATACCTCTTCTTCCTCTATCATAGCCGCCATTTAGGAAAATGGCGGAATGGTTGCTCTGAGGAGTTATTTTCTGTCTCTATAAGACTACTTGACCCCCAAAACCCATGTTTTGACACCAAAATGAAGTATATAGGTCTCATGGTTCCTGAAATATTACATAATCACTGCAACACATCTGCCATTTTTAAAAATGTTGCCAGAAATATTCCACCTGGATCAGCAATGTTTACCCAAGCTCAAGGGAGATTACATGATTTGGCCAGGATCACAGGATGTTGAGCTGACGCCGAGATTCTAACCCGGTTCCACAAGTTTGCAGCTCTTTCCATTATTATAGGCAAAACCTACTGGCTTTGCCAATGCTTTTTATTTATAATTACATATAACATGATCTTGAAATGCATACCTTCAGTATGTGCACTGTATGAAAACTTCTCCAACATTTGATTTTACTAAAATGTTGTCCATGTAGAATAGCAACGCAGGCCACCCAAAGGGTGCACATAACTGACTTACCACTTAGATCACTATTGGCATTGTCAGGGTGGGTGGAAGCATGAACGTTTCAAAATTCATGTTGGAAAACTATTCCTTAAAAAAAAATACTTGCACTGATTTGGTCTGATGTACTTCTATTACTAAGATGAAACAGTTCTGCATGTGAATAAAAGATATTTTTGAAGAGACTTTTTCATATTTTACACGTTTATTGCAGAATGTCTTTAAAAAATTAAGGTGGCCCAAAAGTTAACTGTGCAGGACACACTAGTTACTTGCTTTCTTTCACGTCGATTAAGTTGTAAATAAATACTTGCCTGTTTTGATCAGGGGGCCGCATGCAAAGGTCAGGAGTGCGCTTGCGGCCCCCAGACTGTAGATCTACAGGGACGTTGTAGTATAGATTATACAGCAGCGCTGTCTTCAGTGCAGCATAGTTGCAAGTAAAAAAAACAAGATGCTATAATGCAGTCAATGGTGGCTTTGTCATAAAGCTTTTTAGGTCTCGGCCTGCACCAGCGCTTGCGCTGGTCTGGCCGAGAGTTTTAGTAAGCGGGTTTTGGAAGTGCAAACCCACTGGCTTTCGGCTGGCGACCAGCTTGCGTTCACGATAGCGTGCACGCGCGCAGCTGCCATCTGGGTTTCCTATCTCTTCCTCATTTCCTTGTCATGGCTCATTAACTCTCTGGACTCTGATGTTTCAATCGCAGCAGCAGCTCACATTACCAACTGACGGCCCTGGACTACAGTCACATGAAAAACAACAGTGATTAGCATTGAAATGCAAGCTTTTTTTTGTCTAGTTAGAAATATTGCTTCGGTGGGTTGATTTCACCTTATATCGCTATTTGTTTTATATTGGGAGTCACAGCCTAATTACCAGTATTTTTGTCTCACTCTGTTTTTTTTAAAAATATTTATTCGCGCAAAGCACAAAGCTATATTTAAGGTTACTTTTTCCGCGTCACTTCTTCACTCTATTTAAACTCCACACCCCCACTCTTATTGTCTCTCTCCTTCTCTCTCTCTCCCCTCTCTAATTCTCTCTCTACTTAATTAACTCTCCCTCTCTATCTTTTTTAGCCTTTCATTCTCTCTCACCCCTTTATCTGTTTCTCTTTCAAACTCCTTCATTCACTCTCTCTCCCCTTCTTTCTCTCTCTCTATCCCGCTCCACTCTTTATTCTATGTACACCCTTTCTCTCTCTTTCTCTCTCACCACCCTCTCTAATTGGGCATTATATCTTCACTCTATCTCTCACTCGGCAACACCACAGCATCACTCAGCATCACCACAGCATCAATCAGAGCCAGCACAGCATCAATCAGAGCCAGCACAGCATCAATCAGAGCCAGCACAGCATCACTCAGCACCAACACAGCATCACTCAGCACCAACACAGCATCACTCAACGCCATCACAGCATCACTCAACGCCATCACAGCATCACTCAGTGCAACCACAGCATCACTCAGTGCAACCACAGCATTACTCAGCACAACCACAGGATCACTTAGCGCCACAACAGCATCACTCAGCGCCACCACAGCATTACTCAGCAGCACCACAACATCACTCTGCGCCACCACAGCATCACTCAGCACCACCATAGCTTCACTCAGCGACACCACATCATCACTCAGGGCCAACACTGAATCACTCAGCACCACCACAGGATCACTCAGCACCACCACAGCATCGCTCAGCACCACCACAGCATCGTTCAGCACCACCACAGCATCGCTCAGCACCACAACAGCATCGCTCAGCACCACCACAGCATCGCTCAGCACCACCACAGCATCGCTCAGCGCCACCACAGCATCGCTCAGCACCACCACAGCATCGCTCAGCGCCACCACAGCATCACTCAGCGCCACCACAGCATCACTCAGCGCCACCACAGCATCACTCAGCGCCACCACAGCATCACTCAGGGCCACCACAGCATCACTCAGGGCCACCACAGCATCACTCAGGGCCACCACAGCATCACTCAGGGCCACCACAGCATCACTCAGCGCCACCACAGCATCACTCAGCGCCACCACAGCATCACTCAGCACCACCACAGCATCACTCAGAACTACCACAGCATCACCACAGCATCACTCAGTGCCACAACAATATCACTCAGCACCACCACAGCATCACTCAGCGCCACCACAGCATCACTCAGCGCCACCACAGCATCACTCAGCGCCGCCACAGCATCACTCAGCACCGCCACAGCATTGCTCAGCACTGCCACAGCATCGCTCAGGGCCACCACAGCATCTTTCAGCACCACCACAGCATCATTCAGCACCACCACATCATCATTCAGCGCCACCACATCATCATTCAGCGCCACCACAGCATCACTCAGGGCTACCACAGCATCACTCAGCACCACTACAGCATCACTCAGCGCCAAGACAATATCACTCAGCACCACCACAGCATCACTCAGCAACACAGCAGTATCACTCAGCAAGACCTGAGTATCATTCAGCATCACCTCAGCATCGTCTCCGCAACAGTCACCACCACCACCACTACCACCTCAGCATCACTCAGCACCACCTCAGCCTGCTCTCGGAATCTGGCATCTGTTGATTCTCCCCTAGCGTCTGGCCGCTGCTAGTGTTATAATACAGGTACTAGTTCCCAACCTTCACCCTCCGATTGTTTATGCCCCCTCAAAAAAAAAGCTTTAACAAACAACCATTGCAATAGGCAGAAACAAGTTGCCAGCATTGCAAGAACAAAAGAAAACTGAGGAAATTTTTTATTGTAAATACTTTTTTTAATATGGTCGTTCAGTTTTACATAATGCCTTCTTGGTCATATATAAAGTAACAAAAATGCTTCTGACACTTTTTTATTATAACTTTTCAGCATGCTGCACAGCAGCCACACTTCTCTACAGCACAGCTTCAAGACATTGGCAAAGTCAATAGCTCTGGCTAAACACTTATAAGGCCCCAACGGCGAGACCTATTGGCTATGCCAATGCTTGTTTTTCTTTTCTTTCAACCATTTGCAACATGGCTATAGAACATTGACAAAGCCAATAGATCTCGCATAGGCAAGACCAATTGGGTTTGCCAATGCTTGTGTTACTTGGGGCCGATATTGCAGGAAAACTGGCCCCCCAGCTTTCAAACCTCCCAGGGAAATGCCTAATGCCTGGTATGGCCAATCCGGCCTTGCATGGAAATGTGCCACCAAGTTTTCTTGGTAAATTCAGTCCTTACTAGCTCATTTATCTGGTAAGAAGGTACATTCTGCCCTGGAACGTTTTAAGGAGATCAGAGCTACAGATCCACAACTCGTTCATTGGGACTGCTTTCCTCTCTCCTACCAATTCTATCAGCAGTATTAGTAGTACCAATGATATTCAATGGGCCTTACCTATCATCAGAGATAGCCCTCACAACCCCTTTAGCCAGTTCAGCATTTTCATGTCTCCAGATGCAGAAGTCGGGGTAGGAGAAGAGGTCACCAAAAGCAGCAGCAGGCTTCTTCCTCCTCAGCTTGCCCTGCTGTTGTCAAGCCCTATTAATTTGCCCTTTGCCCGTCATTTGAGGCCAGTAGGGAGCTGAGCACAGCGATGCTTACCCCACTGGAACTCTATCATGTCAGACCAATCAGTCCTTCAAATTGTTCAACAAGGTTATGCCCTCACCTTTTTGTGCATCCTGCCTCGGGTCCATCTAGTTTTTGCTCAGACTTCAGGAGGTCATGCTGCTATTTAGGGCGATGACGCTGCTTGCCAAGGGAGCAATTGTAATACTGCCAGAGACGGACAGGGGCCGGGTTTACTATTCCAAGTACTTCCTCAGACAGGGCCTGAGAACCATCTTGCACTTCAGAGTTTTGAACTTGTTCCTCAAGAAGGAGACATTCAAAATTATTACTCTTGCTCAGATTCTGTTGATTCTGGACCCTAAAATCTGCATGTTATTCCTAGACCTACAGGATGTTGCCTATTGTGTGCTGATCCTCTGGGCCACAGAAAGTATCTACACTATCTAATGGGTTGGACCACATCCAAATCCCTGTCCTATCCTTTGGCTTGACTTTGCTCCTCATGTCTTTACAAAGGTCATTTCACTGGTGGCAGCCCATCTTCACAGGTCAGAAATCCATGTTGACCAGAGGAGGGGTACTGCTGGCGGAATTATGGAGACAAGGTAGAGGGGAGAAAAGGGTTTAGCCACATCTGGGCCAGGAGATAGATGTCCACCGGGTGAGTGTGTACCCTCAAGTGGGTGTTGGTAAGCAGTAGCCCTCTCCAGATTGCCTTCGCAAGGCTCCTCACTAAGTCCAACTCTTATTAATCTATACGTGTCACCCCTAGCATCATTGGCAGAGACACAGAGCGCCAAAATAATTTCTTATGCTGACGATACACAGCTGTTTTCACATGCGACAAAGGCACTGACTTCAATGGGGAGGCAATTAGATCCTGCCTCACAAATGTTTTCAGATGGCTGAAGGAGAACCAACTCAAGTGCAATCCTGACAAAACTGAGATTGTCTTCTTCGGCCAACCCGCTGTAATCAATTGGAGCCAGTGGTGGCCCGCAGAATTCTCCCCTCCCAGTATTGCCCCATCTACAGTCAAAAACCTTGGTACCTACATCGATAATGAGCTCTCGATGCAGTCCCAGGTTCAGGACCTAGTGGGAACCTGTTTTGGCTTACTGCGGATGCTGAAGAAATTCCTTCCGCTTCTCCCCCAGAAATCCAGGAAGACAGTGGTGCAGGTGCTGGTCACGTCCAGATTAGACTATGCCAATGCCCTCTACCTGGGATTACCGGACTATCTGTAGTATTCTGGTGTTATGATTCATGCCCTTTGTTACCTTGTCCTAGCTACTCAGCCTGTGTGTGTGTGCTCTGTATGGAATGTTGGTGAATGGGCCATGAGTGGAATGTTTGGGTGACTGGATGAGTGTGTACAGTTGGTTGATGGGGCTGAGCAGCTAGCAGGCTGCTCCTGGTGGGGCTGCCCTACAGCACTTATACACCTGCTGATGAGACTTTATGCTACCTGTTTACTTACCTGAATAAACCTACTTGGATTACATCATACCAGCGTGGACTAAGTTACTACATTAATTTTGGCAACAAGTTGGAGACGTTCCCACGCTCTACGGTTGGTACAAGTAGCCTGAAGAAACTTAAAGATGCCTTCTACAACATGTTGTGAAGAAGCTAGAACAGGGAGGAAACGACAGGCGCAAACAACAGAAACAAGACGCAACAAGCATGAGCCACAAGATCCAAAACAGAAACTTAAGGAACCACAAAGGGAACATAAACAGCACGCCAAGCAGCCCCACCAGTGTCCATTTACATCGGACAGCCCAGCACAAGCGTGCTGTATTGTGTTCACCTGGCACATATCGACAGAATGTGCGCATTCAGGATAAGTAAGCATCATCATTTTAGCTGTGTTTTGTTCACATGCCACAAATGAACGCTGCGCGAGGACATATGGTTGGAGTATTAGGCTTGACCAATTTGATGGACATTCACAGTAACTCTTTAAACAGCTCAGCCAAAATTGTCGTTTTTGGAACTGCACGAAGCTTTGGTGTGCATTGGTGTTTACATTAGATTCATCAGGTGAAGAGCATCGGCGTTTCAGAGTCTAATAAGTCAGAAACTTCCTATCAGATACTCTATGATTGGATGGCTGTTCATTGCAACGCGTTTGTTATGTTATGTTATGTTATTATGACTTGTATAGCGCACATATACCCTTAGGTGTCTTGGCGCTTCCGGTCTCCATACTATGTTACAAACCACTGATCCTAAAAGAGCCATGTCTTTAGTTGCTTTCTGAACTCCAGGAGGGAGGGAATTTTCCTAAGATATAGTGGGAGGGAGTTCCATTCCTTTATGGTATTGTAGCTAAAACTCCTCCCACCCCAGTTCGTTTTTTTAATTCTGACAGTAGGCATCAAATTTAAATTTGCCGATCATAGAGATCTATTGGGGGAATACCATCTGAAAAGGTCCCATAAAAATTTCGGACCTTCTTTGTGGAGGGCCTTGTGAGCGATACAAAGTGCCTTAAATTTTACCCGCTGACCGACTGGCAGCCAATGCAGGTCCTGAATCCCTTTTCCAACTGACTGATACTTGGGGATGTCCAATATGAGTCTTGCTGTGGCATTTTGTACCGTTTGCAACTTTCTAAGGAGAGTGGATTGAATATTAATATAAAGGCCATTGCAATAGTCAAGTTTTGATAAGACTAGAGAGGTCACAACTGTCTTTCTAGATTTTTTAGGAATAAAAGGAAGTATTTTTCTTAAGGTTTTAATCATGAAGTATGCGGAAGACACCACCGTGGACACTTGGGGTTTCAGGCTCAATTTGTCGTCTATAATAACTCCAAGATTTTTAGCTTTAATTACAGGTGAAGGTGGGGGCCGAGATTGTCTGGCCACCACTCAGGGGACCAAGGTGGAAAGAGATTACCAAACATGATCACTTCCGTCTTGCTTGAATTCAATTTCAAGCAGTGATTGCTCATCCAGCTACTTAACTTAATCATACAATCGTGAAGTTTTAGAGAATGATTAATATCCTTATCTACTGTCGAGATTACCAACTGGGTATCATCGGCGTAGGAGGTAGGAATCAAATTAAAACTTCGAATCAGTGGTGCCAATTCAGCCACGTAAATGTTAAAAAGCGTAGGGCTCAACGAGGAGCCCTGAGGGACCCCGCACGGCAGTATAAAAGGTGCCGACTTAAATTTGCCTAGGTGGACAGATTGGGATCTTTCTGATAAAAAGGATGTCAACAGGGAGAGAGCTGCTCCTCCTATCCCTATTGTTTTTAGTCGCTGGACCAGAAGAGCATGATCAACAGAATCAAATGCTGCGGATAGGTCCAGCAGTATAAGAACTGCTGACCCACCGCTATCCAGAGAGGATCGAATTTCTTCCGTGGTTTTAATCAAAGCCGTTTCCGTACTATGATTGGTTCTAAAACCGAACTGGCTATGATCTAAAACCTGGCTGTCCGCAATAAAGGTAGAGAGTTCTGCATTTATAATTTTCTCAATTATCTTTGCAGGCAAAGGAAGTCTTGCGATAGGTCGATAATTGGCAGGGTCGGTTGAATTCAAATTAGCTTTTTTTAGAAGAGGCAAAATACAAACCTGTTTCCACACAGTGGGGAAAGATCCTTGTGAAATCATCTGGTTAAACAGCTTAGACAAATAAGGTCCCATGAATTGGCTAATGCTATGTAAAATTCTAGGGGGACAAGGATCTTCTGGTGATCCTGATTTGGCCATGGAAATAAATTTAGCTATTTGGGTTGCTGAGGTGGGAGTAAAATTAAGAAAAGACAGATTGGCAGTGTCTTCTTGCTCTATATTAATGTGTGACTTAGAGTGGGCAAATTGGTTAAAGATTTGATCCACCTTAGATTTAAAAGTATGAGCAAGTACATCACAAAAATCTTGACTATGATTAGCAGAGTCCTCTTTCACACCTGAGGTCAGAAGTTTTACAGTTTGAAAGAGTTCTTTGCTGGAATTACCAGCTTTTTCTATTTGTGATGTGTAATATTGGCTTTTCTCGGAAATCAGCTTTCTTTTAAAGTCTAAGAGCATAGCTTTGTACTTGTCCTTCTCTGGTGCTTCATAATGTTTTCGCCATATTCTTTCTTGCCTTCTGCAAGCCTGTTTGTCTAGTCTAAGGGCTTCTGAAAACCACGGAGCTGAAGGTGTTTTCCTATTTTTATTGATCATTGTAATAGGAGCAAGTTTCGAACAATTAGACTCTAACCATGTAGTGTATTTTATGGCTGAGGATTCTGCCTCTAGCTCCAAGTCCGGCTGGGTTTGGGCTAAATAGTCCACAAGCGACAAAGGATCAATTTTGTGCCAGGATCTAGCAGTGGTCCTGGCGTGGGCCGTGCTGGTGGGATTAGATCGGGGGAGCTTATATCTAAAAAAAATAGCGTGATGGTTTGTCACGGACTGGTTACTGCCACGGAGAACCTCGCGCAAACTTTGTGTTGTGTGTGTTTCTAGTTACGAGACTTCATTATGGCATATTTCACGTAGTTATCAAAAGTCTCCCTTCGACTATGACGGCGTTAATTTAGCACGTCTTGACACATAGTTTGCTTTGGCTATGTTTGCGGATTTGCCCTGGTCTTGGCACAATTTTTTGGGACATTACAGGTGAGACATTTTTCGACTTTTATTGTTTGAGTCTTTTGAGCAACATTGCCAATTCAACCACTCCTTGACTATTTGAAAACGGAGGCGCGAGTCATAATGAGCGCGCGTACACCTACCTGTTTCCTGCAGCCTGCCACGGATCTTCTATGACGAGATTCCTCTACGCGCCACAGCCTGCTGCTGTGCAATGTTGGACAGCACGCTTTTACCGCAAGCCACCCGGCGCGGCCCTGACAGCGTGCCGCCATCATTGTTTTGACTCGGCGCGCAGCCAGCGATCTTCGGCGTGCCATTGATCGGACGCTTTGCAGCAGGGACTTCTACTGCTTTCACCCGGACCATCTGGGGATCTTCGGCGTGCCATTGATCGGTCGCCTTGCTCCAGAGACACGCGTTGACCCCAAGTGTTATTTCGACACACAGAAGGTACATTTTCAATATGTGTGTCAACTTTGGGCCTCACTTTCTGTTTGCATCCACACCCACGTTACTCATGACTAACGTCATTTCGGTGGTTGACAAGACTCACTTTCATGCTTCCGGCACTTTGTAGAGGTCCTATGTCTACGGACCATGCTGTTTTTCACTAGTGCCTTATTGAATTTTGCGTTGTAAATCAATCACCATACATCGTGGGGTAAACAAGTTGGGAGTGTACCCACTGCTCGGGTGAGGGGTCGCTCACCGGTGTAATGTTCATCACAGTTTTGTGGAGAGGTGTGGTGCAGCGGCCAGGGCAGCTGACTTCGGAGCACAGGGTTCACGGTTCGATCCCCGGCTCCGGCGGCAGCTCAGCTCAGCACCATGTGACTCTGGGCAATAGCTCACTTAATTTCCACTACGGCCTCCAGCGCCTTGAGACCCGTAAGGGTGAGTAGCTGCGCTATATAAAAACGGACTTACATTTAGTTTTAAATGGCATTTTTTGTTACGCTTCACATTAGTTAGGTGAACCATGAATTTTTGTAAGTGATGGTCTCTGTTCTTTTCCCTTACAAGAGGGATGGCTTTGGGTACACTGCTCTTTGCTACATTTTACATCTACTTTACATTTATTGACCCCTACAAGGGGGTAGGTTTTTGGGTACTGTTCCCTTATCTACATTGCAAGCTTTAGTGCCCTTACATGAGGGTTGACTCAAGGGTTTATTTTTTGGTTGCAAGGGTTATACACCTTGTGTGCGTAAGACACCATGTGCTGCACGATCAATTTTGTTGCAGGGTTTTGGTCCCTGTGTGCGTAAGACATCTTGTGCCGCACGTACTATTTTGTTACAGGGTTTTATTCTCTGTGTGCGTAAGACACCTTGTGCTGCACATATTATTTTGGGCGCAGGATTTGGTTCCTGTGTGCGTAAGACACCATGTGCAGCACGTTTGTTTTATGTTGTGCACGGTTTTGTCCTTGTTTGCCTCCTTACATGGAGAGCATATACATAACGTTGTTGTCCCTTGTAAAAGTGGGGGCAGGATATTGGGTTCAGTCCCTTTAGTCCACATGTTTTGTTTGTCTCCTTACTTGGAGAGCGTAACGTTGTTGTCCCTTTAAAAGTGGGGGCAGGACATTGGGTTTCAGTCCCTTTAGTCCACATGTCGTGTTTTCTCACATGGAGAGTATATATGAATTTACACGTTGTCCCTTGTTTAAGTTGGGGGCAGGATATTGGGTTTTCAGTCCCTTTGGTCCACATGACTAGTCTCCTTACATGGAGAACTTACATTTTGACGTTCATTTTTTCCTTATTAGGGGAGGGGGATGGGTATTTTGTATCCATCTTTCCTTCTTGTCTTTAGTTCCTTACCCTCTCGTGATGCAGTGTTCCCGTTATCCCTGGGTCTGGGCTTTTGACTCTTATTGTAATAGTTCATATCCATTTTATGAGGCGGGCGGTGTTTCCCTCACCTTTGGGTTGTGGACTGTTTACGTTTGCTGTACTTTCATGTTTATAGTTTTTCTTTCATGCTCATAGTTTTAATGTTTTGCTTTTGTTATTCTTCTGTTCAATAGGGAAGAGATATGTAATATTCTGGTGTTATGATTCATGCCCTATGTTACCTTGTCCTAGCTGCTCAGCCTGTGTGTGTGTGCTCTGTATGGAATGTTGGTGAATGGGCCATGAGTGGAATGTTTGGGTGACTGGATGAGTGAGGACAGTTGGTGGATGGGGCTGAGCAGCTAGCAGGCTGCTCCTGGTGGGGCTGCCCTACAGCACTTATACACCTGCTGATGAGACTTTATGCTACCTGTTTTCTTACCTGAATAAACCTACTTGGATTACATCATACCAGCGTGGACTAAGTTACTACACTATCTTCTTCAGCGCCTTCAGGTAGTACAAAATTCAGCAGCTAGGGCGATTCTCAGACTGAAACCCAGGTCGCATATGACCCCTCATCTTAAGTCCTTACATTGGCTTCCAGTGAGGGAACAGATAAAATTCAAGGCCATGGTTATTTTCTTTAAAGCCTTCCATGGCATGGGCGCCGTCTAACTTAGAAAACGAGCTAGCCGATACATACCTACTAGAGCACTCAGATCATCCCCTGCCGATTTGGCCTGCATCCCCAAAACATGTCTGGTTCGCAGAGGGGGTAGGTCCTTCGGCTTCCTAGGAGCCCAAGCTTGGAACAAACTGCTGACAGCTCTGAGAGCATCAACAGTTCTCTCCCACTTCAAAAAACAGTTGAAAACTTGGCTTTTCAAGAGCTAAGCCTCCTAGTAAGGCAGCCACATGTGAACTGTTAGCGCTGGGACACTCCTGCCGGAGTAGCTGTGTGCTCTATAAGTACCGGTCATTCATTTATTCATAACTGAAAGTCCCAGTTTGGGTGCTTGCTTGTGTCATGTTCGTCCCACTGTGAACTCGGTGAATTCTTGGACTGAACTCTGTGATTCATTCAGTAGATACTCTGACTGGTGTGATTCATTCCATACTACTCAGTCAGATAATTATACCATTGCGGCTTCTTTTCTGCTTTTATGTGACTGGCTGGCACACTTGCATCGGCCCTGGTGCTTGGGGGCTAAACGTATACAATCCCTGGTGGTGATGCTACAGTTCAACTAGGGAATAAAACATCGCCGACACAAGTGTTATTGGCTGACAAATTCTTGACATACCTCTAAAGCACACTTATTTATATTGTCTGATCTAAACTTTTTTGAGTCGATTATTTCCCTTTTTCTTGTGAATATACATCTCTTGCACAGCACATTACATCTCTGTGTGATCACTGGAGCATAGGGCGACACTACTTTTAGTACCTTTAAACCATGCTTTTTAAAAACTCAAATATATAAAAGTATTTATTTGACAGGGAGTGTTTATGATTTATTCAACTGCGTGATAATCTTTTGCTATTACTGATTGTTTAATTTATTTCTCCAAATGATACCGATTTAAGCCTTGTAGTGTCTAAATATATATGTCTCTAGCTTCTATGTAGTTAAACCGATAGCTGTTATTGTGTTTACACCCTTTAATGTGAGGCAGTTCATCGCACTTGCCATATTTCTCTCTCCACCACATCCCTGTAAGCAGGAGGAGAAGCTTCACTGATTGGATCCACGGCAGGCCTGTAGCTTCTACACAGATAGAACTAAGGAGCACCGGGTGGAAAGAAAAGGCGGTTTAAAACAGACCTTATAGTGATGGATTGCCCTTTGAATCAAACTGTGTTATACATTGGCTAAAAAGGACCCTTCTGAGGGCCTTGAGGCTCATTCCTCTTGAGCAAAAGCACTGACTATAGCAGTGGTTCGTGGTGTCCCTGTTTTGGACATCTGCCAGGCAGCAGTGTGGGCATCCATTCATACTTTCATAAGGCAACAATGTATGATTAGAGGGTCCACAGGGAGGGTCATTTAACCTGCTTAATCCAGCAGGATTTTCTAGTGTAAAGTCCATTCCTCAGACCCATTTCCTCAGAGGAGGCATTGCTTTGATATCTATTTTCAAGGTGAGGAACTTGTGGTTTAGAAGTATCAATCAGTAGAATATTACTTACCTCTGTAACACTGTTTCTGGTGGCTATTCTATCTAACCTCAGACTTCTCACTGCCTGCTTTCCTCTCGTTCTGTGGAGTGGGCTTTTAGGAGTTAAAAATGTACTAAGTTAGATTTTGCACACTGTCCATGTTTCCAATCTCTCAGTGATACTCTGCATCTAAGTGAGCGGAAAAATTTATAATTAAACTCATGTCAGGGACCAGGAGTGGCACCTACATGTGCTTCATGTCCAGAGTAGGGGGGGGCAGCAGAGTCACAACGGTAGCCGAGGGTGCCACCAGCCGGCGCATATGAGCTATTGCAGGAGTATCCAATCCAGTGTGTCACCTGGGTAAATTCACAAGGTGAGGATCACAGGATAAGGAATGTGCAGGAAAATGATAGTAGCCACCTGAAATAGCATTACCGAAGGGAAGTAATTTGTTTGTAGTTTACGCCCTTCCTTTTATGTCATACCTGTTTCTCTTTCTCCTGTTTGCTCTCAAACGCACTCTAATGCCGTGCAAAGGTTTGAGATGTGCTGTATAAGAAACTACAAATTACATTAAGACAAAGAACCCCCTGTATCAATATGGTACCGGGGCAGGACAATTACAAATTAATAAAAACACCCCCATCAAACCCACCTACATTAGAACTTTACTAATTAATGTATATATTTATCACACGCTCAAAAGTTTCCATGTAGCTTATGTATGTTTTGTTACAAAATCTCTTTTACTTTTTTATAAATACAATTTCTTATTCATTTTGTACAGACATGTAGAGATTGTTTTTACATTTAACCATTTTTATAAAAACACATATAAATCGTACATTTGGTGATAAAGACGTGCTGAATCTAACTCTGCAAGTCTAAATAGTATATACAAAACAACTAGCATTTAGACACACAGTCAATACACACACTCCAATCATCCCAGTCATCTTAACACTCCCATAGTTCAACACTCTTATAACCCAGAAAAGCACCCCAATCTATATTGTCTAACAGATTGATAAATGAAAACACAATGTCAAATTAATCTATAATATTTTGCCAATGTCATTTCCACAATGTATTTTATAAAAGGTAACTTCACAATTATATTCAAAGCTATGTAGTGACTGCGAATCATGTATATTTTTCAAATAATTCCACTGTTAAAAAATTCATATTCATTTGTTGGGTGGCTGTAAACACCAAATGATTACACGATGAATACATTCATTAGGTTGCTGTAACAATCTACGCGCGTTTCTGCAGAAACACCGTCATCAGGAAAGCTACTTTAAGTTGAATCTCAAACTTATTGCCAAACGACCTCTGATGTTATTCCTTACACTCTCTCGCTTATGTTTATGTTCAACAGACGTCCATAAGTATATGTAGTTCCAAATGTTCACAATTACTAATATATATCCACCACGTAAGGAGAGGGGAGGAGGTGGGCGATACCTCAAGGCCTCTGGGGATAAAGCACAATATATCCCGGTCTTGACCCTCTGCTATTTAGATAGTTGTCAGTAGTAAAGTCACTTTCAATAAAGCCTCTCAATACAGCTACATGCCAACACGATGATGGATGCCGAGTTTGTGTGTGGGAAATAGAAAGAAACTATAAATAAAATATATGAAAACATCCCTCCTTTTGTTTTCAGGTGACACTTTCTGAAAACCTGAGCATCTGGACAGGTGTTGAATAAGCATTGGCAGAGCCAATAGGTCTTGGCAATCCAAGAGCATTTTACGTTGCAATGTCTTTTAGTCATGTTGAATAGCAGTGACATTTACCAAATGTTGGTCTGTATTATAGTGCAAATATTACTTCACTTTAAAAAAAAAAAAAAATTCAGTTGATAGCTCTGTGTATTAATGGATGATTGATTTGACTCTTAAGTCTGCTGGTTTCTGTCCTGCTGCTGCATATTACACTCCTACCTGTTGGGAAGTTAAAGTCACTGTCTACAGCTCTGTCCCTTCCTTTCAGCCAGCTCCTAATCTTTGCATGTGTGGCTAACAGACTAAAAAAATGTTTTTTTAAGTTAATTTCATTCACGGGCGGCTATTACCCGTTTAAGCAGGTGCAGCACCAATAACTCAAACTGGTGCAACACCAAGATCACACATGCAAATGGGGCTGAGTGTGCACCTTCGATGTGGATGCACACAGCGGTATGGGTTGAAAGAAACTTTTCACACGTTTGAAACAGAGCATGACTTGCACCATGAATGTGACTGCATGCTGAGACCAGAATGGAAGCTGTAGTGCAGACACAGCACTATGATAACTTTTTTTTTAACTTCTCAGATCTTCCTTTGTTGGGCTGAAAGTAGAAGGCCTGTAAACACTTGACTGGGCACTGTGAAACGCACGCATCGCAGTATAGAGCTTAGAAGCCCGCACTCCCCAGTTATAACAGGCACTAGGAACTCTGAGTTAGCTGCACTGCGTGCCCCTGTACTCTAGGGAAGCTGCAGGCGTTCTAATCTGAGAAAATTAAGAAAAAAAGGACTAGTGGGAAACAACTGCCCTTTAATGCATTTTCAGAATGTTGAATTCTGAGTTTCCCTGATCCGAAGAAAAAACAGTATGCTGATCCGATGCTGGGACTCAAACCTGGTTCCACAGCTCCGAAGTCAGTAGCTGTGGCTGTTACGCCACATCCTCTCTGCATTAATAACACTGGGCTCAAGAGGTAAAATAAGCAACAGGTATGTGGGTGGGTTTGAGGGGACAGAGTGAATGAAAACATTATCACTCATATGGAGTGCTTAAACACAAATAATAAAGTAGTTCTGAAAACGGGAGAAGTGGATAGAGACAAGTACTTGGTCCATGCTCTAGGGAGAGCCAAACACTAGAAGAGGCATGACGCATGCATGTCATTGACAAACCGGAACAAAGGTTATGAGTGCGATGCTGAAGCGAACAAATGGTAAGCCTCTTGGCGGGCTGTTGCCCACTGATTGTAAACAACATTTCTCGAAGAGACAGTGCATGCGCTGTCTAGTCAAGACCTAAAAACCCAGACTGTCATGGTGACAATCCTGGTTACCCTTAATGCAAAGCCTAACTGACTCAACAATTTTTTCAGTTTTCAGGTTTTTGGTGTTAAACATTTTTGAAAGAAAGAATGCAGAGAATGGTTAATTATAAAAACACAGCTGGAGAATATTTTGATTCTCTAATTAGTCTGCTTCCACCTGTGTCTAACGTCAAATACCTATTTACCTCTTGTCAAAAAGTGCAACGTAAGACTTCTATAGCCTTTTTTCCCCTGTAAAACGCTTCTATTTTTAGTTTTTTTTTTTTTTTTTTATGTAGGAGCTATTAAGTGACAGAGTGTTGGGGACACATACATTTGTAAAAGGGGATACTGAATATTACTTTAAGGATTTGTCATCAATTATGTTTGGCCATTTAAAAATGAATAAAACGCGTTGTCCACTCCTGTTTTAACAAACTGTTTGAAATAGGGATCCTGACATTTCACATCAAAGCTTTAATTACTCATTTCCTGCAGGCTGCTCTCTAGCAAATCCCAGGAATTACGCTACTTCTATTCTAGCAACATGGCGTCCACGCTTGCCTTACTTGATCACCATTACAAGCTTGAACGTTAACGTTCTAGTCTTTTGTGCCCAGCCCATGGCCGCGGCGTTGGGCTATTTTGAAGCCTACGAAGTTACAGCTCTTGTGACGCATCTTGCGCTTCAAGTACAAGAGCGCCATTGGTAGTTTGTAAGCGCCAGATCTGTTCTGGACGTTTGGAAAGATGGCGATACTTCCGCCGGAAGTAGTGCCATCTTGCCTCCGGTAACGGAGGCTAGCCAGGCCATGGCTGAGGCGGGTAGCGAGGCCTCGGGTGGAGAGGAGGAGGGTGGCGGAGCCCGCAAGGTCCGCGGGAGGCCGCGCCTCACCGACTCGGACCGGGCACGTCGCCGCCTTGAGTCCCGCAAGAAGTACGATGTGAGGCGCGTGTACCTGGGGGAGGCGCACGGGACCTGGGTGCAGCGGAGGGGTCGCAGCGGCTGGAGCGACGCGCGTCTGGCGGCCTATCTGCTGAGCCTAGACCGGGGGTGAGACTTGGGACCCAAGGGGCTCCTGTGTGACAGCGCGAGTATGAGGGGGGTCTGCATACTCGTCAATCACTTCACCTTTCTTAGGTCTATGGCTGCGTAGTATGTGTAGTTGTGGTGTTTTTATTGCACTACGATACTTTAACCAAGCTGCTAAGTAGCTCTTTGACCCCGTAAATGTTTAAATCTTGAGTTTTGAAATATGTTAAATGCCGTTGTTTAAAAAGCCACTTCTGGCTGAACGTGCAGTTGTGGCACTGGTGCTTTACTCCCACCACTCTGATGACAGGTTGGTGTCATAATTGCGGGTGAGATGCCGCACGGAAGATGACTGTGTAGGTCTGTTAGTAGGGAAGAGCATAACAGTTAGTTTGTGTTGACATGAGCACGACTTCTTTGTATGGCATCTTTGAACACGTGTGAAACTTAAAGCAGCATCTCGTAGGTGATTGGATGAATGCGAAACAGTAATGGGTAGAGCTACTCCAGAGACTGAATGGGTCAAACCCTATGATACACGAGGTTCCATGCAGGGAACTTGACTCTAGGAGTTTGACACCATGGGATTTTGACACCATGGGATTTTGACACCATGGCTTGTAGGTATGGTGCTTGCAGATTAAAGTCCGAGACGGGGATAAGGAGTGTGACACAATAGGAGATATAGAGAATGACACGACAGGTGCATGCGTGGAAAGTTGGTATGTCTGGGACGTATGAAGAGGCTCTTGAGCCTGAAGGATATTTCACAATAGACTTGGCTGTTCGTCTGAAAAGGCGAGACGTGTGACTTCAGATGTTGGAAGCAAAACGCAGTTCAGATGCGTTCTACCCCGATTGAAGCCTGACACCATGTGGGTATGGTGTGCGACAAGGTGGTTTATGAAGAATGACAGGGCAGAGTATGACGGTTATATGTATTGTTACGGGTGGAGGAAGAGAGACTAGGATATGAGGAATTTGACATGGCGTAAGGGGAGACGGCTAGATGCATGATGAAAAGTGCTAGTAGCGGAACACCTGCAAATTGAGGCTTGCTAACGGGCAGACACAGCGTGACATGGAAACAGTGAACAATTTTAAGTGGGTGGTAAGCATGACACTAGTAGGAAGGGGTTAGGAGCATTGCATAAGTTGAAGTGAGGCGGAATTGACACTTCAGTTAAGCGGTTTTTAACCTTTTGACATCTGTGAACAGACACCGACTGAATCACTACTGGAAGCTGGAGACCCTGCCTGAGCACAATTGCTGTGATTCGAACATCTACACAATACAGGAAAATAAAGAAACAAGTGTACATTAAACAAATACACAAAATATGCAATTTTATTTCATTTACAAATAAATAACTATGGAAAAATTGACATTTTATTAAGAAGGTTGGAACTCTTCAAAATGTGTTTTTATTTCTAAAACTCAAAACAATATGCTAGACTGTAGCAAATCACTTTCTTTTTTGTTCCTACTGCTTGCTTTTTTCGTGTCTAGCAGTGCTCCAGTTGAGGCCACCAATCGTCCAACTAGATTCTAGCTGTTGTGCTGCTTCCACGCATCATGCTAACAGAACCAACTTAATTTTTAGACTCCCAGTTGCAAATTTCTACTAATTTATAGAACATTATAACATTTTCGATTTTTAGCTATGTTTGCTTAATTAATTTGCTAATATTTCTGAAGAGTTTTGGGCAGGCTGAGTAGGTGTTGCGTGCCCCAGGTTAAGAACCGCTACACTAGATGGTAGAATCTATATTACCAGGCTGGAGGCATGGCTCTGAAGAGCAGTGCAGGTTTAACCATTAAGCAAAATAAGCGCATGCTTGGGGCATCAAGGGAAGGGCACCACAGAAATCTTCCATCGCCGGATTTACCACGGACCATATGGTGCAAAACTGCAAATAGTGCAGCTGAACCTATAAAGTGCACGTAAACAAAAATAAACATTTTCCATCTTACTGTAAGTTTTTTTCATTTCGAATAATACAATTTTATTTTACGGTTCATAATTTTTTATATTTTGAATTAGATATATATGGGGGCACCAAAATCTTAAGTGCATACGGCTATAATGGTCTTAATCTGGCCCTGCTGAAGAGGGTCAAGGCTATGGTATGGCATTTATTGATACGAGGAAGCATTATGCCAGTGGAAAGTAACGTGACACTCTAGGGCAGGAGATGGATGCAACAGTAGTGGAATTGAGGAGTGAGCTACAGTTGAGTGAAGCATGACTTAATCAGTCGTTTTATGCCATCTGCTTGGGCATTTACATGTGAGCAAGGCTTACTTTAGATTGTGGTCATATGCTGATGTGGCGCATAAGTCAACAGAAAAGTGCAGAAAATGGTTCTCCTCCAGTATCGAAGATACAATATTTGCTTCACTGATTGAAACTTGCACAAGATTCAAAAGCTTGCCAAAATCAAACAATCCTTTGTATGTAAGAGCCGTTCGCTGCTTTCAAGTTAAAACCTGTACTTCCTTAAACTTGTAAATAATGAAAACGACCCCCCTCTTTCCATTAGAACTACAGTTTTGATATTTGGAGAAACGTCTACATTTGTCACATGAATCAGTCAATTTGAAATATACCACATCACAATTTTCATAGAAATCTGTATTTTTTTTTTTAACACGAAACAGCATTGCAGGCCTTTTCAAAGACGAGAGTAGTTGTGGCATGTTAAATTGGGAATATTCTATCCCTCCCCCGAACACATTACAACTTCCCTGATGTGGGTGAGATTACTTTTAACTTACCATGAGTCTGTCATATTTAAACTAAAATATAAGCTGTTTTCTTCCTTTATGGGTCCAGCACCCACTTGTCTAATAGTAGAGTGGGATAAAGTTGCCCATCCTAAGATGAGGAGTAGTTCATAATTCCACTATTTAAAAAGTCAACCTCCGATACTGACTTGATGGAATACTATATCTACCCTACCCTATGCTCTCAAAGTAAGTTAAATGCAGTCCCCTTGATTTGTAAATAGAATTAATTGTAAAAGACGTAATCTCACAAGAGGGATCAGTGGATTGAAACCTCACCACTGATATATGCGAGTATCTGTAGGTCACAAGTTCCACCCTTCCAAGGTTAATACATTGAGTACCATTAAACTGGTAATAGTAGCATCTGTTGTTTATTGTGTTTAGATATGGCAAAAGTGCAGCTTGAATTGCTATGAAAAAAGTAGGTTATTATAAAGACTTGGGATATGCTGAAGTAAGCAGAAGATCCCCTGATTATTGTCCATAGGATAACTTTGGACTTGGATCTTATGCTGTTTATATTACACTTCCTACCTCTCCCATAAGTGCTGTAATGGTGTTTGGGGACCTTTCGCCATAGAATAAAATGTATTGGGCAATAGTTTGTTTATATTGCAGCGCCTGCCCTCCCCTTATCAACATAAGTGCTATATTTGTGTATGGGGACATTTCCTTTTCCAAGGAGTTGCTAGAACCGCCTAGTTTTTAAAATGTTTGTAGTTTTAACTGACTTTTCTTCTTGTATGTACACATAACCTTTTCTTTTTAAAACACAAAAGTCAGGCTATAGATTGGATTTATGTGTAATCACTTGTTTTATATATTTTTTCTAAGCTCCATATCACGTAATTAAATAACCTTTCTCTGCTCTCCTTCTCTACCATTTGAGAGTCAAGTGTATAAAAGGAGTAACATGTTTATCCTGTTGGTGTGCAGTTGTACCTGAGGCAGATGGGCATTGGAAGAGAGGCTAGGACTCGAGGAATATGACATGGCGTAAGGGGAGGCGGCTAGATGCATGATGCCAAGTGCCAGTAGCGTAACACCTGCAAATTGAGGCTTGCTACCGCAAAGACACGGTGTGACACATGGAAACACTGAACAACTTTAAGCGGGTGGTAAGCATGACACTAGTAGGAAGGGGTTAAGAGCATTGTATAAGTTGAAGGGAGGCGGAATTGACGCTAGGGTTAAGCGATTTTGTAACCTTTTGACATCTGTGGACAGACACTGACTGAATCAATACTGGAAGCTGGAGACCCTGCCTAAGCACAATTGCTGCGATTCGAACATCTAAACAATACAGGAAAATACAGAAACAAGCGTACATCAAACAAATACACAAAATATGCAATTATTTTATTTAATTTACAAATAAAAAACTATGGAAAGATTGACATTTTAATAGGAAGGTTGGAACTTTAAAAAATTTGTTTTTATTTCTAAAACTCAGCGATATGCTAGACTGTAGCAAATCACTTTCTTTTTTGTTACTACTGCTTGCTTTTTTCGTGGCTAGCAGTGCTCCAGTTGAGGCCAGTAACCCCTGATTACCCCAGAACTCTAGAGAGAAACTACTAAAGTATTTGTTTTCCAAAAATATATATTTTCAAAGAAGCTTTGTTGGTGGGTGCAGGTTTTGGTATCTCTCTGCTGATAAAAGACTTTTCTGGTGGAAGCGGTGGACTGCAAGATGAAGTAATTGTGACACCTTAGGTTACAGTTTTTAGAAATCAAACACTGAAAATAGAGTACTCCTGCATTTTTATATCATGAAAAAGGTATTTGAGGTATGACATAAGAGAGAAGGGTCCTTTGGGGCTGTCGTGAGAAGTTGTTGCGAACTGAGTGGGCTATTTTGAGCAGTGCAAAAGGTTAGGTTGGAAAAGCATTGTGAGAAATTGACTGACCTCACTTCCACAGTTTGTGACCCTTTTTTAACTTTGCAGAGATAAAAAAGTGAAAATATCTGCTAAAGAGAGGTTTGCATGAGAAAAGCCTGGATAGAAACTAATTTCAGCACTAGAATTCTCTCCCACAAAATGTTCTTTATTTAGGGAAAATTCTCCTGTAGATACTTCTTTCTGCTGTTGATTTTGCATGAAGAAGACTTTGCAATTTCACGAAGGGAAGAATTGCCAATTTTGCTTACTTTCTCTAATAGAATCCTAATTCTGTACAACCCTAGGTAAGACTGTTTGGCTTTTTGACTGGTCTTTAGTGACCCTTTGTTTCGTACTCTTGAGCTATGTGTATAACACAAGCTTTTTCCTTGCCAGGGAAACATGGCAGCAGATTCCGAAAAAAACAAGACGGGACAAAAGTAAGTTTCTTAAATATCCTGTATTTGCCCTGTTGCTGCTTATTAAAGAGCTTGAAGCCATATATTGCAGGGGCTGAGAGATTAAGATGAAGCCTTTACTATGAGTATGTGAGGAAGAGGGTGCATTTATGACTGTGTACGCTAAATATAATCAACTCTCCATGTAGGAAGCCTCTTGTGGCTATGATGTATTGGTTCTACGGAGTTGCATGTCACAGCAGATTAAGACACTGAAATCATGGGAGGCCCCAGGCTCCATTGAGGGAAAAGTCCCAACCAGTAGCTGGCACGGTATAATCTTCGGTATCCATGGAGATGGAAGAAGACAAACTCAAGCCTTACAGAAGCAGTAAATGTTAATTAAAATTAATGCATGAGGTTTCCTGTCAGTCTCTGAAAAGCCTGGTATTAAAATCCACAAGTTCAGTGTTTGCTTGATAAAGATCTTCGTATTTTAACATTTCACATTCCTGAGGTAACATTGACGTTTTATAATCATTTTGAAAATGTATACCAATTAAACACAATACTAGTACAGTTCATTGTAAATTTAAAACTAAAAACCAGGATGAATGCTGTCGGGCTGTTCATAAATGGAGGGAGTCCAAAATTGGTAGAAACAAAGTAAGTAGATGTGCCTGGAAGACTTTGCCAATTTTTCCAGTTAACTCGTGTGAAGGCCTTGTTGATCGTCCAGCAAACTTTGAAGTTTATGTGCTCTTAAATAAAAATTCCGAGTATTTATTTCTCACTAGGGCTGATATGTTCACATTTTCCAGTCTGGTGCAGGGTTGCCGCATGAAGAGGTTCCAGGATGGTGCGTAGGACAGCGATTCCTAATCTGTAGTCCGGTGACCCTTGGAGGTTTGGGACTCCTACTCGGGGTCCGCAAATGCTTAGAAATAAAATAGTAATGACTCGGTGGGGATCCCCGGATTTCAATGATTTGGAGGGCTTCCCTGGGTTCCAGTAATGATTAAGTGGGGGTCCACAGAAATCTAAAGGTTAAGAACCACTGGCCTAGGAGGCCTGGCTAGTTAGGTGTTTCCGACTGTGACTGTTCAAGTGAATGATGTCATGTTTTGTATGTTGGAACTTGTTTGTTGGGCATAAAGTCTTGATTTGGCACATGAGCTGAAAGTTGATGTCTGAACTTTTTTCTTCCACGAAGGACAGAGTGGTGTCAATGTGAAAGCCCAAAGATTTAGCACAGGTTGAGAGACAGGAAGACCTTTCTCGGGTTTATAGTGTCATGCCATTTCTGGATCTGACACTGGTTTGTGCACCGTTGATAAGGACATAGTCAGTCTTTGTTGGGTTTCATATGCAATGAACAGCGACCATCCATGTTTGATTGGAGTCCAGGAATGACCTTAGTTTTTGGATGCTGTTAGCTATCAACACTTTTTGGTGGAGTTGTGGTTTATTAAATGACTGTGCTGTTGATAGCGACTGTAAACTTGTGTGTTGACACTAGCAGGTATGTGTAAGCCGAATTGGGTTAAGTTTTGTTTAGCAAAAGTGCTTGCACTTGTTCTTTACTTGTTGGGTCTGTTTCATGTTGCTGGTTTGTCTTGTAAATTACCGTATTGCATGTGTACAAACATTGTAAATCTGATCTTCTTGTGTGTCTTTTTACTTTTTCCCAGGAAGGCGGCGAAACGTGAACTGTGTAAAGAATCTGGTAATCTGGTATGAAGACCACCAGAACCGCTGCCCGTATGAACCACTGCTATCTGAGCTGGATCCTCTTTTTGGGCTGTACACCACAGCCGTCTGGCAGTGCCAGGCAGGCCACCGCTACTTCCAGGACCTACGGTCGCCACTGAAGCCTTTGAGCGACTCGGAATCTGAGAGCGAGAAAGGTGCGTGCAGTGTACTGACTGTCCCTGGTGTTGGTTGATCTGACAGGCATCTGGACCCCCCCCGGACCTCTCTGGTAGACGCAAAAATCAGCGGTACCAGGACCAGTAGTTTTAGAGCATACCCCCAGGGGCTAATGGTATGAGATTTTGTGGGTATGCAGGAGTGGTGAACTTGGAAAAATGATAAACCTGATCTGTTAATGGGCTTCTGTGTAACAACCTGATCTATTGAGAAGGGAACGAGCGGAGATCAAAACTCATCTACAATGAGGATTGATTTAAATAGTTTTTAATGATATTTCAACTTTGTTTCTCCAAATCGAAGCATTAATGATTATGGTGTCCTCAGTGTGCTATAAAACAGAATTAGTACATCTTTGTAAACTTGCAATGACTCTTGCTATAAACACTGTCTTAGGACTTTCTATACTGGGCACCAATTGCACATTTGCAAAACCTCACTTACTAATTTCAGAGTTCCTACTTAAAACGGCTTGAAAAACAACACAACTGCTTCTGCAGACTTCCAGGACAGTTTGGGAGAATAATCTATCATGGGGCGCGGCATTGTAATAACATCTGATACAAACTGCCTGGATTGAATTGTAACTGTGCTAGTGGGTGACTTGTTGAGTGCAGTACAGTTTGCCAACAGTACTTTAATTAGCACACTGAGAGCTCTGGTTATCCAGAAAGTGTGTGCTTTCTGTTTCAACATCTTTCTCATTATTTCTTTCATCCATGCTACAGTTGGTGATGGCGAAGAGGTTGGCAACTCTGACTCTTATGATGAGGACAACTGTTGGGAAACAGCGGAGCAGCAACAGCAACTGCAGGCGGATGATCAGACTACCTCTCAGCAAACTTCCCAACAGGAGGCATCCCTGCAGGGCAGTGGTCCCCTGCCCTTTGAACAGCACCATATTGAGACCTTGAGCGCAGAGCAAGGACTGGGAGAGTGCCATGAACATCGTACGTCTAGGGAGGCAGAGGACCTTGGCACAGTGGTCTGCATGCCTGTCCCCATGCGGGTTGGCCCTAGTCATGGAGCTTTGTTTGACAGTGTGACACAGGGTACTCTTGGCGAGGTGGTGAGCCGTTGTCCCATGCAGGACATGGTGACAGGTTCACAGGTGATAATTATTGCTGGCCACGGATATGAGACTCTGACAACAGATGGCCTCCAACTGAATGTGAGCAGTGGTGGGGAGGACATCCCATGTGGCATGATGGAAAGTGTCACAGCCTACACGCAGACGGAGCCGGAAAGCATGGACACGGCGGAGCAGCTGCAGCCGACTGACAGCATGGAATACATGCACACAAAGACAGGTACATTGGTTCTGCTTGGGGGTGGGCAGGTAGGGGCGCCAGCAGTCCTTTTATGTGACTTACTGTTCTACCTCATTTATCTCAACACTGTTTTTTAAATTTTATTAAAGTTCATTTATTTTTTCAGTAGGATAACGTTTCCTAAAAAAGAATTGCTTTATCAGATAATTGTTGTAACACAGCCAATATTTATTCTGTTAGGTCTTTTATACAATCCATATGGTCCTCTCTCTCTAAGAAGATAACTGGTGAGAGGGGCCCTGTAATCATGTCCACTGATGCAATCATTCTTTAATTGTTAATTCCTAAGTATGGTTGACCGATACAATAAACTGAATTGAAACACGCTATGAGTGTGGCCCAAACAAATGACCTACCTCTTGTGCAGGACCTTCTCACGGCTGCAAAAATCCATATTGTTCTAGTACATTGAAGTAAATATGCTACAGCAGAATTCATGTAAATATCGTCATGTATTATGTTCCTCCCACCTCCTTTTGAGGTCTGCAGTTTTATATAGTGCTTAAAATGCCACAAGAATGGATCTATTATGTTGGATAGTGAGGGAGTGGGTAAAAAGCTGTTAGAATATAAGTAAAATATACGACTAATATACATTTTAAGCACCACTTTCATGGCCAGTAAAAACAGACAATTATATTTTCGATCAGTTGAACTCTGAATTAATGAAATGAATATGGAACTTATAAAGTGTGACTAATACCTGAGGGCGTCTAGGCGCAAGTCTCAGCGAGAGAGACTGCATAAAGAGGAAGAAATAGGATTATTGGTTAAACAACCAAGTTTTGAGTCCTTTCCTGAAGGCTAATAGATCAGTTTTCTTTTTCAATTCCCAGGGAAGAGAGTTCCATAGTCTACTACACAACCTCTACCGCCCCAGCTGGATTTCTTGTATTTCGGCACAATAAGATTGTATCCTGACACAGACCTAAGAGGTCTGGAAGGGATATACCATTGGAAGCTATTCTTAAGATATTCAGGACCGATGCTGTGGATTGATTTAAAAGCAATACACAAAGCTTTAAAACTTCCTGACTGGAAGCCAGTGTAAATGGCTGAATACAGAAGATGCAGATTTGCATTTTGGAATGACTAGCAGCAACTGTGCAGCTGCATTTTGAATGATCTGGATCTTGGTCAAACATTTCTTCGTCCACTTTAGAAAGTACCAGGGCTGAGGTCACAAATTTGTGAAGATCTGGAGGGGTAAAAGGGAACATTTTCCTAAGGAGTTTTAGGATGAAAAATGATGCAGAGGTGACAGTATTGACGTGGCTCTCAAAGGATAACTTTCTGTCAAAAACGACCCCAAGATTCTTTACTTTGTCCAAAGGGGTGGGAAGAGAACCCAGTTCCTCAGCCACCAGGTTGGGGACCAGAAGGTGGAATTTCTCCCAAAAAGTAAGACCTCAGTCTTGCTGGAATTGAGTTTTAGGCAGTTTAAGACCATCCACCTTCCAACCTGAAGCAGGCAGTCATGGATGCATGTTGCGGTTTCATTAGGGTTGCTGGCCATTTAGATAACAATTTGGGTGTCATCTGCTTAGGACACCACAGAGAACCCAAAGGATGTAATCACTTTGGCCAGCGGCGTAACATAAATGTTCAAAAGAGTGGGGCTCAATGACAAACCCTGTAGAACGCCGCAGGGCAGTGAGAAGAAATGAGAGCAGAAATCATCCTAGCCCACAAACTGTTCTTGATCAGTGAGGAAAGATTTGAGTAGGGATAGTGCGAGACCCTTTATCCCTATAGATGAGAGATGGTCCAGGAGCATGGAGTGGTTGACGTATCGAATGCTGCAGAGAGGTCCAAAAAGGCTAATGCAGAACTGCCTCCTGTGCCAACAGTTTGTCTAACTTGTTCTGATGCTGAGATCAGGGCAAGTTCGGTACTGTGGTGACTTCTGAAGCCAAATTGTGTGGAGTCAGGGAGTTCTTGGGTTTCCAAGAACGCTGTGATCTCTGTATTCATGGCTCTCTCGACAATTTTGGCTGGGAAGGGGAGTCTAGAAATCGGTCAGTAATTGTTTGGATCGGTTTGGTCCAGATTGGGTTTTTTCAGTAGCAGGAGAACAGAGCCTCATTTACATTTGGTGGGAAAGATGCCCTTACTAATCATTTGGTTAAAAATAACCGAGAGAGATTCTGCAATAATGTCTGGGGCTAAATGTGCCACCCTTGGAGGGCAAGGATCGAGTGGCGAGCCCTACTTAGTTTGATAGATCAGATTCAAGACATCTGTAGCTGTGAGAGGCGAACAGGATGACAGTGAAGAAGAAGGGACAGAAGATGTATGACTGTCACTATTGAAAGAATAGTTCAAGAAATAGGTGACTGGGCTTGAGTTAGAACTGTTAGGTGGAACGACTACGGGCGTTAACTGTTCAGGAGATAAATTCTGTGAGAAATTGCTGTAGATTGTCTTTATTTTATCCTGGAAAGAGGTTGCTATGGAGTCGCAGAAAGCTTGACTCACATTTGTGTTTTTATTTCCAGGTGGCTTGACAAGATTTTTTTTTTCAAAACAGATTTTATTGTGTCTTACAGCCATACACAACCAGGTGGCTCCTGGAATATTGACATATACATAGTTATGCCGAATGGAATTGCTGATATCAACAGTTATATTTCCAGATTCAACTATAACGCATATAAAAACTAGCGCCATGTTGTTAATAACATTACCAAATTTCATCTGCCCGCTGCCCCCCCATTCTTTGCAACTGAAGAGATAGACTAAGGAAGCTTCCCCCCCCAACAACTACTCCATTATCTCTGTAGACTGCGAGAGCGAGGCAACCGGTTCAAGGTAAAGACCTCGGTAGTCTGCCCGTTTTTTCCATATTTTTGAATGTTTCTGAGGGCATCCTCTCACTTTAAAAATTGGTAGTTCCAAGCCCATACAGAAATCCATTCCCCTCCTCCACACCTCCACTCGGGGAGGGGATGAGGCCCTCCACGCCCTGGCTACGTTGCGCTTCGCCATTGTACGGCCCAAGAACAATAGAACACGTTTATACCTATTACCTCCTATACCCTCTGTGATGTTCAAGAGGGCTAGTTTTGGCAAGGTGGGGACGTCCCATCCCAGGACCTCCGAAAGGGATCTTAAGACCGTCTGCCAAAACCTCTGAAGCGCCGTACACGGCCAGACTGTATGAAACCAAGTGCCCTTCTCAGAATTACATCTCAAGCAAGTAGGGGAATCCACCAAACCGGCCCTACACAGGCTGTGCCTAGTGAAGTAGACCCGGTGGAGGTATTTAAATTATATGAGTCGAAGACGTGATGCTATTGCCGCACCACGCGGGGACTCTAATGCTTCAGTCCAATCATCCCCGTCCAGTTGTCACTGGTCACTCTGCCTTGTCTCTTGAAGTGTATCTAATTTTGTGTGGCTGTTGATAACTATTGTGTTATTTATTTTGGTAATCTTATGATTGCCTAAGTCTCCCATAAAAACCTTTGCTTCAATGGGGTTGAACTCTGGCAGGGCTTCCAGGTGTAGAATTGACGGTGAGAGGGCATGCCGGAATTGGAGATATTTATAGAATTATGTATTGGGCATACCAAATTCCCTCTGAAGCTCCTGGAATGATTTTAAAATTGGTCCCCGCCTGACCACCCCCAACGTGGAAATGCCTATGTTCTCCCTTCCACTGAATCCGGTCAGCGTCGAGAGTTGAGGTAGAAGACCATTACGCGATAGGGGGGTCTCCCTGGTCAATCGCCCCCACCATCCCAAGCGGCGTAGGACCTGCCTCCATAATGTGAATACAGTCCTTGTCGCCGGCGGGAGGGTTCACAGTGTCGCTCCAGAGTAAATAATTGTGTGTAGTGTTATCTCACCCATTAGCCAGCGTTCTACCGCGTACGCCCGGTTCTGCCTATCTCCATACCACCAGTCATTTAACACCAGAAGATGGGACGCTGCATAATATGCCTGAATATCTGGAGTGGCCATTCCCCCACAGTATGTAGATTGGAAACAAGTTCTCAGGGCAACCAGGGCGGATCCCCCACCCCAAAGGAATTGACCCAGCAATGCGTTCATCTGCCTGAACCATGTAGTCGGAATTGGATATGGGCGATTCTGTATCTGATACAGTAGGCGAAGGAGGGAGACCATTAAAAAAATTGCAGACCTGCGGAATAGGGACAGGGGCAGGTGAGACAAGGTTCTGATTTGTGTTTTAGTCTGCGTCATCAATGGGGCCAAATCTCTGTCACCTAAGTCAGATTGGGAGGGAGCTAGAAACACCCCAAGGTACCTGAACCCTTCCGCGACCACCGTCACCTCCCTGGACCAAGCGCCCAATTCTGTTCCCCCCCCCCACCCCCTTAGAGGCCAAAGGAATGATTTGCGGGCATTCATATAGAGGCCAGATGTTTCTCCAAAAATCTGCCTGATGCAAAGTATCCTAGACCCTGACCGATTGAAATCAGTGAGGAAAAATAGCACATCATCCGCATAAAGCACTATGCGGTCGAAGATGCCTGGGGCCCATTCAAAACCATGAAGTTGGGCATCTATTCTGACCCATGCTGCAAGCGGCTCCATAGCGAGCGCAAACAGATATTGTATTGTATTGTAATTGCATTTGTATAGCGCTTACTACCCCTGACGAGGCGTCGAAGCGCTTTTCGGCGAGTAGCACGCTACTCCGGGACCCATAGAGGATTAGTGTTGAATTAGTATAGTGAAACATGCAAGTAAATTTTAAGTGGTGGATATGTTAGTCAGTTATTTGGATTCGGAAGGATAGCAGAAGGATAGAAGAGAAAAAAAGGTTTGTATTTATATAGCGCTTCTTACCCCTGATGGGGTTTGAAGCGCTTTTTTTTTTGGTGAGTAGCACGCTACTCCGGAAACCCATAAAGGATTAGTGGTGAATTAGTATGGTGAAATATGAAAGTAATTTGAGTGGTGGATATTAGTCAGTTATTGTGCAGGGAAGTTTAGGGAGCACCATAGGTGCCCCCAGACCCCATAGTGGAGGGTCAGGTGGGGAAAGGGGCCCTGCTAGGATCCCCCAAAGACACTCTCAGACTGCCTTTTCATGTCAGAAAGTCTGACATGAAAAGGCTGTCAGAAAGTGCCATCATAATCTGGACAGCGGAGCCGAGGCTGGCTCTTCCGTCATTCAAGGGATTATGGTATTTTCTGATGCACCGACAGACTCCTTTAGCCCCTCGGAAGTGCTTCGGACGGTCCTTCCTCCCGATGCCTCTGCCCGCCACATCATAATGTGGCAGGCAACTGCAATGTCAGATGTTGTGGGTCCGACACCAACATCGTTATCAGCCCCTTTATGTCAGGGTTATGTTACTTTTCTTACGCAAAACTGATGCAAAGGGTTCAGTTGGGATTTACTATCCAGCCCAAAATGCGATTTGCGATGGATAGTAACCCAAGCAATGCAAAGTTGCACAATGCAAAGTTGCGCCTTACGTTATGTCGTTTGATGGGGCATTCCATGGGTGGTGCATGGATGTTCCCATGCATCCACTCATGGGCTTTGAATCAAATCCATGTCTACAAAGAACTGTAGATCGGGCTTTGTGCTACAATCCTACGCCTCTTCGAGGCCGGCGCAACAAGGAGAAATATTTTCATTTCTCATTGGTTTTCTCACTTTGCATGTATGCTGCCTTGTACAGCACACATACAAAGTGGGAAAAGTCTTAAAGCATAGCTTTTGTACTGGAGGGACCCCTTCCAGTCAATAACCTCTACTCCAGACAACACAAACAACCTTGTATCATGGCACAAGGGTAGGATGACTGTGTTGGTTCATTGCTGTCTAAAGTAAGTCAGCGCAGGGAGAGTGGGATCAGTGCCACTTCTTGTAGATGTGGCGCTGTTCTGCTCTCCCCCTTTCACGCAGCACAGCAACTTTACCTGCTGCCTTGCAGTGTGTGACTTCTTGATAATTTAGGGCCTAAACCTTGTGAACCCGGTAGATGATTTATTTTAGAGTGTTTTTAACAAACGATTTTGGTTTGAAATGTGAGCAAGCCAAATAAGGCTTGCATTACAGTATAAAAAAAGAAAAAACGGAACATCTAAATGTGACAGAAATTAGAACTAAGAAGCCAGGAAATACCCAGATTTTTAAAAGGAAAAATGAAACAGTAGGCATAGGGCAAGAACCCTTATTTATTAATGTAAGTGCAAGCTTGGTGCTAGTTTTATGTTTAATCACTGCAGGAAAATGTGTACAGTGGTAGGAAGTCAGGCGCCCCATGACATAGTTGCAGCACAGGCTATGAAAGGCAGTGACATTAAGGTGTTCTACTACAATATTGCAGATTTAATAATGACGTGCGCTTATATGGACACCACAGAATTAACTACCAACATATTATCAAGGTAAGTTAATGTAAAGTTAAGAATAATAAATCAGCACTTTCTTATATATAGATACATTAATAGTTCATATTGTGGACTCCATATATGCACAGGTTAATAATTTTGAGCTCTAAATTGTGACATAACACCACCTGTAGCTTTGTTTCATGATAGTCTTGGGGGTAATCTCTCTATGGCCCATAACAGCCCGAAGTGCCACCCTTTGTACGGCATCCTTCTGTCAAGTATCCTCCAATCAGGGCCCATCGTCACAGGGTATTGATTGCACGATATGGAGGAAATTCCTCTTCAGATGTAGTAAGTGCAAAATAAAAGCAATTGCTATACAATACAAAATATGACACACAATACCCATAAATCTCAGTGGTTGGGCAGTCGACTGCAGTTCATACAGACTTTATAATAATTTCCCTATACTGATCGACACTCTCATGCTCACATACGACAAAACTACTATGGGTCCTGCCCATCACCCAGTACTGTACCAGTCCACAGCAATAAACCACCCATAACAGACTGAACAGGCACGGAACACCTGAAGAGATCCTGTCACATGCCACTGGCCAATGGTAAACTTTAAATTAGTTCGCCACTGCAGGTCCCTGCTAGAAATTTGTTATTACCACCTTTCGATATCTCACAATGGCTATCAGATATGGGATCGTAGTAACAAAGTCCATCCCAGCAGATCTCCGATCCATGTCTTCCTCCAAGCTATGCCTGCTCAGGACCATAAACTTTAAATAGCATTTCTCAGAATGGACAACCCAGTGCAGTAACCAAATAAGTGCACTATGAATATAAGAAATATCATAAAAGGACCTGTAGATCTGCTAGCTTACTGCCTGTCTCTCAGACTTCTTCATCCATCACACTACTACACACAGCGTCCCATAACTGCACCACATCGGTCATCACACAAGACATGGAAACACTTTCCACACAGGATCAAAATAAAGATAACACCCTTCCAACCACACACCCCACATGGTTTAGTGTGCTACCCATATAGACAAACGCTTCAGCACCCCACATCGGAATAGTAAGTGCTATATAAATGTCCCAATACAAAGGAACGTTGACAGGTGCTGCATTACATTTTCTTCACACAGCTGTTGTCCTACTGAGAACTAAAAGGCCAGAGTCCCCATATAAAAATAAAGAAGACAGACAAGTGTACACTTTTCGTGCTGAAAGGCCAACATTTGCCTCGACTACTTAGACTGCATCTTTGAATTTTAACAGGGGTCCATCCGGTTCAATGCAGCATGCATTGGATAAGAGAAGCCAAGGCAAATATCTTACACAAGGACAAACATCTTTTCCCAAGATCACACAGAAAGCAGACACAAGAAAATGGACTCAAAAATATAGACAAAATGTCGACTTTGAAAACAGGCCCACATTTTTTATAGCAAGACATTCTGTAATCTCTAAATCCAACTAAATGGTACTGTAAAACCGAAATACTTTCTTAACCTAATTTCCGTCCATGACTATTTAGGAAAAGTGAGTGAAAGTGGATTTAGGTCGTGACGTTTTGGGAGGTTTATTTATGTATAATAGATGTTTTGGGAGTCGAGGTTTTTGAGTCTGCTGTAGCTGGCCACATGTTTCAATCTATGTTCACTTCTCACTTGCTGCTCTTGTCACACTGATCCAGAAGTGAGCTAAATTGACAAATCATATCCTCACGGCAGCCTCGAATATTTGCATGGCTTTTCATTCGATTCTTCTGGTATGTACTCATATACTGCTCAGTGTCTCTGGTACTAGCTGCCTGATGTTCAAATAGTGTGGTTTAATGCACTATTTCTAGCCAGGTATTTTTCCTGAAGGTGTGCTAAAGGCCCACAATTTATAAATAGCAGTTTATGCTTGGCAGTGTTGTACTGTTTACGAGCAATTATGCGCCAATTCTGCAGTGACATTGTCACCAATGAGGGGTGTAGAAATAGCATGTGCACTGACTGATCATTGCAACAACAAAAAATTAATTTATACAAACATCAGATGAAGGCAGGTGCAAAATGGCCCGTAGGAGAGCAAAACTGCCTGGCACATGTGCATTTCATATAAACTGCCACTGGTGTCGGCCCAAAAATTGTTGAATTGCTGATTTATTTACCAAAGAGTGCTTATTCCTGCAGGTATAGTCTTAGTTGGGGGTCTCACCTCGAGCTCCCCATTCCAAGCAATCAATATCACAATTTCGAGTCCTTCTTTAAATCCCCCCAAGTCTAGTCTTTCATCATTCAAGAAGACCATGGGCATTGGCAGCACCAGTGTGCCAAGATGCACATAAGCCAAGTCCTATTGTCTATTAAAGTATGGTAGCCATGCTGCGAGATGCAGATAATGTTACACCAAAGGTAGGTCAGTCCCGCCAAGAAGCACAACTATTTTCTATTAGAACACTGGAACACTGGAATGTGGAGCACTCCATTGAATACAATGGAGTGCTCCGAGCTTCATCGGGCCGGTAGAAGCCCGCAGAGCAACATTCCAATGCTGTTTTTGTTTACAGCTGCTGCTGTGAACAAAGGCCTGTCGGAGCCCGAGGGGATTTAAAGTAACTAGAACATTCTGCCCTAATAGCCTTAGAGCACTCCCAGTGGGCTCCACCAGCCACCAAAGGCCCGCTCCCTTGTTAAAGGCCCGAGCCGAGTGGGCCTTTAATTGTAGGCAGAGCCCACTAGGTCGGACTCCAATACTATATTAGAACATTGGAATGTTGAGCACTCCATTGAAGACAATGGAGTGCTCCGGGCCTCTAATGGCCGGTAGAGGCCCGAAGCATCAACATTTCAATGTTTGTTCATAGCAACAGCTATGAACAAAGGCCACACAGAGCCCAAGGGTATTTCAGACCCCTCGAGCTCCTTCGGGTCTTTGTTTTACAAATTAGAACATTCTGCCGTCTAGGGGTGGAATGTTCTAATAGCCCAAAAGACCTCCGCAGCAGGCTCTACTGGCCATCAAAGGCCCGATCCCCCGTTTAACCCTTTGGCTTGGGCCTTTAACACCGGAGCAGGACTCTAGTGGCCGGCAGAGCCCGCCATGACGGGCTCCAAGGCTATATTAAATCTGGCGGACATGCTGAGAGATGCAGATAATGTTAGACTAATGGTACTTAAATGAGGAGCGTGGCTGGGTTAAATTCTGCGCATAACCATAAAGTAAGTAGGGTTTCCTAATTCCTCTGAACGCTCCCAAGGATAAAGAAGAAACGACCACCCACGCTCCAAAGAATTCTGTGGACTAAAAGGTCCCAAAATTATATGTAACAATCAGCCTTTATCCTGAGCAGAAACAATAATGTCCAAGAGTTCGAAAATGTGTAGTGGGTGAAAACCTTCTTCTTTAATTCCAAGTTGTCACTTCATATCTCATGAAAATCACATCCAATAGTGCATCGTTACAGTGGTTGATACAGTCACAGCCAGATGATAGATGTAGGCAACACGTGTTTCGTCATTGGGTCATCACCCATCGACTTCCTCAGGGCAATACTATGTAGAAACAAGCATTGGCATAGCCAATAGGTCTCGCCTTTGGGAGCTTATAAGTATTTAGCCATGCAGCACATTATCCTTGGTGCTGTGCCGCCATGAATTGAAGAGTTATATAATTACTGTACGCTGGGTGATGCAGTCCTTAACTCATATGCAAAACCATGCATATATAAACACACAAATATATTCACTTATGGTATGTATGTTTACATGTATTATTGCATGGTTGTTTTCATACATACCCACATTCGAATATACAAATAAATCTATGGATACACACATGCGTGTTTATACACAGTAGAATTATTTATACGTCTGTGTGTGTGTGTGTGTATATATAGACATTCACATATACATACAGAATACATACGGCCATAAACATATATTCAGGCACACAAACTTACATATACAGGTACCGATACACATATATTCATTTTATTATGTAGTACTAAGTAGCACTTTTCGGTTACTCCAAAGCGCATAACAAATTGAAAAAAATACTGCAAGATAAAAGGAAGCGATGGTGGAGTCCGACGGGACGAGGTAAGTGACCTGTGAGTCACATATTCTTCGAATGCGCCACCTTTCTTGCTTGAGATGAGTGGTATGCTAATCACACACATGCACACGTTTATACACACACACACGTTAAGATATATGTGTGCAAACACACATCATTGCACATACATTCATACTACGTGTGTATATATGCACATACTTACCTCTATGTATACATCCACACACATTTACATATGATATATCTACATAAACACACTTTTATTCATATGTGTGTGTAAACGCCCGTAACCTAAGCATTTTCGACTGTCTATCTCTGTAACTGAAGAAAACATTTTTATTTTATAAAAGCGCGCTGTCACACGGCGCGTTTCCCTTCATTGTTGGAGCCAGGTAATATTTTTGGTAAGAAATATACTTATTGTGAGTCTTTGCGGCAGCCTGCACAGACAAGTGCAGGCAGCACCTGAAACCGAGTGTTGCGATGTCTCGGAGAACCGCGAACCCCAGAGCAGCCCTCTGCTGAGGGTGCAACAGCGGGCAAGAGCGGGGGTGACCAAAAAACACGCGCACCGAGGCTGTAATATCTGTATATAAGAGTCGTATATAAGCCAGAAGCCGAGGGCCAAAATTCAGTCTACTTAGAAGTGCAAAGAGGTAGGTCCAACTAAGCGAGTCAAACGCATTATCAATGTCTGCTAAAAGCAGGGCCGCCGGACACTCCAAACGATCTACTGCCGCAATAGCATTATGGGCACGACGGATGTTGTCTCGTAGCGCGGCCAGGCATAAAGCCCGCCTGGTCTGGGTGGATGAGGTTTGAGATGTGGGGCCGCAGACGGTTCGCAAGGGCCTTAGCCATCAGCTTAGCTTCAACATTTAATAATGAGATTGGGCGGTATGATGAGTGATGTTCGGGGGGCCTGCCTGGTTTTAAAAAGACGACCATCTCCGCGTGTCTCCAGTCCTGCGAAAGGCAACCAGTATCGATAGCGGCGTTAATCGCTTCCAAGTAGTGGGGAAGGAGTTAGACCGGAACTCCTTGAAAAATTCACTTGGGAAGCCGTTGGGCCCAGGAGCTTTACCAGAGCGCATCTCAATCAGTGCGGACGCAAGTTCGTCAACTGATAGTGGGACGTCAAGTTCTTCCCTCACCTCGTCTGAGAGCGCCTTGGGGGGCAAATCATCTAAGAAACGATGTATTGTGGCCATTGGTAGGATTTCTTTGGGGGCATATAAACCTGTAAAATAGTCAGCAAAGCTCGCGGCAATTCGAGCTGAGTTAGATAATGTTGTGCGGTCCGGGCCCTGGATATCAGGAATGGAGCGTGGCTGCATCGCCCGCTGGCAAAGCCGATGCAGCAGTGTATTAGACTTGTCCCCCCATTGATAGATCCTGCTAAGGGGTAGCGAGCCAAGCCAGCTTGGCCTCCTCTAATAGTTCATTGGAATAAAGCTGTTGTGTGAGGAGTAGTTGTCGGCGTGCTATGTTTCCCTCTGTCCCCCTACTCTCTTGATCAAGGTCAGTGAGTTGAGCCTCTAACTGATTCAGTTTCTCCTGTTTCTTGCGGCAGTGTGCCGCACAGAAGGATATATCTGCGCCCCTTAAGGTGGGCTTCATGGCTTCCTACAGTACCTCCAGGGACACCACAGATCCCGTGTTGTGCCCAAAATATTCTGTGATGGCCTTGTGCATATGTAGTTTATACTGGTGGTCCTTCAGGTGCCACGCCAAGAGGCGCCACCGGAATGCCAGGCAACGCGGACCTAGTGACAGCTCCAGTGTCACTGGGGAATGATCAGAGAGGCCTCTGGGCAATATCTCCGCCCCCCTCATTCTGTGGAGGTATCCCGATGGTATAAAAATATAATCCAAGCGGGCAAAGGAATCCTGTATGTTTGAGTAATATGTAAACTCTTGGGCATTGGGATGTAGTCTCCTCCATGTGTCTATCCAATCTACCTCGCCTGTCATGGACTGTAGCCTTTATTCCTGCTGTGGCACCGACCTCCCACCTCCACGCCATCTGTCTTGAGAGGGGCACATCACGTCATTCCAGTCTCCTCCAGCTACTGTCAGGCCGCATGGGATCTCGGCCCAGGTGCTCGTCAGGCGTTCAACAAAGGCCCAGGTTAGGGGGGGAGCGTAAACACTACTCAGGGTAACTGACTCACCATATAGTATACCTGTTACTATTGCATATCTTCCCTGGGGGTCCAGCCAGGATCTGAGGTGGACGAACGGAGCCCTGCGATGGACCAGGACCGCCACCCCGCGGGAGCCCGTCGTGAATCCGGAGTTATACGCCTGGTCATATCCAAACCAGGACAGATAGGGCGCCTTTTTACCCATGAGGTGAGTCTCTTGTAGGAGTAGGACATCAGCTCTATACCACTTGGACTGTCGGAGTATGGCACCTCATTTAATCTTGTGTAACATGCCCGCACATTCCAACTGACTATATGTAGTTCCATCCCGGGGGTCTCTGTCACTGTCTGAGGCGCAGGCCTAGAAGAAGCAATTGTATGTAGGGAAACCAATATACGACCGCCATTTGAGGGCATGCGTGCATCAGGTGTAAGAGCATGGCATTAAAAACAACATTAACAACATAAAACTGCCCAGAGAGAATCTCACCCTCCCCAATACCTCAAAACTGTTGAAGTATCTGTTGCAGCAGTAGGGTGGTCACAGCCCCAACGGGGGTCTCTGATCCCGCCCCGCCAATGGATCCCAAGTAACTGTCCCTGAGACATTTAAGGGTCTTTATAGTCAAAAGATGTCTCTAAAGGGATGTAGCCAATGGGTATAGCGCCTCATCTTACACATCATCTGTCTCTGGTTACTGTCTTAGAGACCGATCATGGAAGTTCATTTCCGCTGGGAGTCATCTGACTTTGCATGGGACTGGTTACGGGTTCTGGATCTGCGCTTGCACCAAGATATATGCTTTCGTTCGTCTTTGGACTTGGATGATTTGTAGCTTCCATCTATGGACGATGAATCCGAGTCTAGCCTCGGGGGTGGGGTGCATTTGTCGTGATAGTTTCATCTGTCCAGGCAAACACCTCCGGTGCATCAAAGAATAGAGATTGCGATTTATAGGACACTCTAAGGCAGGCCGGATATAACAGGGCGTATTGGAGTTTCAGGGCATGGAGCCAGGCCTTCGCCTCCGCAAAGGATTGCCGTCGTTGTTGGACCATCTTCGTATAGTCCTGGAATATCATTATGCGGTGTGAAGTATAAAAAAGGAACTCTTTGAGCCTGGCCTGCCGCAGGATTACATCTCGATCGTTGTAATTAAGAATTTTAACGATGATCGGTCGCGGTCAGCTCCGGGCGGGGGTTTTTGAAACAGGGCCCGGTGAGCTCGTTCTATCACGGAGCCAGTGGGAAGCCATTCCGTAAGCCACGTCGCAAGAAATTGTTCCGTGTTATTACCTTCGCAGCCCTCCGGAAACCCCACGAAGCGGAGATTGTTTCTTCGCACGCGCCCCTCTGCATCTTCCACCCGCTCTGCCAGGCCCTTCGTGATTGATTCCATGGCAGAGACTTTCTTTTGGACGGTGACTACTGAGTCTTCCGTTGATGAGATGCGAGTTTCTGGCTCCATGATTCGTTCAACTGTGTTGCGGAGATCCTGGCGAATAGGCATGACATGAGAGCCCACAGCTCCAATTTTCACATCAAGCATGTCCCTGGATTGGGTAATGGCCGCCTTCGGGCTGCGTTGTCTGGCATGGTGACTGCCTGATCTCCAGATGTTGTCGCCGGGGTTCCAGTCACAGCGTATCTATCCAGCGTGCTCTGTTTAGATCCGGTCCCCGGCGGCTTGTCTTTCATCATAGCGCGATGACAAGGGGGCCCTTTGATGAGGATACGTTCCTCCCAACCGGGAGGGGTGAGGACCACTTAGTGGGACTGGCGATTGTCCTGCAAGCCACCCCTGAGCGCACTCGGTCTCCTCGGCGGACAACCTTCGAGGCAGCCCGCCTCTTTTAGGTGATGTAGTGATGGTCATATAGGGCACCCTCTCTACTGCGTGGGGAGCCCAACGAGAGCCCCCTACCTTCTCTCTGCAGGGAAAATCAGGTAGTTATGCCTGGCGGGTCGTAGCCCCGCAGATCTCCTGGTTCGTCTGTTCCAGCTCCTGCAGGTCATTTATAGATATTCCCCCTTCCCTCATGCTGCATTAGGTGCATGGAATGACAGCACGCCGCGGCCCGATCTAGCCGCCGAATCCCGCAGGCCGCCCCGGTATGGTCGCTGGTATACAGTACTACGGGCCCAGGGCTCCAGCCCGTCTATGTGACCCCCCCCCGGCACTCTACGGTTGAGCGTAGGCCAGCCCAGGACCCTAGCTCACCAAACTGCTGTCTCGGGCCTTTCGTCTCGGGGCCCAGGGAGGGGGCCCACATGTCGCCGCCACGCCGCGGGGATCCGCAGCCGCTCCACCCCACGCCTCAAGTCCGGGTAGGCCGACTCGTATCAGACGTGCCCCGGGGACATCAGGGAGCCAAGGAGTCTCCACGGCCCGACTCGACCGCCGGGTGGGGAGCCCCCAACCGTATGCCGCGGACCTTCACCTCATGTAGCGGCCTCGGGGGCCGGGCCCACGATCTGGAGCGCCGCTCCGGCGTCCCAGCCTCTAACACCGGTCCCGTGTCAGGGTCGCGCACTGCAACCGTCTTCTTCCTGGGGGGAGGCCGGAGAAGGCCGTCCCTCTCTCCACAGCGCCAATCTGCCCTCAGGCCGCAGAAGGTCCTGCTATCGCTCCGTCTCTGCGGCCGCTGTGTTTTTGCTCTCGGTGCAGATCACCACGCTCGATGCAGCAGGCAGCCCCAGGTAGCTCAGTGCGGTCTTAGAAATTAAAAAAGTGTATTGATGCGGCAGGATAATTAAAGGATTATGACATGGCTACGGGAGCTCGCCTAGAGCGCGTCCGCCATGTTGGACCGCCTGGCCACGCCCCCCTGACAAGATTTTTTACTGTGGCGAATAGTTCTTTTGTTGAGTTTTTTGAAGCTTCAATTCTGTTGGTATAGAAGCCAGTTCTCTCAGTTTGAATAAGCATCTTGTAGGTGCCTCAGGATTGTTTGTACAGTTCCTTGTCAGTGGAGTTATAATTAAGTCTTCAATTTCTTTCCAGCCTGCGACAGGACTGTATCTGGAGTATGACTCTCTGTGAACCAGGGTTCTGAGGGCATAGTTCTTAATTTCTTTTTACTATTTTTATCTGGTGCTATGAAGTCCATAGAGGAAGTAATCCATTGATCAAAAGATAATGCAGCCTCATTAAGAGCCATGAAAGGCATAGGGTAGTTTTGAGCTAACGATGATTTCAGAGCTTCAGGTGTAATCTTGTGTCAAGAGCGAATATGACTGACTGCCTTCTGCAAAGCAGAGATTGATTTCGCCGTGCAGAAGATGTAGGTTTCAAGAGTGAATAGGACAGCATAGTGATCTGACCAGACCAAAGAATGGGGAGGTGACGTGAGAAGAATTGTTTTTTCAGAGAAAATGCCATCCAGCAGATGACCTGCTGAATGAGTGGCACCTGATACCCGTTGGGAGAGACCCATGTTCTCCATAATGTCTATCAGATGGAAAGCATTCTTGCCATTGACGTCTTCCAGGTGAAGATTAAAGTCGCCCAAGATGGGAAAATTAGTCAACTGAACCATGGTGTCTAGGATCTGGCTGATAGCATGTATGGAAGCTATCTTAGGGCCTGGGGGTCGATAAATAAGCAAGCCATCAAATGAGTGATGATTTGTAAGCTGTATTTTAAAAGATAGCGCTTCTAGATCATTAAGGCAGCAATGATTAGTGAACGTGCTTTTCATTTCACTTTGATAAATAATGGCTAAGCCGCCCCCTCTTTCGTTTATACTGTCTATGTATAGAAAATCCTGTGGGAACTGCGGTTGCCATTTCTGGGTCTGAGGCTGTGTCTGCCCAGGATGTGGGAAAACTGGCATGGTGTCTGGTGCTGAGCACGGTCCGAGCGCGGATGGGCGCAGACGGGCTTGCCTTAGGCGCACCAGCCGCGCGCCTGCGCTGGCAAGTGATTTAATTAGGCCTCCATACAAGGGGGCATGGCTAGAAATGCTAGCAGTGGAGCGCGGTGCAAATTACCTTAAAAACTGCTGGGGAAAGGAAAAGGGATCAAGCCTAGGGTCCAGCCATCCTGCAGACCATCACAGACTCCCCTGTGAAGAACAGTTACTGGAAAAAAAATAAAAGCAAAACAAAGTGATGCAAAATTTAAAATGAACAAATAATTAAAACAGGAGAGCATGAGAATGGGCCCTTTCCAAGATGGCGCCCGAAATACTGGGAGCCAGGCAACTCCGAACTGGTATTGAGTGCCTAACGCATCCGATTCACCTACAAGGAAAGTAACACTGGGCGAGACTGTAGCAGTCTCAGATGTGCCCCAGTGACCCCTCTACCTCCTTTTCTGCCTGACGGACTCACAATTACTGCTTTATGGAAGGCGATAAGGGTGGGATTTATTATTTATGTTCTGGTTTCAAGTTACTGCCGGAAGCTAAGTCCCATTTTCAATAATTAAACTGTGAACCTCTTGTGGATGTTTTGCTGCTGATCTCACATTTAGCTTATGTGCAATAGAATGGAAGCTAAGGAACCTAGGTTAATTCAAAAGCCCACAATAAAAAACACTACCTCTAGTGTAATTTCCTTGGAAAACGCCAAAGAGAACCTGGTTTAAACAAGCATTGGCAAAACCAATAGGTCTCGCCTATGCAAGAGCTATTGCCAATGTGTTTTAGCCATGTTGTGCACTAGCGCTGCTGCTGTTCAGCATGGCTAAATGTTAGTGGTGTAGAGGAGAGTGGCATGGAGTGTAGTAGAGTGGAATGGCGAAGAGTGGCATGGAGTGTCGTAGAGTGGAATGGCGAAGAGTGGAGTAGAGTGTTCTAGAGTGGAGTAGCATAGAGTGTTGTTCATTGGAGTTGCATAGAGTGGAGTCGCATAGTGGCGTACATAGGTGTGGCGTAGGGTAGACTGCTGTAGAGTGCATTGGCATAGAGTGTTGCCAGGTATAGTGGCGCAGGGGTCAGTGATATAGAATTCAGCGGCGTACAATGCAGCACCTTAGAATGCAGTGGCGTAGATTAGAGTGTTGTAAAGTAGAGTGCAGTGGTGTATAGTGGAGTGGTGCAGAGTAGAGTAGCCCAGAGTGCAGTGGCATAGAGTGGAGTGCTGCAGAGTGGCGTAGAGTAGAGTGGCATAGAGTGCATTGGCGTAGAGCGCAGTGCTGTAGAGTAGTGTTGATAGAGTGGCATAGATTGCAGTGGCATTGAGGGCAGTGTCGCAGAGTGAAGAAGTGTAGAGTATTGTAGAGTGCAGTGGCATGGAGTGGCATAGAGTAGAGTGGACTGTTGTAGAGAGCATTGGCGTAGAGTGTTGCAAAGCATAGTGGCATAGAGTGCAGCAGCGTACAATGAAGTGTCGTACAATGCAGCGTCATAGAATGCAGTGGCGTAGATTAGAGTGGTGCATAGTAAAGTGCAGTGGTGCAGGACAGAGTGGTGTACAGTGCAGTGGTTTAGAATAGTGCAAAGTGGCATAGAGTGGCAGAGAATGCCATGGCATGAGTGGAGCGATGCAGAGCGCAGTGGCATGGAGTAGAGTGTTGTAGAGTGCATTGGCATAGAGTGCAGTACTGCAGAGTAAAGCGATGTAGAGTTCAGTGGTGTAGAGTGCATTGGCGAAGAGCACAGTGGCGTAGAGTACAGTGGTGCAGAGTAGAGTGCAGTTGCATAGAGTGGGGTGGCGTTGAGTAGAGTAGATTGTTTCAGAGTAGAGTGAAGTGGCGTGGAGTGGTGCAGGGCAGAGTGCAGTGGTGTAGAGTAGAGGGTGTAGAGTAAATTGGGGTTGAGTGCAGTGGCATTGAGTAGATTAGAGTGGCATGCTGTGGATTGTTATAGAGTGCAGGGGCTTAGAGTTGAATGTTACAGAGTAAAGTGCACTGGCGTAGAGTGTATTGGCATAGAGTGCAGTGGTGGAGAGTGGTGTAAAGTGGAGTGGTGCAGAGCGTCTGGAGTGGCGTAGAGTGGAGAATGCATGGTGTGGTAGCACATTGCCATTACAGGCTACACATTTTCAATTGAAATGATCATTACATTAGCACATACAGTGTTACTAATAAAACTATACAGCCCACAAACGATAATGTGTGGAAATGGCATCAGCTAGTGTATTGATTTGATCATATTAAAGTTTTTGTTTCCAACACACTTCAGGATTAACAACAAATTTGCTTCTTGTGTGCGCTCCGAATTATATATTCTGAAATGCTTGCACAGTTATTTGAAAGTTCATTAAAAAAAATCCTACCCCCAGTGTCCAGCAAGATTGTCGCATAAATCCTCTCACTTTGAAGTCAGAGAAAGAAAAGTAAACACCATGCTCTCTCAGAAGAGAGAGCCTGACATTTGACCTAAGTGTTTGAATGCTTAGCAAACGTGACAAGATACGAACAGTATTTACAGGCCTGTTTACAGAAAGGAGCACTTGTGGAAGAATGCAAGGGGAGTTGGTGTGGAAAGGCTTTGCTCCTTGGGAGGAACGGGCTCTCCATGCACAACCTAAAACAAATAAAGCCAGCAAATAGAAGGCCAGAAAATGTGAGTTATAAACCACAAAGCCAATAGTAAGCAAAGGGCGGAAGGAATGCATTCCCAGGGAAGCTTTCTGAATCTCCCCAAGATATCTTTAGCAAACCAGACAGCTGTGCTGCCTGGTACGCTTTAAATGAAGGCGTCTCACTGGCATATAATACTATAAAAAAAATAGACTGGGAATTTTGTCCTTCCAGAAAGTGTCAAAATGAACCGATTTGCTGTACTTCAAAACCTCAACTCAATGTGCATCCATAAAACAGCATACTGCACAATTCACATGCGGGAAAACATGTTTTTCAGTGCGCCAGGGACGAACAAAGGGCCAAACACAAACTGTTTCAAGGCACTTCACTTAAAAGTCAAGCATGTGGCCTTGCAACATCATTGACGCTTTAAAACCACATAAAATAATATTATTGGAATAGAACAGCGCAGGAGAAAAACGTGTTAGAGTAAAATATTATGTTAATCATTTACCACTTAATAACATGTATAGCACATTTTGATGCACTCCTGGGGGTTGGTTTGTCTGCGATCAGATAGTTTAGTCAAGGGGTTAACTCAAAAATTTGAACCGGTCTTCTGGTTCTAAGGGCAATTACAATTAAGCCATCAGATCACAACTACCTTGAAGAAAACAGCGAATCTATGACCGAGTGTTGACAAACTCCCCCTTTATTGTTTTCTCTCAGTGGGAAGCAGCACTTTGATTTCATCCAGTCTCCGTGCGCTCCCCAGTGGAACCTAAAATTATGTCAGCAGAGCATAAAACGTCATCCAAAGGAATATGGATTGTTGCCTAAAATACAAAAATATCAAGAACTCCTTATTAAAAAATACAATTGGGGTGCATTATATAATACACATACATGCCACTTATATTGTACACATAAATAGTTATACAATAGTTGCTTTCCATAAAATTTGTATACACATATGTACATGAAGAATTCCCTTTTGGCTAGTGTTTAATGCATAGATTCACAGGAGCGATGAATTCAAGAACTGTAGTTTCCTCAAGTGAAAAGTTACAATATATGCAATATTTATTGTGCTTTGTGAAGCATGGGAAACAACCACTGAAGCAAGCAAACCAGCTCCCAAGTTGAACTGAGCTATAGAAACGAGCCCACAGCAGCTCAGGAACTGTGTGTGTGTCCTGGAAGCTGCAGCAGTCTGGGCTGAAACACACGGCTGGAGGGGGCGTTTTATCCCACCTCTTTTTATTTTTTTGGAAAGACAATGCAATTATGGTGGTAGAAATACAGAGACCTTAATACATTATACAAAAGTATATATTTCGGAACAGGAGCTCACACTTGGGGACATCTACAGTGCCACGCAGCTGCGGTTAGCATCTAAGGGGCAGTTGCATGACACAATGAATATAAAGCGAACCTGGTCATTGCTTTGTTGGCTTCCTGCGAGGAAATAACGTTCATAAAATGATGGCCAAGTAAAGAAAGTAACAAAGATGCCCTTTCTACGAAATTTAAAGATACGCTGAGTGTCACATGTAACCTGCAGATCACTGCGTTGCAGTGGGCTGTATTTAGATTCATCCTGATTTCACATGCTGCCTGAACTGCCGTCCGTGACTTGTGTAATAGAATGTTAGCCCTATGAATGTTGCGTGCTTGCTGTGGGCACAGATCCTACTCCACAAAAAGCAGCAAGACGACGGACTGCCAAAGATCCGGAGCAGTAGGGGTCATGGAGGAGCTGGGGCACTATCCTAGGATGACGCGAGTTGCTGGGAGAAGAAAAGGGAATGGAAGGAGGACGGACAGGGAGGGTGCAGCAGGCAGACTGTCTGGAAGCTGCAGTGAGCGAGCTCTCTGACGGGTTGGATGGAGCTTGTAAAAACACGAGCACTCGTGTGAAGTGCTCAAACAGAAAGAAAAAAGTAGCTCCTAAATTGGGAACGGTGGATGCACACAAGTACTTGCCCATTGCCCTGGGGGAGGCCTAAACACAAGACCGCGGCATGACGCATGCATACCATGGACAAATGGGGACAAAGGATATGAAAGTCACAATGGAGCAAGCAAATGATAAACATATGGGTAAGGCTGAAGCCCACAGATTGAAAACAACATGTCTCTTAAAGACAGCACCGGCACCTAAAAATGGAGCTACAATGGTTTTGGAATTAATACTTCTAATCTGTTGCAGCAATCTTGAGAAGATAAGTTATTCAACTGTTTAAGTGATAGTAGCATATGTTTAATGTATTTAAAGCAAATTGATATTTGGGATTAGCCTGGCATTCAGGACCCGAGACATTAATACCCATTAATGTCTATTTTGATACAAATATGTAACTTTGAGGAGATAATTTATAGATAACAATAAAGTCCATGCTTATTCATAAAGTTGCAAATTTCCGAGTTCTTAATTATCCATACCACTCCAGTAATTCCTTAGCTTTATTCTTATTGAGTAAAACAATTATTTTTTGCAAAATCGTCACAAACATGGAAAATAAGATTATGGTATACAGCCAACACGTGTTTTGCAGTCACCCGATTCCTTAATACGCTCCAAAGAATTTCCTTTTTCATATTTTATATTGCTGTTCTAATGGAGAACATCTACCTCATCCATTTAGTGTTCTGGCTTGTCAACCTCGTATTTACTTTATTCACTTTTCTATTTTATACACCGAATCATTCTCCTAAACTTTAATCTCAATGCTGCATTCTCAGCATACAGAATTCAGGCAGCCTGCAATCGATACTCGTTCAATTGAATAAAGTAAACACGAGGTTAACAGGCCAAAAGACTAAACTATGAGGTGGAATTTGTCTGTTGGAACATATGTTTAATTTCTTTGTTGTTGGGTGTGGGACGGAGAAAGATGGCAGCAGTCTCCACAAAGCTTCTTTGAGGCTCTCTTGGAGCATCAGCCTAACAGGGATGAGAGGCAGTACATGAAGGCTGGCTGGCAGGAGACAGGCTATGAGTGGGAAAGCAATACTGGGATTTTGATTCGCCCTCTGAATATTAAACGAGCTGCATGATTTTATTATTTTATTTTTTCTCCCCCTCTTTTTACCCTGGTGCCATTCTCTCCCTTCTCCAATATCCTAAGGGGCTGTGGGTAGTTAAAGAAAATGATTTTGTTCCTTGATTTTGTCTCAACGTATGTTTGTCTGGCATGGGAGGCAGTTAGTCACTGGGGAACAGAGTGGAAAGGCAAACTTGACTTAAACAGACTGAAGCCTGATTGTTGGTCACTGTTACAATGCAGAGGCCAATTATTGTGAGGAAGCACTTATATACCTAGTTTGTGGGATCCGATGCAGAGGATGAGGCACCTGGAGAGAGGATGCTCCGTTAAATCTGGATGCCAGCGAAGTGAGAGTCTTGGACCTTCTGAATCCCACACACCTGCTAGATGTTCAACTTAGGTTTTTTTTTTCACCTCTGCATTTCCGAGATGGAAGGAGTACCCGAGAGAAATGGACTTGTGGGTGTGAAACCTCATATGTGGGATTGTCTCATAGGGGAATCACAGGCTTGTTGACTGGTTATAATTCAGTAGGGTAATTAGGGACTTAACTAGACATTACCCTCCATGTCAATGATGGAAGGTGATTAGGCGAGTGGTTTAAGTCACACCTTACCATTAGCAACCTATGTATCAAAATCAATACTGCCTACAGCTCCCATGAAGAAATTTCTTCCATCGGACCTAGATGATTTGAATAGTACTGGAGAATCAGTAGAATCTGAGAAAGAGTTTGCCGTGGGGCTCAGTGAGGGGCTCATTTGGGCAGAGAGATTTCTTGTAAGCCCCCTATCCCGCCCCCCTCCTCCAGTTATGAAAAGGGTGCAATTTCCATTTTGGGACAATCCTATCTAAAGGAGAGGCAGGAGATAGGAGCTTTATTTAGCTGAGACTCCAGAGGTTTTTAAGTTTCCCAGTGATGGCAGTTTTATCTTCAAAAGAACAGTGTGCAGTTAAAGAGCTCAGTTTTTTTGCTTTGTCTGGTCCTTCCTTAGTTGAACCTGTAGTTCACGCAGTGCCTATCTGAATCTGTAGTTATGGCTGGTTGTGTGGTGGTGGAGGTTCTGTTATGCTTATCAGTTTGTTGAGTCCCAGTTATCCCCCAAGGCCTTGCAAAAAAGAAGGGATGGAGTATAGCCAGACCAGAGCAAATATGAGACTTGCTTATCTTTGGTTGGGGATGCGGAACAGCTGTTTCTGCCATATCTTGAGAGAACATTGATACCTTGTTGAAAAGCTAGTTTAAATCAGATTTCTGGTGATGCTTCTGGATCTACCTCTTAATCGTGATCCCATTTTTACTAGCTTCTCACAGAAGGGTATATAATTATGATAATATGAAGAATGTTACCACTCTATCTTCCCCCAGCAACCAGGTTCCTTTACAAATTTGGCTGTTCAAATTTGTCCCTTTATCTGATAGAGACCTCTAGCCCCAGATTCCTTACCTAAGAATTATCCCCAGGCGTCAGATCTGAAAATTTGCCTTTAGCAGTACCCCTGCATGCCAGTAGGTGACATTGTTTGGCTCCACGTGGCATTGTCCACGCTGGAAGTGACATGCGTGGTGCCTAAATAGGTGCCAACCCAGCGTGCTGATGTTACTACTTTTCGCGCCAGCCAGCGCAGATCTGAAGAGAACTACCCCCAGTCATTCTTTGACTGACCTTTTTTTTCGACTTTATGTCGAAGTTTTTTTAAAACTTTTTCTCCTGGTGTGGCAGTTAAGTCCAGTAAACCCTCCCCATTCTGCGAACAGATTTCTAGGGTTAGGGCTTTCACTTTTCAGGGCCCTAGTTTTCCACACCAGTGGTCAGTGTTCAGATGCGAAAAGTTGCAAAAAGAAGCTGACGTCAGCGCGCTGAGGTGGCGCCTATTTAGACACCGCGCACGTCCCTTCCGGTGCCGATGACGCCACGAGGAGCCGAACTACGACACTTTCCGGTGCGAAGGAGTACTGCTCAAGAAACATTTCTGGATCTAGTCTGACACTTGGGGATAATTTTGAGGTAGGGAATCTGCGGCTAGATAGTCTCTACCAGATAAGGCGTTGACGAAGGTAAGTAACTTGTTCTTTAAAGTTAGACCTTCATAATTTTGATGCAGAAGACCCCTGACCCCTGGGCCCCAGTGCCACTGCACCTGCTTCACTAATGATAGCTACTTCCTTGAGAAGAAGGCTGTCTCTGCCATCCCTCTCACTCCCATCTCCTTGATGCCAAAACCAAGGTGTGTCTCCTCTGATTCAATTTTCCCCTCTCTTGGGCCATTGCTTTGAGGCCTAAAGCAACATTTGCACAGCAAGTATGCACTGGTCCCTTAAAGCAAGAAAAGAAGAATCAGAACCCCTTTCATAGGGGCCATGGGTAAGCAGGGGGTTACTGGGCCCTACCATGGGGGTTGAGGCCTTTTTCTCCTGATATCCCGGCCCGACTTACTAGGGACTCTGAGCCACTAGGCCGAGTACCCCGTCTGCTCTTGACTCTCAAGATAGCATGCTCCAGGCAGTCCAAGGCTCCCTCGGGGTAGATGGATACAGATTTGTGAACATAGGCTCACAGCTCAACATGTGTGCATCAGCAGCAATAAATCATTGTCTAGCCAATTACTTTTATGAGGAAAAAAAAAGTATTTTATTTCTACTGCTATCCACACAAAGTGGTAATATGACATTCACAAACAATTACACAGCCCTCTTTTGAGGTGGGGGCTCTAGTGTTTGTTTGGCAGTTCCCTGTCCCACTCTCTCCATGCATTAGCAATTGTAATTCATCTCTATTCACTATTGGTAACATCCAGGGTATGCCCCACTAGGAGTCCGAGCCTCAAGAGCCCACTACGACCCTTTTTTAAAGTCAATAGTATTCCAGCCCAATCACGCTCAAATTAGCAACGTGTACCTCTGGGGCTGTTAGGCCCGAAACAAGTCTTTTCCGCACTGGCAGGATGTGGAGTATCCTGAATTCCGGAGTGCGCCCCATCAGCGGGCGCTCACAGCGGCTGCCGCCAAGTTTTCGTAAATCGGCTGCACATGGCTCAGACGGCTGCACTCGGCGGGTTTGGATTCTTTCACTTGCGGTCATGCTTTTGAAGCGACTGTCGGCTTTCTGCAGCTCCTCCTGCGGAGTAAGTGTTCCTTTGGCTCTCCATCTGGGGTGGCTATGACTTTCCTGTCTTGGTTCCATTACCTCACTTCTCCAGAAGGGGAGAAAGGACAAGTCACAGTCCTTGGTGTTCTCAGTGATCCCCCTCTGACATACAGGGTCATTGGAGCTCACTGTCCACGGGCTCGGGCCTGATGAGTATAGTGAAGTTACCCATGGTGGCCCCTCCTGGCATCCGGGGTCGCCATACTGCTACCGCACAAGGCTTCTGCCCTTAGTGCTTGCCAGTATTTTTCTCAACAGACCCTCCTGGCATATGAGGTCACTGCTCAAGGCTTCCACCCTTCTTTCCCATGGCTATCTTCATGGCGGCCACCTCCTGGCATACAGGGGTTGCCGACTCAGTCCTGCACAGGGGCAATGACTCGGTGCAGCAGTCGTTTCCTCACACCTTGCACTGGAAGTCCACTCGACAGTGCTCCCCTCTGGACCTCGCTCCCTCCAACGCTTCACTCTTCCTCACAGGGCACACTGATCTTGGCAAGCAGGAAGGTGCTGGTGCTCCACGGCAGGTGATCTTGGATTTCCTGGGTGATGTCCCCACCAGGGACATTCGCAGTCCTTGACTGCCAGTCCTGGTCACAGGCAGAAGCCTTGCAGAGCTTCCCTTCCTCACACAGCCCATCTGGCTGCTTGCCAGATGGCAATTTTGGGGCTTTTAACCTGCCCTCCTTATAGTCCATATTCAGACACCAAATGTGATGTAGAGTCTAAGTCTTTGAAGTTTTATTTTGGGCTTCACACCAACCTGATGTAGGCCCAGGGTGAGTTAAGCACAAAGCACCGGAACTTTAAAAAGTGAATGAGCCTGTAGGCCTCACTCCATTGACACAGGTTAACAAGCATTTGCAATGCAATAGGTCTCGCATTTACCAGAGTTTAAGCTATTGGCATTGTAAATGCCAATGCCATTTATTTATGTTTAAAAAAAATAAAAGGCATTGTTATTTGCAATGTCAATAGCTCAAACTCGCGTAAATGCGAGACCTATTGCATTGCAAATGCTTGTTCTAATAAGTAGTTGGACATTTTGGGCCAAATCACTAAGACATTCAATACGTAAAAGAGTACCCCTGTTGTACTGTCTGCTTCCCATACTCCCAAATGCTCTGTGTCGGCCCCCGTGTAAGCAACCCAAAGTACAGCTAAAAATTGTTAAAAGTAATTAGTGAAAACTGATTCACAACTTTCATTCACTTGCGATTGGATGCAATTAATTGATTACTTAAACCCACGGATTAATAAGTATTACGGACATCCATTTTAAATAAATGTACATACTGGATAAACAGAAATGCGGCAGCGAACATGACATGTCAGTGCTATGTTTGCCAGAGGCTGGAATTTGAGTGTACTGGGGTCCATGCACAACTTCGTGGTGCGGACACATTGCACCTGACATTAACTGTTTACTTGTGTTTACAACAGATGTACTTCAGAGAGCCAGCCTGCCTTCAGGCTTCTGTGGTGCCTACATAGTCACGTTTTTCATTTTTTGGGGGGGGAAAAGGAACAACCCCGAAGTCAGCCATAGGAAACATACGCATCTGTTTTTGCAAATTGTGTAAGGAAGTTACAGTATATGTGAGCCAGGAATGTGCAAAGTCAATCTTGCGGGGCCTCTAAGCGACTACAAAGCTTGTCCCACTGCAGAACACAAAGCACAGTATAAATAAAAAAAAATAAAAAAAGCAAAAAGAAGTGTGCATGATTTAAGCAGCATCTCACCTCAGCAAAGTACACGAATTAAAAGGGTGTCTTGGCACAGGCGCGCGCGTTGAGCCCCGGAAGCCGTAGGATAGGCTGGGGAGGTTAAGTAAGGATCCTGAGTAGGCTCTGTGGGGGGTGGGGCTGCAACCATGCCATAGAAGTTAGTGGAATGGCTCGAGAGCCGCACTTTGAAACGGTACCGTGCAGCCTCACCAATTCTCAATGACGCAATCAGATTCAAGGCCAAACTCCCCTCATAAAGCACAGCAAACTTCAACAAGTAAGTTTTTAGAAGACGAAGTCACAAAATTCCACGTGTGTAATGAGTTGTGGAAGTCTAAAATGTTGCTAGCAATTGTTCCCCCTTGACAAAAAATCAAGAAAAAGAATGCTAAAATCCATCACACATATCAAAGATAATCGCGAGGCTGCATTGCTGGTAGTGATATTTTAAACACACTATGGCCAACCAGCGTCTTTCCGGTTCCTACTTATAGAAAGTAGATTTCTTTCAAGAAAACACTTCCAAGCTGTGTTTATCGGAAGCATTGCTAAGTGGTGCTATTAATTTAGAGTATTTTCTAGCTGTGAACAGGCCCCAGACGGTGACGCGCTGAGTATTGCTGACTGGAAAAACAAGCTAGAACCTTGTTGTCCGCCTAATTGTTGGAAAATCTGAACCCCCCTCCTTACTGGCCCTGCTGTTTAAAGGTGTAGGTAGGGCAGGAAAGGGAGAGCACGGGAGGTGCAGAACGGTGGGCCACGGATACAAGCACTGTGAAGGGAGAGGGAGCAAGTGTGAACCGGAAGAGGCACAAGCGATGGGGGTGGAGAGAGAGGGAAGGGATTGCAATGGAGAAGAGAAGTGGAAGACAGGATGAGAGGGAGAGTGTGGCTGAGTGACATCTGGGCACACACCTAGCGCCTCGAAGCCAGCAGCAGTGCAGTGCTTGGTGATGGCTGCACTCCCAAGAGTCGTCAGCTGAAACAGTGTGCTGTACGTGTGCTGCCTCTAGGCACTATATCTAGTGAGTGTTGCGGCTTCCATTGCACACCGTGGTAGTGAGGCTTTGTGCAGCGCCGAGAGAGCAGCTGTTATTACTGCAAGGCGCTGTCCATACCTCAGTGGGGTCTGTGAGAGGGCGCCACGAAGACTGCCTTCCATGCACTGCACGACTGTAACCGATGCCAGCACAGCGCACACTGCTGCAGCCTTTGTGCACGTGAACACGCGTGACCTCCACTGACCCTCTTTTCAAAGGTTGCCCGCTGTTCTTTAACTCCAAAGACAGCGTGGATACATTCTCACACACAGCAAGAGTTAGAAAGAGCGCACAGACTCGGTCCTCGCAGCGTTAGAGGCTGGCAGCCTGATTCCGAGTTTGCTGGAGGCGGGTCATGCGCCAAGCAGCAGTGACTGGGCCTCTGGGCGCTATACATAGAGCAGACAGGACATCCGCTGCCGTTTGGCAGACGCCCAGGTCCCTGGAGACACACGGAGAGGAAGAGGGAGGGACTATGGTGCTGTAAAATGGGAGTGATGAACAGGCTTATTACGAACAAGGAAAGAGGAGAGAGTGCGATCGAAACAGGGTAGCAGGGAAGAGAAACCTGGGAGTACAAGGAAGAGGCTTTCGGTCCGGGTGCACGGACCTGTCGGAAGTGAGAGGAAGAGGGGATGGAAAGCGCGAGCTACGGAGGTAGGACAGCGAGAAAAGAATGGAAAGTGCAAGAGATAAGAGGGTAGTGGGTGTGAAGGGTAAGACCTCCGACCCTCGGTCTAGGTCCACTCTCTCCCCACTGCTCCGCTGTGCCGTCTCTTGCCTCCAGACCCCGACCTCCTCCTTGGGAGGTTCGAGGCTGCTGCCCGCTCCTGCGCCTGCTGCCCGCTCCAACTGGGACCAGACTGCCTCCAACCACCGTAACCTTTCTCAGACGCTTTTTTCTTAATTTTTTTCCCTGTTGTGCCACTGTTATTGTGCCCATCTGTGTCTTGCTCTAATTCCACCACTGTTTTTATTTTCTCGTGCCTGCCTGTTCCTTTTGCCTTTCGCCGCTGCTACCCCTGCGGCCCCTCCCCCCCCCCCGGAATTTCCCCCCCGGAATTTCCCCCCGGAATTCCCCTGCTCCCTCCTCCCAGCCTCTCCTCCCCTACTTAATGGCGGTCGCGCAGCGGACGCGCGCAGCAGGCGCGCCAAAGGCAAGCCCGTCCGCGCCCCGACCGCGGCCAGCACCAGGAACCCTGGCCCTCCCACTACCCATCGCTACGACACCACCACCCTCCTCGCACTCAACCCTGGAAGACTTAGAGAATGCCAACAGGCCTTGCCGAACACGACCCACGGCCAGTTCTCCTGGCTCCACTGCCGCCAGACCCTCACCGCCACCCCGGCCTCCAACACCGCCGACGCCAGCACCGGCGACACCCTAAAATGCATCCTCCTCAATGTACGCTCCGTACACAAACACGCCATGGAAATCTGGAACCTACTCGACTCTCTTTCGCCCGACATCGCCTTCTTCACAGAGACCTGGACCAACGCATCCTCCGCCCCCGACATCAGCTCCGCCATCCCAGACGGATACAAGATCCAGAGGAAAGACCGCCCCAACCACCTAGGAGGGGGCCTCGCCATCGCCCACAAGAGCACCCTCCGCCTCACCACCTCCAGCGAAACCTTCCCCTCCGCCGAACACCTGCACTTCAAGATCCAGACCACCCCCAAAGCCACACTCCGAGGAACCCTCGTCTACAGACCCCCCGGTCCCCGAACACCCTTCGCCGCCACCATCACCGACTTCATCGCACCCCACGCGATCGCCTCAACAAACTACATACTCATTGGAGACCTGAATTCCACCTCGACAACCCCAGCGAGCCCAACTCCACTATCCTTCGTGACAACCTCGCCAGCATCGGACTTAAACAACTCGTCAACACACCGACCCACAGAGCAGGACACACCCTCGACCCCATCTTCGCGGCAGGAAACAGCGTCCATTTCAGCCACACAACGCAGCCGCCATGGACCGACCACCACTGCGTTCACTTCGCCACCAACAAACCCAAGGCACCCAAACCAGCCCCACGCCCACCACGAAGGAACTGGAGCAAGGTTACCGACGAGCAACTTAACTCCACCCTCAACCGAGACAACCACACCTGGGCACCCGACGCAAACAGCGCAAACGACGCAGCCAGAGAACTCCACACCTGGATCTCCAACTGCGCAGATGAGCTCGCCCCGCTACGCAACCCCGACAGACAACGCCCCAGGAAAGCCGCCTGGTTCACAACCGCTCTCCAAGTAGCCAGACGCACCTGCAGACGCCTGGAGAAGAACTGGAGAAACACCAAGACAACCGAAAACCACACCACCTACAAGGACGCCATGATGGACTACCACAACCAGATCAGAGCCACCAAAAGGAACTTCATCCACAACAAAATCCTGGCCAACTCCACCAACTCCAAGGAACTTTTCAGTGTCATTCAAGAATTCACCAACCCACGCAGCGAAGCCACAGACATCACCCCATCCCAAGACCTCTGCAACAAGCTTGGAACCTATTTCCACCTCAAGATCAAAAACCTCTACGACAACTTCATCGACCATCCACCAGGCGCCACAGACGGCCCCCCGCCCCCCAGAAACACCAGCCAGCCCACCATCTCCAACTGGACACCCACCGATCACAGCCGAAGACACCGCCTCGACCATGAAAAGCATCCACTCGGGGGGCCCCCACCGATCCCTGCCCCCCTCACATCTACCACAGAGCCGTGGCCGCCATCGCACCCTTAACTACAACGCACCATCAACACCACCTTCAAAACAGGCACCTTCCCAGACGACTGGAAGCGCGCAGAAGTCAGACCCCTGCTCAAGAAGCCCACAGCTGACCCCACCGACCTCAAGAACTATCGACCCATCTCGCTCCTCCCCTTCGCAGCCAAAGTTGCAGAGAAAACAGTCAACAGGAAACTGACACGATTCATTGAAGAAAACGCCGTCCTCGACCCGTCCCAATCCGGATTCCGAAGCAACCACAGCACAGAGACCGCCCTACTCGCCGCCACAGACGACATCCGCACCCTCCTGGACCAAGGCCACTCCGCAGCCCTCATCCTACTCGACCTATCAGCGGCCTTCGACACCGTCTCCCATCGCACACTAGTCGTCAGACTACACGACGCAGGCATACAAGGAACAGCCCTGGACTGGATCCGATCATTCCTCACCGGAAGAAGCCAAAGGATCAGACTCCCACCCTTCCTCTCCGACCCCACGAAAATCACCACAGGGTTCATCACTGAGCCCCACCCTCTTCAACATTTACATGGCCCCCCTCGCAGCCATCGTCCGACAACACGGCCTCAACATCGTATCCTATGCCGACGACACCCAGCTCATCCTCTCCCTCACCAAAGACCCCACCACTGCCAAACTCAACTTCCAGAAAGGAATGCAAGACGTCGCAGTCTGGAAACGCACTCTACGCCGGCATCAACAAGTCCCTACTCCGCAAACTCCAGACAGTACAGAACACCGCCGCCAGACTCGTTCTCGGCATCCCCCGACACGAACACATCAGCCAACACCTACGAAGTCTCCACTTGCTCCCCGTGGAGAAAAGAGTCACTTTCAAAATCCTCACTCACGCCTACAAATGCCTACACAACGGACCCAAATACCTCAACGACAGAATCAACTTCCACGTACCCAAAAGAAACCTCCGATCTTCCAACCTCGCACTGGCCGAATCCCCGCGCATCCACAGAGCCAGAGCAGGCGGAAGAGCCTTCTCTCACATTGCAGCCAAGACCTGGAACGAGCTACCGGCAGACATCAGACGCGCCCCCTCCCTGAACACCTTCAGGAAGACCCTCAAGACCTGGCTCTTCGGCTAATCAGATGTGCGGACCCCCCCCTCAGCGCCTTGAGACCCTCACGGGTAAGTAGCGCGCTTACAATTCCCTGATTGATTGATTGAAGGCCGGGGAGACTGAACAACAAGCGCGCGCGCCTCGCGTGAGTGCGTGCGCAGTCTGCTGTTTTTGGAAGCACTGCACTCGTGCTTGTGGCGCGCCCCTGCTCGCTCCCGCAAGCTGGATGCCGCCACAAGCACGAGTGTGTGCTTCCAAAAACAGCAGGGCGACGGCTAAAGGCCCTCGCTGCGTAGGCGAGACCTAACAAGCTTAAATCCAAGCAAGCAAGACGCGCGGCCGCGAGACGCGCTCTTGTGGTGGGGGAGGGGGGGAGCGTTGAAGCGCGCTTGGGAGAGCAAGTGAGAGGAAAGCCAGATGGCGCCTGATCGAGCGATGCGAGGAATGCGCGTTACTGTGCGCGTGACAGCACGTTCTAGGCCACACAAAAAGCTGTGGTCGGCTTTTTAAAGCCCACTCACTAAATGTCTTGCCAGAGCAGCGCATGCGCTGGCTCAGGCGAGACCTAAAAAGGACCTGTTCAGTCCTACTGATCACAACATGATATGCTGCCTCAAGCGCGCTCGTACAGCTTAACTCCTGGCAAAGACAGTAGTGCTTTGGGTGCCCCTGCGTGTTCATATCCAACAAAAACGTCTGTGAGACAGTCCTGTGTCATGGCGCACACACATGATCCGTGTTCGCGTATGACAGCAAAAATCTGCATTAGGGATCCAGAGGTCATTACAATTGGGCACTCAGTGCAGGGGTGTGCATCTATTACCTTGTAGAGGACTTTTCCGTCCCAACAGGCAGGATAGTAAAACGGGCGTAACTCCGCAGCTGTAGCACCAATGATACCTACAGCAGGCTATCTACTATGCCCATTCCCTGAGGCTTTCTGCCACTTTTTGTTATAAAAAAAAAAAGAATACTCATCATGCCTATGACACTTCCAGACTATCTTCATTAGCAAGCAAGTGCAGACGCATTTGCATCCCCCTGGGAATACAACCATGGACCCCCGGGGAGGGGGGCCCACCTCACAATTTGATGACCTTTGCCATAAAATGTCTGTTCTCCTCAAACAGTGCAGCAGCCGAAAGTTGGCCAAACAGGTTACTTTGTCACCCTTGAGTTTGTAAAACATATAGCTGCTCTTAAAACAGTTCACCTATCAAAGTGATTTATAGGTGAACTGGTGTAACTGCCGAATGTCCCCAACCTATTACAACATATTCCTTTTATAATGTAAACAGGAAACAACAAGGTCATGAACAGATTATACACAAATAAAGTGTGAGGGCTCATGTCAAGATCCGCGGAAGAGTACTTGCCCCCAGATTCTATTTAGCCCCAGTCTGCTGAAATCAGAAGCATTCTTCCGGAGCAGAAGCGTACAGAGGAAGCACCTGGGTGGCCCATGCAAGCAATGAAACTTTTGAGGACCTCCGCCTGTGACCATGCTCTCTCTGCATTCGATCAAGAAGGTGCAACATTCCTTTCAAGTGTTTCTCTACACCAAAGTTGCTGGTCGTCTTGGGCCAGTATTCGCTCTCACCAGCTGCATGAACCACAGGCCTCTCTCACTATGCGGTCATATGCCCCTTAGTTCTTTGAGAACACTGAGAAAGTGTGTCAGACTGCCCAGTTTGACCTTACACTATTGAATGAATGAATGCATTTATAGAGCGCACAGCTACTTAGCAAGAGTGTACCAGCGCTAAAATAGACTCCATCTACCCTGCTAACGCCCCTGGATGCGGGAGACCAGGTTTTAAGCCACTTCTAAAAGAAAGATGGCTGGTCAGTTGCGGAATAACCAGGTTTTGAGCAGTTTCTTAAAAACGGCTAGGTGGGTCACAGTTCTGAGAGTCATCGGAAGAAGGTTCCAGGCTTGAGCTCCCTGGACCCTAAAAGAACTGCCGCCCAACCTGGCCCGGCGTATTCTGGGAACGGAAGCCAGGCCGAACGTGGATGACCTCAAGGTTCTTGGTGGCGCATAATGGGTTACTCTCCTTCTGAGATACCGCGCGCCACTGCCATGTAGGGCCTTGAAAAATAGCACCAAAGCTTTAAACTTAATCCTTTTTTTTTACTGGTAGCCAGTGTAATGCCTTGAGGTGCGGGGATATATGCGTCCTGGGCTTAAGCAGGGGCTAATCGGTCTGCATGATCATCTGGAGACCCCCTCAAGAAGGAATCCTGAATAGTCACGATTTTTTGGTGAAAGGAAGTCGCTAGTTGGTTCGTCCATTCAGGAGAAAGAGGGAGAACCCTGGCAACGGATGATGGGGCAGAGAAGGCTTTTACGATTTTAAAGATCTCCTTGCCTTTATTGCTAGACGACTCAATTTTATGTTTCAGATAGCTTTTTTTTAGGTCGAGCCTCGAGTAGCGCGCAAGCGCTGCTCTGGCAAGACTTTATGTTAGGGGTTTCACAAAGCTGACCAGACGCTCGTGCGTCATGGCCTTTTCCCTGCGGTTACCCGCACGGGCGACATCTGTTTCCAATTATCGTGCCCAGACGCGGGCGCCATAATTGGAAACACATGCCGGCCGTGCGGGTAATCGCAGGGAAAAGGCCATGACGCACGAGCGTCTGGTCAGCTTTTTTTGTGCTTACAGCTTCCTCTATTTTGTAAAACGTGAGTTTATGTTGAATATTGCCCTTGGGTGACCTAAAATTGGGCTGGTCCCCTCCAATGCGGAGGCAGGGTGGGGCTGGGCGGATGGCAATTTTTCCGGATAATCCGAGCGCATGAACTATTTCCATGTAGATTATGGTATGTAAAATTATTTTACGTGGTAATCAAGAAAACCTGGCGTGAATCCGGCGCCTACCACTACAAATCGTGACGGGGCTGTGTGGAGATGGGCACACTGGTGGTCTGAAAGAAAAGGCCGGTGTAAAAATATATAACACCCTCGCATGCCATCAAATGTACAGGTTGCAGTTTCTGTTTCTTTGTGTGTTTATAAGACTGCGCAGAGAATAGTCTGCCATTAAAAACACGGATAAATTAATGTATTAGCGAGAATTTCTGCTGTCCCTGTTTTCAGAAACGTAGGCACAATTCTAAATACAATTCTTACATAGAAACCTTTTCACTAGCTTAGATGATTATTTTATTTTTTATCGACTGGATCGTCAAGGGTACGTGTGAGATGCTTTACGAAGCACCATAAATAAATCAATGCCCAATCTATTATTTATGGTTCCTGTTTTTTGTAGAAACTTTTGCTGTCAAACCGAGACGGCCTCTGCTCCCTCCGACTCCTCCAGTGGGAATGCACATATTTTGCTGAACTTTCCTCTCCGTAGAAAAGAAATAAACTTTAGCTTCATGTTCCACTCGCCTGACGGGAAGATAGCTCAGTTGCCCCATGCACCTGCTGCAGGCCAGAACTTTGAATGCCTGCAAGGTGGGCTCAGAGGTTCATCTTTCAGCAGTTGTTACTGGTCCCTCTAACGGTGCAACTGGTGCTGGCTGTCTGCGTAGCACTCCACCGGCCACTGCAGAGAGGCCACAGATGGGGGTACTGGTACTGGCCCCTGGTCAGGTTTTGAGGAGTCCTCGGTCTGTGCAAGTGGGAGTTGAGATGCCCAGCTGGGTCCATGTGTGGATATCCGCATTGAAGGAGGATGGGGTGGGGGTGTTTCCAGTACTGGAATACTCCAATCCCCAGTACATTAGCTCCTGCAGATCTGTCAGTACTGAGGTGCACTGGTAGAGTTCTTAGAGTGGACCCCAGTACTAGAATAACAGTGCTTTTGGTGTGAGTGAGGCGCCCTGGCAGAGCTGTGGAACTGGCACTCTGTACTGGAGCAGTAGCAAGCTCTTCTGTTACAGTACTGAGGCCGCAGCAGTTCTGTTAGTACTGAGGTGCACTGGTAGAGCTGTGAGAGTGGACCCCGGTACTGGAATAGCAGTGCTTTTGGTGTGAGTGAGGCACCCTGGCAGAGCTGTGGAACTGGCGCCCTGTACTGGAGCAGTAGCAAGCTCTTCTGTTACAGTACTGAGGCCGCAGCAGTTCTGTTAGTACTGAGGTGCACTGGTAGAGCTGTGAGAGTGGACCCCGATACTGGAATAACAGTGCTTTTGGTGTGAGTGAGGCACCCTGGCAGAGCAGTGGAACTGGCACTCTGTACTGGAGCAGTAGCAAGCTCTGCTATTCCAGTACTGAGGCCGCAGAAGATCTGTTGGTACTGAGGTGCACTGGTCGGGTTCCGAGAGTGGACCCCAGTACTAGAATAACAGTGCTTTTGGTGTGACTAAGGCGCCCTGGCAGAGCTGTGGAACTGGCACTCTGTACTGGAGCAGTAGCAAACTCTACTATTCCAGTACTGAGGTGCACTGGCAGAGTTCCTCAAGTGGACCCCTGTACTGGAATAGCAGTGCTTTTGGTGCGAGTGAGGTGCACTGGCAGAGCTGTGGAACTGGCACCCTGTACTGGAGCAGTAGCAAACTCTACTATTCCAGTACTGAGGTGCACTGGCAGAGTTCCTCAAGTGGACCCCGGTACTGGAATAGCAGTGCTTTTGGTGTGAGTGAGGCACCCTGGCAGAGCTGTGGAACTGGCACTCTGTACTGGAGCAGTAGCAAGCTCTGCTATTACAGTACTGAGGCCGCAGAAGATCTGTTGGTACTAAGGTGCACTGGTCGGGTACTGAGAGTGGACCCCGGTGCTGGAATAGCAGTGCTTTTGGTGCGAGTGAGGTGCACTGGCAGAGCTGTGGAACTGGCACTCTGTACTGGAGCAGTAGCAAGCTCTTCTGTTACAGTACTGAGGCTGCAGCAGTTCTGTTAGTACTGAGGTGCACTGGTAGAGCTGTGAGAGTGGACCCCGGTACTGGAATAGCAGTGCTTTTGGTGCGAGTGAGGTGCAGTGGCAGAGCTGTGGAACTGGCACCCTGTACTGGAGCAGTAGCAAACTTATTTTCCAGCCTGGCGGACATTTACATTTGGGCGCATTTTAAAACGCCAAGAGCGCTCCAAGAGCAACCGTGGGCGCTTCTATTATTTCAAAATCTGCTTGTTCTGTTGCTACGAATGACAAAAAAATATAACTGTGAACATCTGCTGGGGCATGTTCGTCTGTGAATTGATTTCAGTCTGAGAATGTGTGACTTTATTTCAGGGTCTTTCCTTTTAACATCTGCTCAAGATCCATCAAGTCTTTTTTCATGCAGTAATGTTATTTTGGTGTGCATTCTCTTTTGGAAAAAGCTTGGTAAATTCTAGACGCACGTTATTTTACTATAAAATCTCCTTTACATGTGCTGTTATGTCACCTTTGTGTTTAAATAGCCATTAATATCATTCTAAAGCTATAGATGATTTGGGGCTCTTTCATTGTTACCCACAGGATTACTGACCGGTTGCATGCAGTGTTTAATTGGTGTCCATGGTTTCATGTAATGTGCATCGGCACTCATTTTTGGGACAGGGACTTACTTTACATCATCAGACTACAGCAAGAGAACCACAAGCATTGGCAACACCAACCTTTGCTGTGGAGCATGGCTAACGTTTTTAAACAAGCATTGGCATAGCCAGTAGGTCTCGCTTTTGGGACCTTATAAGTGTTTACCCATGCAACAGTTGATGTTGTTGCACCAAGGATATTGTGCTGCATAACTAAATACTTATAAGGTCCCAAAAGCGAGACCTATTGGCTATGCCAATGCTTGTTTAGCATTGTGGACTTTTGTATAATGGGACTTCAATGCCAGTTTATACTCATGTTTATCATCAGGATTGAAGTTTTTTCGCCATTTCCTTTCTAAGCGTTTACAGGCGCTTTTGCTCATTCTCAGCAGCTCATTAAACCAGGGTGCTGAAGGTCTGGCTTTCTTGGGAGTTCGTGTGGTCATAGGAGCTAACTTGTGAGCGCTATGTCACACCCAAACATCAAGTTGGAGTGCATCCCTCTCAGGATTCCCTGATAGCAGGGGAATGGAGGATTCCAGCGCCTCCCCCAAAGCTGATGGTGAGACTCGATGGAAAGGTCTGAAATCGCTTTCCATTTTATTGGCAAGAGTCTGACAGTCCCTCCCTAAACTAGTTACCCTAAAACTGATAAGGCACTGGTCCGACCATACCAGCGGTAGGGGCAGATCCACTATTCTGCTGTCTTACTGTCAAAGGCTACCATTTTGCACTGAACGGATGTCAGCAGTAGAAAATGAGGTTTGTGAGCCTATGGGGGCATTGAGCAGCACGCAAGGAACTCCCGATGGGCAATGGAATGTTTTTTTAGCAATGAAGACTCCAAGAGCAAAACATCAAATTATTTGAACAGGATTTCTTTTGTGTCAAGCACATCCAAGTTTTTTTTTTTTTTTTACATGTGTGTTGATCTGAGTAAAACTTACTACTGTTATATTATAGGGTGGATCAGAAATAAAATCCTGTACAGTGAATGGCAGAGCACCTGTGTAGAAATCTGTCTTTTTCTCGTGGTCAGTCTGGATTTTTCACCTTTTAACCAGTAGTAAAGTGCCTGTGCTCCCCCGTTTAAATATGGTTAATTGTGTGTATTACTGACTGGCATATTTAACTTGCCTGTAAGTCCCTAGTATATTGTGTGAAAAGTGCATCCAAATCATATAGTAAATTGCTACTTGTTGACTGCAGCACCTGTTTTGCCAGCCACTAACTACAGTGGCAGTGCAAACATGACTTCGGCCCTACCCTGTGTAGACTGACTACTGCAGTGTAAAAACTGCAATGCAACCTGTTAAAATAAACCTTTTTGACAGGTAAAAACCTCCTTTTTAAATATTAGTAAGTTACCCCTATGTAAGCCTTGTAAGGTTCATGGTAGGGTGCATGATATTTATAAGTGGGGCATGTAAGAAAATAATTTAACAATGGCCCTACAATGAAAAGACCTAAAAAAGCTATTTTCACTGTGCAGGCGTAGCTATTCTGTGTAGAAAACCGGAGTGACGACTAAAATACTAATGCTGCTTACGTGAGAAAAGGACTGTTTGAAAATGAATTAAAAAATTGTTTTAATAGTTATTAAAAATTCAAAGCCATGGTGAAGTCGGATTTCTAATAAATATTAATGAAAGATACTTTAAAAGGTTACCTTTTACCTGCCTGAACTGCCAGAAGGCTAATTAGCTTAAGCCTCTGCCAGCTCTCAGCCTGTGCTCAAGCCCTGAATAGATGTGAAACGCCTCCCAGGAGCAAACAATAGGCCTTCCTGCATGGGCAGAGATGACTCCTCTGAGCTCAACAGAATATGCAGGGCTGGTACTGTGGGACTCATTTTGATAGCACAGTTTCAAATCCTTCTTGACATGTATGTTGAGCCACATGAATCATTTGGGGCAGGCTTGAAATGGAGACAACAGGACGCCAAGACAATTCTTGTGGGTCCCCTGTCTGGTTGCTAAAGGACCCTGCTTTTATCCAACCAGACTTCTGTCTCTAGTTTTGTTGTGGGTACAGTATAAAACAGTTTTTTAGTGTTAGATATGGGAAGACACTACAACTACCATAGTACACTCCCCACACACACCCCCAGCACCCACATTTATGGTGGCCAAAGACTGTCACCATCTTGGATTTGCCCCGAAACATGGCTTTTTTCAGCCTGTCTGCAGTAAAGCAAAATAGGTAGGTCATGATCTGGGAACTTTTACTGCATTGTTTGGGAAGTCAGCACCAGCCACTGCTAGGCATAAATGTGGGATCCCCATGCACCCTGGTAGAACAGAAGAGGACTGGACCTGCTTTCTGGGACCTGAAAGGAGACCGGAAGGACTGGGCCTGCTCTTCCTTGTTCCCAGGCCAAAGAATTACATTCTAAGGGTCAGTTGGCTGACCTTGTGTGTGTTACAGGGCTATCATAGGATGATGGAGACCTTTTTCATAAAGTGCCCAGCTGACTAGTGGCAACTGGACTTTGCTATTGGCCTTTCCCTTATACCCTGGGTGTCTCTAAGTGCCCTCCCCTGAGGTCTTCGGGGCCTTAAAAGTGTATTCCTGTGGTTGATTGTGACTTAAAAGACTAGGCAAGAATGTAAAAAAAAAAATTTTTGAAAAATATCTTGATTAGCATTTTTCTTTGATTCAACACAGCTACAGTGTATATTTTCAAGCAATTGAAGCAAGGTCGTGATAACATTTTCATTCAGAGGCATTGACATGTGCAGCACTGATACATAAGCCAGTATTATATACTTCTCTAATCCCCAGTGTCTCGGTCCCGTCCCCTCCCTCAGTACCAGTCTAGCATGTGGCTTATGTGACCATCTGTGAATCTTCCATCGCGAGACCATAGTACATTATCCACGGATTCCATATTTTCTGGAACTGTTTTTGGGCAGCCACGGGCCATATATGCTGTCTTTTCCCGTCATATACATGTCCATCCCTTTCTTCCACTCATCCATGGTGGGCCTCTGTGTTGTCCCCCATTTACATGCCAAATCTCTCTTGGCAACCACCATGCCTAGGTTGATTAATAATAACTTTGACTTGGGGAGATCCACTTCTGTATGTATGCCTAACAGCACAAATTTGGGGTCCCTAGGTATCTTGTCCCCTATAACAGCCTCTAGCTCAATCAGTATATTTCCCCAATATTCCTGTATTTTCTGGCACTCCCATATCGAATGAAAATAGGTACCAAATTCTTCGTTGCATCTAAGGCAATTGGGTGTATCTGCCCTCCCTATTTTATGTAAATGGGATCTATCATAGTAGGTCCTATGCAGGTACTTAAATTGAATAAGTCGAAGCCGTGACTTAATGGCTACCTCCCGCGGGTGCATCAACGCAGTTTCCTAATCTAAGTCGTCTAAGACTCCCAGCTCAGTTTCCCACCTTGCCCTTAATTTCAGAAAGGTGTCTGGCTTTTTGTTTATTATGGTCCGATACGTCCAGGAGACTGCTTTTTCGTTAATTTCGCCAATGAGGAGTCTTCCCTCTAACGGGACATACTCGGGGAGTTCCTCTGTGTCTATTCGCTGCGCCTCCCACGCGTGGGCCAATTGCAGATATTTGTAGTACTGCTTCTGGTGTAGATCGTACTCCTTCTGGAAGACGGGAAAGGTAGCAAGTTCCTTGCAGTCTAGTATATCTTTGATTTTGGAGATACCCAACAAATCCAACTTCTTAAACCCGCTTAATTTTGTAAATTCTTTAAGTCTCCCTCCCACCCAGAGAGGGGTTTCTCTTGTGACTCGATTATTCCATTTAATTTGTCTTTCTGCTTTTTTCCAGGCAGCTATCACCACCTGTGTGGCTACTAATAATTTTGCAACTCCCTTCCCTCCATAAAGATAGTGTGTGTGTGGATGTGTTTCAAATTGCATGCGTTCCAACGCATATGTAGGGTGGTCTCCGGGCATATGTTCCCAGTCGTTGACCACTATCAAGTGGGTAGCCCAATAGTAGGCTCTGATATCTGTTAATGATATACCACCGTTGTACTGATTACGTTGTAGCGTGGCTAGGGCCACTTTAGGGGGTTTCCCGTCCCAGAGGAATGTACGTAGTGCGTCAGCTATCTTGACAAAGGCGTCATCCGGGACCAGGTAGTATGTATTCTGGAGGATGTATAGGAATTTGGGCAATATTATCATTTTATATAATGCAGCTCTGCCTAGTAATGTCAGGGGCAACTTTTTCCATCTTTCTATGTCCATGTTAAATTCTCTGAGAACTCTGTAGAGATTACGGTTTAGAGCTTCCTTTCTATTAGTAGTAACGTAGATGCCCAGGTATTGTATTCCATCCTTTTCTACCTGAAGCTGGCTCATGCAGTCAAGAGGTTCCCAACCCTGTTTTGCTGGGTATAAACAGGATTTCTCCCAGTTAATTTTATACACGGCATGTTTGCCGTAGCATTCAAAACTGTCCAGAATTCTTGGGAGGGTCGTCTTGGGATCCGTAACATAGAGGAGGATATCATCCGTATATAGTGATATGCGTTTAACCCGTGATCTCATTTTCGTTACTCCGAAAACCTGTCATGTCCTGATGCGTTCGAATTAAGCAACCAAGGGGCTCCAGTACGAGAGCAAAAAGAAGGGGAGACAAGGGTCATCCTTGTCGTGTCCCGCGCTCTGTTGGGAACTCCATGGAGATTGCTCCATTTACCCGTACCCTGGCCATTAGCTGCTCATATAAAATAGTTATCCATTGCCTGAATTTGGGGCCGAATCCAAACTTTTCTAGGGTTGACATAAGAAAGGGCCAGTGAACGGTATCAAATGCTTTTTCTTCATCAATAGTATTAAATGCGGGTCCGCTCTATTGCTCGCTACTTCTACCCAAATAGTAAATTTAGTCTTGTGGACCTCTTAGGCATAAAGCCAGATTGGGCACAATGGATAAGGCTGGATGTGACTGTTGTGAGCCTGCTTGTGAGTATGCGTGCCAGTATCTTCGTTTCTGTGTTAAGGAGCGAAATGGGTCGATATGAGCTGCATTTCTGTGGTGGCCTATCTTTCTTATGCAGTACCACTATTGTGGCTGTTCGAAGGTCTTTCGGGAGGCTGCCTACAGTTTGTGTTTCTAGAAACAGATTCAGGAGATGGGGACATAATAATGCCGCATTTTGTTTATAGAATTCCGGTGGTAGTCCATTTGGACCCGGGGCTTTCCCGGGCTTCAGATAGCTGATGGCTTCTCTGACTTCCTCAAGTGTCATCACTTCTTCCAATATTTGAGCTTCCTCCTTTCCTAATCTGGGGGCCTCAATTGCATCTAGATATCTTTCTATCTGTGACAGTCCCGCAAGGGGGCGCTTGGCATAAAAGGCCTCGTAGTAATGAGCAAAGGCAGTGGCTATCCCAATGGGTGTCACATGCGTTTGACCATCCTCTGTGTCTATCTGGGTCACCCATCTATTGTCTATTTCTTACTGAGCCACGCAAGTAGTCGACCCGCTTTGTCTCCTGCTTCGTAAAGGCACCGGTACATGGCCTATATTGCATGTTGCGCGTCTTTCCTAGCCAGAGCCAAATATTCTTGTCGAAGAGTCTGCATTCTCCGTATCAGCGAAGGATCATCGCTCGTTAGGGCCTGCATTTCTATTTGAAGGAGTCTAGATTCAATATCGGCTATCTCTTCCGTTTCCCTACCTTTTTTATGGGCTATTATATTCTGGGCTCTGTCTCGTAGGACTGTTTTGTGAGAATGTAAAATTTTTGACCAGGATGATCCATGTTGGTGTATCTGCCTTCGCTCTATTGCGGTTGGCCTTAAAACGTACTTAGGTCTCGTTCTACCACGACCATTGATTTTTCATTGGCGCTTTGTGTTTTTTGATTCTAATTTTTACTTAAAACTTAAAAAATCATAAAACTGGTTCCCTTATTGGATTTTTGTCATTTTGGTTATGAAATTTTACTCCTATTTTTGTCATTCGTTTTGGGATGTGTATTGCTTTGTATTTTGACTATGACTGTTTTGGTACTGAATAAATACTTGACACAGTGGCCTTAGATAAACCGGTCTGCTTTATGCCATAGCTAGCAACGGGTTGAACTCAGGTTAATTTAGTGACTTTGAGGGTTCACCCTGACAAGAGTTGGGATTATTTCTTGAGATGGATAGTTATCCACTCCAAATAATAATCCAGTTTCTTACAACCAGATTTCTTTTTTTGTTTTCAATGTCGATAGCTGCTTTGCCGCGTGTTGCTATTTTTGATTATGAGACCTAGTCTTTCCTTTCAGTTTTCACTGTACTCTACTTCAAAGTATGAAAGTTGAACGGTAGCTCCGGAAATAAAATTGTTGGTGAAAGAGAGTGGCACCTAGATTTAGCAGCCCCAAAATTAAAAGACGTAGAAAGGACACAGTGACCAGTTCAAAAGATGCTCCTGCATGTAATGACAGCTGTATCATGTTCAATGTTTAGCCATTCAAAAAACTTTGGCTGGAGATTAAGGGGACAAACATTGATGCTTGTGATGTTTTTTGTTGCATTCGCAGAGCATAATGCACTGTGTGCGCTAACCAAAGACACAGATGATGAGGTGGAGCGAGTAGGAAAGCCACGACTGGATCAAAAGGCAGACCTGGAGCCAGAGCTCGATACTGGGCATGAGAATTCAGAGCAGGATCTGGTGCACGCGACGTTCAAGACCACAGACAACTCTACCATCTTGTACGAAGTCCCCAAGGAGCCTGAAAAGTATGTTTGATGTTTACCTCGAGGTTAAAGGGCGGTGGAGGGGGTGTGATATATCATCTTCTTTGGGATCACTTCTTCAACATGGAGTTTGTTGAGAGGATGTTTATTTACATGAAGAGAAAAGAAAATTCAGTTTCAGTATTCCCCCCCCCTCCAATTGTGTTAAATGAACTTGGTATTTCTGTGCACTCAAAAAACTGTTCTCTTCCCAATTTGTAGGAATCAAAACTGTTTTAGACTCCAAATGTCTGTTTTACCTGTGTTTTAATGCATATTTGAATACCGCTGTACCCTAATGCCAACGGGGCTACCAAATGTTATGTGAAAGGAGGTGGGCACACATTCTTAGATACTAAGTGAATTATTAATGTGGAATTTGTGCATCTGTTCCTGACAGTTGAAACTGGTATTGGAAGGATCCTAACCTTGGGGGCAATAGAGTAGCTCTATGTCATGTTATATTAAACAGTTTTTACCTAGCACTGGTTTGCCAGTTATGTGACATTTGAGTGCTTTGGTACAGAGCTTATTTTTGGTTGAGGGTTTGTCCATGGAGAGAGTGGCCCCATAGCGCGGTTTTCATGTACAGGTCCTGCCCTAAGAGTAAATGTGGTTGGGGAGTAGAGTGTATGATTTTCTTTGCATATGGGATCATTTGAGGGCAAAGGGGAGCACTGTAATTCTTTGCGACCTGCCACTAAATAAAGTCTGGAAATTCTATATGTTTGTGGTGTCTCTATGAAGTGCATTTATTTGTAATTATTTAAAACCCCGTAAGCAATTGTTTTGCGGTCAGAAAATCTTAGCAAAGGGAGTGTTACAAAAAATCTGACTATGAGAATGAAACCCTTATCTGAGGACATGGTAGTGATCAAGAGGCTTGGAAGGTTACTAGTGCAGATTGAAACATTCACCATAAGTAAAAGTTAGGTTTTAAATATGTGTGCACCTAATAGTTATTTTCTTTTTTTCTTGCTTTTAAAAGTTCCCTTAGTGGCTCAGTGGGATCATTACAGAACTCGTTTGCTAGCACTGTAAACTTCCTGTGCTACTTGCATGTATTCACTGATTGCAAATATTTACTGACGTGGCTTGCTGTTTTTATGTTGTGCTCTTTGTGTTGTAGGAGGCGAAGCAAGCGAGGCCGTCCTGTAGATGCTGATGGTATGCTGGAGATGTTTCACTGCCCTTATGAAGGTTGCAGCCAAGTTTACGTCGCACTGAGCAGCTTCCAGGTATGTTACAAAGATAGCTAAGGTATTACCAACTCCTGCAGGAGAGGCTGCCCCTTCTGTTGTCAAACTAAATTTATACTTGAAGGAACCTTTCATTATGTCTTTTTTAATTAGTTAAATGCTAGTTGTCAGTTTAGATACACGCCTCCATTTTGGCAGAGTTGCTTTAGTGTTCCTGCTTATTCATTTGGTACACGAGTAGTACATGTTTACTCCAGTATTGGAACTTTCATAGATTCACATGCTTGAAGCATTCCCTGTCGTCATGTTGGGAGTCCCCGGTACCTTTAATATAGTAGTACCATGATAGGTAAAGACTAGAAAAAAAACTTGGGCCTCTTAGTTTAGTTATTATTAAAACAGAGACCAAAGTTTTGCCTTAACCAATCAGCATGAATCACCCTCTAGAACACTCCTGAGAGACACTCAGTACCTCAGATTTTCTACTGCACGTTGTGCTAGGGGTTCTCCTCTGAGCTCTGCTCAGCTTTTGTCTTTCTGGACTTCATTCTTCAGGAAAGTAAATTCATTTGATATATACTCTTAGACAGATATATATATTCCAGTCTTTTATATTTGTTAATTTTACACTAAATCTGACTGAACTATGTCAGAGAAGTCAAAAAGGCTCTCTTCAGAGAGTGTGCCACTTGCTTGAAGAATAGATTATATGTAGAAGACCCTCACAAAGACTGCATTTATTGTTTGTGCCCATCCCATAAAGCGTCAGACTGCAAAATATGTTGCACCGTTTTAAATAAGACTCTCAGAGACAGTGAAGGACTTCTTCTCATTTCGCTCCAAAAGATGAAAACCAGGTCTGATCCCGTGTTAGACTCTGGAACGGAGCAGTCTACTTCTTCAAAAATTTCCCTTAAAAAGGGAGAGGGATTCTTCACACTCAGATAAGGAGCCTTACACTAAATGCGCCAAGAAGTCCTCTCATGAATCTTCTACAGAGCTCAAAATAAGTTCTCACAAAAAAGAACAGCCATCCAAGACTGTATCTGAGCCGAAAACTCCACCTCCAGAGCTCAAACTGACTTCCAAAAGACCTTCTTCTGACGGGTCGTCGACAAGCTCTCTGCCGGCGAAGAAATGTTGGTCAGCACCGTCGACGATGAAAGGCTGCACTTCAGGGACGTCGACTACTTTCTCTACTGCCCTCTCATCGTCTACGACATCTCTATCTTCGTTGACTCAGGCTCCAATTTTGTCGGCTATTCCTCTGTCATCTTCATCTAAGACGGTTGACCCATCGTCGACGAAGCACTCGTCGTCGCCTTTAAAAATGAAACTGACTTTGAAAGCGTCGGCGGAGAAGCTACCATCGAAGTCGTCGTCATTGGAGAAACCAGGGTCGACGAAGATGCCACCGTCAACAACGAAGCCACAGTCTACGAAGGCGCTGTCACCGCCATCGACTAAGTCACTGTTATCGACGACGACACCGTCATCGATGAAAATAAAGGTAGCGGAAGTGAAGATATCGTTGTCGAGTCCACCGTCAACAATAGCCCTCTTGTTGACGAGGATTCCTTTGCCGTCAAAATCACTGTCAACGACCAAATTGCAATCGCAGATGAGTTTTTCGCAGACGACTACTGCTACACATCTGTGAAGAGAATTACACCGGAACATACTTCCCCCAATAAAATTACACCTCTTTTACCCCTCATCTCCTGGAGGAGGGAGATTCCGAAGAGGAAGGCATGTATGGAGACGTGTATAGTCCGTCTGACTTGCACGTTAAGTGTCAGCCGGATGATGACGAGGATGAGCAACAATACGGTGGGCAGGCCTACTATGCCCAACCTGAACCAGGCCATCAGCAGTATCAAGAAGAGATGGTGACAATACCATCTGCCTTACTCTCAGATCTGCAATTTATGCTAGAAGATTACCGCTGGCGCTTCCCACTTTAGTGCCTGTTACTAAAATCTCCACCTCCACCGGTGGGGTCACCAGTACAAGTGACTACTCCTACCATGCTTTCAGTCCCAAATACTCCACAGTCTATTCCTCTCCAAGAACCGATCTCTTCGGAAGAAGAGAGAGAGGGAGTAAGGAGAACATCGCGACACGGCCACGGAATGGGATAATTATATGATGTCCTTACCTGCCTCACCAACACCTCCTCCGGTAGATTTCCCGACAGATGATATAGGGGGATTTTACCATCTGCTAGAGCGTGAAACGAAAGATTTGCTCTTCCAATGCCTTCTAAACAATCTAACTGTTTCTTGTATGATTTTAAGGAACCATTTCGTAGATCTGTCAGGGCTATACCCATAATTGACTACATCTGGGAAGAAGGTATTAAGATTATGAAAACCCTGGCCTCTATACCAGCGGTATTTCCACGTCTTGACAAAAAATACAAGACCACAGATGATGCGCCAATGTGTCTCACAGGGCACCCAGAACCGGATTCCGTTTTCACGCAAGCTGCTCAACGCCGGGTAAAAAATCCTGCGGCACCTCTTTCTGCACCTCCTGATAAGGACTGCAGATGTCTAGATTCCATCGGCAAACGGTTTTTGGCAATATTAGCACTGACAGTAAAGGCAGCGAATTCTCTGGTGATCTTAGTGCGCTATGATCGCCAGATGTGGTCAAACAGTGCACCCTACATTGAACAACTGCCGGAGGATGCCAAGGACGAAGCAGAAAGATCTTGCATGAAGGAGAGAGAGAGCATCCAGTGAGATCATAGATTCGGCCATGGACGTCGCTATCACAGGATTCAGGCAGTTAGCAAGGTTCTAAGAAGACAGGGATGGCTCAAAGCCACTTCATTCCGTCCGCAAGTTCAAAATAAAATCTTGGACCTCCCGTATGACGGAGAAGCTATTTTTGGAGGTCATGTGGAGGAGCCCTCAAAATGATCAAGACGGACACGGATACCGCCAAGTCTTTGGGGACACTGCAGTTCCGGAAATCTCCTTTTCGATGATCCCGAGGAAGAGGGCAGCCTTCCTATAGGGGGGGGGGGGTACAGCAGTACTGATACCCTTCTTATTCCTAGGATGCTCAGTCTTTCCGGCCCCAATTCCAGCAGAGACAACCACCTCAGGCATCCTATGTCAGATCAAATGGGGGGAAAAAACACCACAGGCTGGCAAAGATGCTAACCGCCGACAATGATATTATACAGGCTCCGGCTCCAACTTTTCCTGCTCCATATTCTCCACATTCTCCTCATTCCTTTCAGTCTCAACCTTCCTACCTTGGAGGCAACATTTCCAATTACCTCCACCAATGGCGAAACATTACCACAGGTCGGTGGGTTCTACGCCTGGTACAATTTGGACACACACTAGAGTTTACCCAAAAACCACCAATAACCCTCCCACAACCCTCCCTCCAGAGGCATCTCAAGGCTCTTCAACAAGAGGTCAAAGTCATGCTTCGCAAAGTAGCGATAGAAAAGGTCCCACTCTCCAACAGGGGCAAAGGTTTCTACTCCCGTTTCTTTTTGTTCAGAAAGAAGTTAAGCGTGATTTCATGACCACCCTAGACCGCCAAGACGCCTATTTCCACATACCCATTCACCCAAGACACAGGAAATACCTGAGGTTTATGGTTGCCGGACACCACTACCAATTCAGGGTGCTCCCTTTTGGTCTCAAGTCCGCGCCCAGAATTTTTACAAAGTGCCTTGCTCCGGACGCAGCATTTCTCAGACAACACCAACATCAAGTCTTTCCATATCTGGACGACTGGCTGATCAAGGCACCTTCCAAGACAGCAGCTAGAGCGTCCACGAACGCCTGCACAAATCTCTTCCGGTGGTTGGGTCTTACTCTCAATCCACAGAAATCCAGACAGAACCCATCGCAAACAATTGTCTTTCTAGGAGCCAAGTTAGACACGGTATGCTTAAAGGCGTATCCTGCGGAAGAACGGCAACATCCGCTTCTCACTCTAACAAATTCCATCAAAAGAAAAAAGTCTCTTTCAGTTTGACTTTACAAATCACTCTTGGGAATGATGTCATCATGCATACCGCTGATTCCATTTTGTCGCCTCAAAATGCGTTCCATTCAGGAGGAGCTGGACAAGCAGTGGGTACAATCCGTCGGCTCCTTCGACGACCTCATCAAAGTAACCCCAGGCATGCTGAAAGCCTAAGAGCAGGGGACAAACAAAAGTCATCTGTCAATAGGGCTGTCCCTACAACAAATAACGGCACCATTGGTAATTATTACTGATGCGTGCCTGGAGGGAGGGGAGCTCACCTCCAAGAGCTCTAAATAAGTGGCATCACACTCAAAGTCAATCCCACATAAATTTGCTGGAACTCAAAGCAGTGCATCTGGCCCTCCAAGCTTTTCTTCCCAAAATACAAGATTCAACAGTGCTCGTCCGAACGGACAATACGACAACGATGCGCTATATAAACAAGCAGGGCGGCACAACTTCTCGTCCACTTTCCAGGGAAGCACAGAAGATCTGGGAGTGGGGGATAACTCACAAAATCTGCCTCCGAGCGAAACACGTTTCAGGGAAACAAAATACTATTGCAGACACACTCAGTAGGCTCTCGACATCATGCCACCAGTGGGAACTACACCAGCAGACCCTACACAAGATCTGCCTTCGCTGGGGCAAACCAGACTTGGATCTATTCGCAACTCCCCAGAACCGCAAATGCCGGTACTATGCAAGTTGGCATCCCCAACCAGGGTCATAGGGGAATGCCTTTTCAATTGCATGGTCCGGCATCTTTGCTTAAGCTTTTCCTCCTATTCCTCTCCTCCCTAGAGTCCTAGAGAAGATGAAAGTCGAACCCTGCAAACTGATTCTCATTCCTCCAGCCTGGCCACGTCAACACTGGTACATAGAATTGCTTCTCCTATCCCAGGTCCCAAACATCTGACTTCCTGTCGTTCCCAATCTTCTGACAATAAACCAAGGGCAGATCCTACACCCGGAGCCCAGGCATCTCCACATATCGGCATTGCTCCTGAATTCAATGAGTTCCAGCATTTGAATGTGTCAAGGGAATGTAGAGAAATCTTAGCCAGGCTGACAGTACAAACAAAACTTACCACTTCAAATGGAAACGTTTCTCCTTATGGTGCCATCAAGTAGGGATACTTCCGCTTTCCTCCTCTCCAGAGCAAGTATTACCATACCTTTTGCATCTGGCGCAGTCAGGCTTGGCGCATAGTTCGATAAAGGTTCACTTAGCAGCCATTTCCCGTTTTAGATCACTTTCCTCCACCATTATGGTCTTCTAGAATAATCAGAGTTCCTCAAAGAACTATTTAGTGTTTTCCTCCTAAAAGGCCTCCGCCTCCGTCGTGACAGTTGAACACTGTTCTTTCGCAATTAATAAAACCTCCCTTCGAACCAATTCACAAAGCGGAGATCAAGTTCCTGTCATGGAAGTTGGCTTTAATCCTTACCTTGACCTCAGCTAGTAGAAATTCAGGCTTTTGTTATACAGGAACCACTTTTGCAATTCAAAACTGACGGAGTTCTCCTCGACACAAATCCAAAATTCATACCCAAGGTCCCTTCTGACTTCCATCTTAATGAGCCTGTGGTACTAAAAATGTTCTTCCCAAATCCTTCGACAGCAGCAGAGAGTGCTCTTTACTCGCTAGATGTCAAGCGTTGCCTTAAGTTTTACCTGCAAAGACGCAACCTTTTTGCAAGACTTCTCAACTGTTTGTTGCATACAGTGCCCCAAGAAAAGATTTCCCACTCTCCAAGCAAAGTATTCCTAGATGGATTTCAAGTGCCATACAATATTGGCATCAGAAGGCAGGCAGACCTTTGTCTTCAAGAGTTCGAGCCCATTCCATGAGGGCTGTATCGACTTCTACAGCTTTATTTGCGGTAGTGTCACATCCTGAAATTCTTCTACGTGCAGCAACGTGGAAGAATAGACACACATTTACTCGATACTGCTGCTTGGATTCTGCATTTCTAATCGACACGGTGGTGGGCCAAGTAGTACTCCGCCATCTTTTTCATTAAGGTGAGCCACCCCTTTCAACCCTCCTACCACTATTGCTGTATCACATTTGCATAGTCTGAGATGATTTTTTATTTAATGCTTAAAGGAATGTATTAACTATTATTCCTATTAATACTGTTATTATACTTTCTATCTATTGATTGCATGTTGTAGTGATAAACTGATATATACCTATTAAGACGTTCATTGCTATTGTAAATGTGCTACTAAACTGCTGGCTATTCTGATTCAAGAATGTGAATGTATGAAAGTTTCAATACTGGAGTAAGAAATTAGTTACTTACCTGTAACTGTAGTTCTCCATGTTTTGGAAGCTTTCATAGATTCACATGCGACTCACCCTCCTCCCCAGGAGAAGCTCACCTTTGTCTATCTCAGTATATTAAGGCTAGCACTAGTGCTCGAACATCTGAGGTACTGTGCTTCTCTCAGGAGTGTTCTAGAGGGTGATTCATGCTGATTGGTAAGGCAAAACTTTGGTATCTTTTTTTAATAATGATTATGAAAGGTTACTTAAACTAAGAGGCCTAGGGCTTTTTTCTAGTCTATACCTATCATGGTACTACTATATTAAAGGTACCGGGCCGGGGACTCCCATCATGACGACGGGGAATGATTCAAGCATGTGAATCTATGAAAGCTTCCAATACTGGAGAACTACAGTTACAGGTAACTAATTTCTTCTTCACAAGGAACATACTTTTGCAAGTCAGTGAAATGTGTTACGCTTTGTAGTCTGAAGTGCTGTTGGAGACACCGCGAAGACCGAAAAAGTGCAAAATATTCTTCCACACTTTATGCGCCTGCTGCTGGTTGGATGCATTTTCTGTAACCTGTAAATCCTACCACCCTCATTCCCCTCTGCCACACTCATTACTTTGCCTCTTCTCTATCCTTCTGTCAATCGTTCCAATTATCAGTTTGTCAATTGCTATCCCGTTCACCCCCTCTGTCAACTTCAGGCTGCCAGACGCGAGACCCTCTTAAACCCTGGAAGCCTCCTCCTATCTTGTACCCTCCCAAGCCTCATTGACAGCTGCAGGTATTGCTTTCTACCCTTGTCACACCGTGCTAATCCTTTCTTGCTTTGAGAGCTCTTTAGTCTTTGAACTTGTATCTAGGGCTTTCTGTACGAATGAAGAGACAAACTACAGATCCTCTGACTTGTCTGTCATCACTCCTGCCAGGCAGCAGAAGGGCACACGGCGCGCTCTTTAGCATGGTCCGAGTTTTCCCTTGGTTCTATGTGTGTCATGGGTTTTGGTGCCAGTTATACACAGATTCTGGTCCACTTTCTTACTGCTTGGCATTCTGCGGTGGGCACTGACTTGTGAGATCTTCCTTTTCCACAGAATCATGTTAATCTTGTCCACCGCAAAGGAAGGACCAAGGTCTGTCCCCACCCAGGCTGCGGCAAGAAGTTCTACCTCTCAAATCACCTGGGCCGACACATGATCATCCATTCAGGTATGGGACAACATAGCTGGGGGGATATGGAACAACATAGCTGGGGAAGGGTGTTTGAGAGTTTCTAAGGTGTATAACTTGAGCCTTTCACAAATGTAAATACCCTCTTTATCACATGATCCATTAGCCACTTTCTGTTTCTCTCAAGTTGGAGCAGGCAAGGTAATAGTAGCTGATGTACGTAGTGGGTTGTTCGGGGCAATCACTGTGCCAAAATGGGAAAGGATGATTGAAAATCGGGGCCCCTGGTTAGCCATCATTGGATCGTTCAAAGATTGAGATGCTTTGGATTATTCTTCATTGCCAAGCTGGCAGCATACAGCAAAATGCTATACATAGTGTTAAAACAATATATAATACAGGAGTGTCTCTACCCTATCCACCTCATGCCACCAAAAAGTTGGATCGGCCTTTGCACAGAAAATAGAGGTCTCCACACCTCAGATTTTCCTTTGTACTCCATATCCTTTGACTCTGTTCTGTTATCCCTGCATTCACACTGCTTTTACCAGCATCTGAAGTTTGAAACAGTTCTAATTTGCTGTGCACTGAAGTTGTTAGAAATGAAAGACGTTTTAGTTAAGTTCTTTTCTCCCTGGGAATTTTGCCTCGCCCAACTTCAGCTTTTCGAATCCCACAGGAGCCGTCTCTGGTAGCTGGACCAAGAGAGGTTCTTATGATGTGCATTTGCATTACATCAGACCTTCATACTAGACATAGCTGAATATTTAAACCCTGCATTGATTGCCCCCTAACAAGATGCAGATCATCTTCGTCTAGAATGCTTTTGCACCATGCACATCCGCATTGCTACATCAGCCAGACCAGTTTAGTCAAAAACATACTATGTATATGTACGAGATTGTTTTTTGCCCTAAGAGATGCAGTTTTATTGGGAAAGGAGTCTGTCAGGAGGGCACCTCCTTCTACTTTTGAAAAAGATGAAAAATTGTAAGGAAAGTTATGCACCAGCTACCAGAGATCAAAGGTGAATTTTGAACAAACAGATGGCAATCTCTATGGAAATCGTGCCCTTCCCTGTTGACAAGCGTGCTCTGTCATCATTAAAAGAAACCTAAACACGCATCCTTTACTACCTAATTATGCAAGGTGCTCATCAGCTGCTGCATCATAAACAAGGCATCCTCGTTAATGGGGAAACCACAGACATACACCGCCACTTCAACCATTCTTCCTCTATCCATAAAGCCCTCATCAAATTCACAATCCTAATCAGTGACCTCAAGAGCCGCCTCCTCATGAAGTCATTTACAGAAGGTGAAAAGGTGTGTGTGATAAGACTGTGTCCCTTTTGTCAATGTTGGCAGCATCATCAGTGACACCTTTGGCTGTTGTTGGTGCCTTTCCACATTCCATCTGGTGTGAAGGTGTATCTTTTAAGGTGCACGTAGAACTTACTTGCCTAAGAAACCTAAGAACTAGAAGAAGGTTTTGAGTATGGAAGGTTGTCAGATCCAGGCCAGGTGGACATTTAGTTCATTCTGGGTGGAGGGAAATATGTGATGCAGGAACATGATGCCCACTTTCCAACAAGGCTTCGTCATCTGTATTACACAACCTGTCAGAGGTTCACATATCCCTAGCCTCCAGTGGTCCAGGTGACAGCAGAATTCTTGTGTTCACTTTATGGATCAAATGTGCATATTCTTTTTACATGGCATACGCAAACAAGATGAAAACGTTTTCTAAAAAAAAATGCTACAACCCAAAGGTTTGCGCACCAATATAGGAAAACCCCAATCGAAAATCCTTTATACTTTAAAAACCCTTCTACCTCCCCAACATCAGCTTTATAATTCGTTAGTCCTGAGCTCAGGGCATATCTCGTATACTCAGTCGTATCCCCATGGCTTCAATGCCGATCCTCCGGAGCATTTGTGACCTTTGTTGAGGGGATATTTGCAACTCCAAAAGGAATTTAGTATAGGAGAGCTCCATGTACTCCCTGACTAGAAAATCCAAGAAATGCTCGAAGGTTTTCGCTGTCCTAGTAATCATGGGCACATTTTTCTGTTCCCATTGTATCCCACATTCATTGTAGCCATCCATGGACAGTTGGCGGTTTTCTTTTGCCCAATAGGGCTGCGATGGCCATTCTTTCGGAGTGCAGGGCCAATGACATCTGTTTCCCCATAGTGATAATAACGGGAAGGTGAGTCGATAGGCAGACCCAGCAAGATGTGTGAGAGAAATCCGAGTAGGCTTGTATGGAATATATAATCTAGAGCTTCTCCCCAATACGCACTGAGTTTAAGGCATCTCCACAGCAAATGAGTCAAAGTGTCCCTGTCTCCACAATCCCGTCAGCATCTGACCAAGTTATTAGTGTCCAGTTAATGAGCTTTATCAGGGGGTCAGTGAATGGTCAGTTTGACCTTGGCTTCTCTTGCTGGCCAGCTCTGTGCCGTATTTTGAGCTCTGGTGTATGTTTGCTCCCATTCTTTTCCAGATAGGTTCTGGCTTAGGTATTTCTTCCATCGCAATTGCCCTAGTGACTTTCTGGCCACTGAAGTTTCAAGGAGTAGTTCATGTGTGTCTGAAAATAGTTTCATCATCCTTGAGCACTAGCCTTCTTTCAAATCTCACTAAGTGTCTGCATGCAATTGGTTAAGGGCCCATTGGTGAATCTGCCAGCGGTGATACCTCTCTTCTTCTGGGATATCAAGTGTTTAATTATCCCTGAATTTAACAGATCTCACAATCTTGTACATTTGCTTTTTGTCCACACCTCATAGGGCTGAGGGTTTACTGCAGTAGAAGAGGTTCTCAATTACAGGCTTAAATGGGAAGGAGAACTAACTGGGTCCCGTATGGGTTACTACCTTGTCTCATACTTTTTGGTGACAGTTAATGAATACAGGCCCCATGGCCTATGTTTTCTGTCCTACTAGAGGACTTTCCATATGTTCCTCCACTGTTACCTGATCAGTGCCGAACCGTTGCTTCTTCTTATGTCTGTTCCTCATTCCCCCTCAAAATGGAGCTGGGTGGCTTGGTAATACGTTAGAACAGTGGTTCTTAACCTGTGGTCTGGGGAACCCCGGGGGGGGGGTCTGCGAATCCTACTCATGGGGTCCGCAACTGCTTAGAAAATTAACTTATATTAACATATTAATAAAGCGTATATAAATACAGAAGCAAAATGCACAGTTGAACATTTTTAAACAATCTGTAAATGTGCAGGAATTTGAAATTGAACTCTAAAAATTAAGTTAGTATCTTCAGATTAATTCATGGGAGCAGTGCAAGTGCATCAAACAGAATTCAGTGTTGGCGATGAGTAGCCTCTAGCCTCAACTGAATTTAGAAAAGCTCCATACTTCCCATTCATTTTAAAATATAGATTTTTTTTATATATTTGGTTGTGTTTAAAATAAAACATTTAATCATTCTTATATTTGTTTGGTGAATGCTTGTTTCTGTGGTTTTTTAGGTCTCGGCCTGCACCAGCGCTTGCGCTGGTCTGGCCGAGAGTTTTAGTAAGCGGGTTTTGGAAGTGCAAACCCACTGGCTTTCGGCTGGCGACCAGCTTGCGTTCACGGTGGCGTGCACGCGCGCAGCTGCCATCTGGGTTTCCTATCTCTTCCTCATTTCCTCGTCATGGCTCATTAACTCTCTGGACTCTGATGTTTCAATCGCAGCAGCAGCTCACATTACCAACTGACGGCCCTGGACTACAGTCACATGAAAAACAACAGTGATTAGCATTGAAATGCAAGCTTTTTTGTCTAGTTAGAAATATTGCTTCGGTGGGTTGATTTCACCTTATATCGCTATTTGTTTTATATTGGGAGTCACAGCCTAATTACCAGTATTTTTGTCTCACTCTGTTTTAAAAAAATATTTATTCGCACAAAGCTATATTTAAGGTTACTTTTTCCGCGTCACTTCTTCACTCTATTTAAACTCCACACCCCCACTCTTATTGTCTCTCTCCTTCTCTCTCTCTCCCTCTCTAATTCTCTCTCTACTTAATTAACTCTCCCCTCTCTATCTTTTTTAGCCTTTCATTCTCTCTCACCCCTTTATCTGTTTCTCTTTCAAACTCCTTCATTCACTCTCTCTCCCCCTTCTTTCTCTCTCTCTATCCCGCTCCACTCTTTATTCTATGTACACCCTTTCTCTCTCTTTCTCTCTCACCACCCTCTCTAATTGGGCATTATATCTTCACTCTATCTCTCACTCGGCAACACCACAGCATCACTCAGCATCACCACAGCATCACTCAGCATCACCACAGCATCACTCAGCGCAACCACAGCATCAATCAGAGCCAGCACAGCATCAATCAGAGCCAGCACAGCATCACTCAGCACCAACACAGTCTCTCAACGCCATCACAGCATCACTCAACGCCATCACAGCATCACTCAGTGCAACCACAGCATCACTCAGTGCAACCACAGCATCACTCAGTGTAACCACAGCATCACTCAGTGCAACCACAGCATCACTCAGTGCAACCACAGCATCACTCAGCGCAACCACAGCATCACTCAGCACAACCACAGCATCACTTAGCGCCACAACAGCATCACTCAGCGCCACCACAGCATTACTCAGCAGCACCACAACATCACTCCGCGCCACCACAGCATCACTCCGTGCCACCACAGCATCAATCAGCACCACCATAGCTTTACTCAGCGACACCACATCATCACTCAGGGCCAACACTGCATCACTCAGCACCACCACAGGATCACTCAGCACCACCACAGGATGACTCGGCACCACCACAGGATGACTCGGCACCACCACAGCATCGCTCAGCACCACCACAGCATCGCTCAGCACCACCACAGCATCGCTCAGCACCACCACAGCATCGCTCAGCACCACCACAGCATCGCTCGGCACCACCACAGCATCGCTCGGCACCACCACAGCATCGCTCGGCACCACCACAGCATCGCTCAGCGCCACCACAGCATCGCTCAGCGCCACCACAGCATCGCTCAGCGCCACCACAGCATCGCTCAGCATCACCACAGCATGACTCAGCGCCACCACAGCATCACTCAGCGCCACCACAGCATCACTCAGCGCCACCACAGCATCACTCAGGGCCACCACAGCATCACTCAGCGCCACCACAGCATCACTCAGGGCCACCACAGCATCACTCAGGGCCACCACAGCATCACTCAGGGCCACCACAGCATCACTCAGGGCCACCACAGCATCACTCAGGGCCACCACAGCATCACTCAGGGCCACCACAGCATCACTCAGCGCCACAACAATATCACTCCGCGCCACCACAGCATCGCTCCGCGCCGCCACAGCATCGCTCAGCGCCGCCACAGCATCGTTCAGCGCCGCCACAGCATCGCTCAGCGCCGCCACAGCATCGCTCAGCGCCGCCACAGCATCGCTCAGCGCCGCCACAGCATCGCTCAGCACCGCCACTGCATCGCTCAGCAGCGCCACAGCATCGCTCACCACCACCACAGCATCACTCGGGGCCACCACAGCATCACTCGGCGCCACCACAGCTTCACTCAGCGCCACCACAGCATCACTCAGCGCCACCACAGCATCACTCAGCACCACCACAGCATCACTCAGAACTACCACAGCATCACCACAGCATCACTCTGCCACAACAATATCACTCAGCACCACCACAGCATCACTCAGCGCCACCACAGCATCACTCAGCGCCACCACAGCATCACTCAGCACTACCACAGCATCACTCAGAACTACAACAGCATCACCACAGCATCACTCTGCCACAACAATATCACTCAGCACCACCACAGCATCACTCAGCGCCACCACAGCATCGCTCAGCGCCACCACAGCATCGCTCAGCGCCACCACAGCATCGCTCAGCGCCACCACAGCATCGCTCAGCACCACCACAGCATCGCTCAGCACCACCACAGCATCGCTCAGCACCACCACAGCATCGCTCAGCACCACCACAGCATCGCTCAGCACCACCACAGCATCGCTCAGCACCACCACAGCATCGCTCAGCACCACCACAGCATCGCTCAGCACCACCACAGCATCGCTCAGGGCCACCACAGCATCGCTCAGGGCCACCACAGCATCGCTCAGGGCCACCACAGCATCGCTCAGGGTCACCACAGCATCGCTCAGGGTCACCACAGCATCGCTCAGGGTCACCACAGCATCGCTCAGGGCCACCACAGCATCGCTCAGGGCCACCACAGCATCGCTCAGGGCCACCACAGCATCGCTCAGGGCCACCACAGCATCGCTCAGCGCCACCACAGCATCGCTCAGCGCCACCACAGCATCGCTCAGCGCCACCACAGCATCGCTCAGCGCCACCACAGCATCGCTCAGGGCCACCACAGCATCGCTCAGGGCCACCACAGCATCGCTCAGGGCCACCACAGCATCGCTCAGGGCCACCACAGCATCGCTCAGCGCCACCACAATATCACTCAGCGCCAAGACAATATCACTCCGCACCACCACAATATCACTCCGCACGACCACAGCATCACTCAGCACCACAGCAGTATCACTCAGCACCACAGCAGTATCACTCAGCAAGACCTGAGTATCATTCAGCATCACCTCAGCATCGTCTCCGCAACAGTCACCACCACCACCACTACCACCTCAGCATCCATCAGCACCACCTCAGCCTGCTCTCGGAATCTGGCACCTGTTGATTCTCCCCTAGCGTCTGGCCGCTGCTAGTGTTATAATACAGGTACTAGTTCCCAACCTTCACCCTCCGATTGTTTATGCCCCCTCAAAAAAAAAGCTTTAACAAACAACCATTGCAATAGGCAGAAACAAGTTGCCAGCATTGCAAGAACAAAAGAAAACTGAGGAAATTTTTTATTGTAAATACTTTTTTTAATATGGTCGTTCAGTTTTACATAATGCCTTCTTGGTCATATATAAAGTAACAAAAATGCTTCTGACACTTTTTTATTATAACTTTTCAGCATGCTGCACAGCAGCCACACTTCTCTACAGCACAGCTTGAAGACATTGGCAAAGTCAATAGCTCTGGCTAAACACTTATAAGGCCCCAAAGGCGAGACCTATTGGCTATGCCAATGCTTGTTTAATCTATTGTTTTGCAGTTTAATTTATCGAAAATGCATAGGCCGGGGTCCTGACTTTCCACTAATTACTCAGTGGGGGTTCCCGGATTCCAAAAATGATTCAGTGCGGGTCGCAGAGTTCCAGTAATGATTAAGGGGGGGTCCCTAGGACTCAAAAGGTTAAGAACCACTGCATTAGCATATCGAGAAGAACCAATCGTCCCTCTTTCGATGGTACAGCCATCTTACTTTGACAAACCTTGGTTGCTTCCTTGACAAAATATAGTTCTGTAGTGCACTCTGTAATTGTTTAATTAGTGCGCTTGTATGTGGAAAAGGGATAGTTTGAAAGAAGAATAGAATTTTGGGTTATATTGTCATTATCTCCCCTGTTGTGCGTTCCAAACAGTAGAGCTCACTATAATCCATGATTGTAATTGTGTCCAAATAGCTTGTAGGAGTGGGGTATAGTTTGCAGCTGCTAGTGCATCTAATAAATGCGTAATGCAAATGACCGAATATTTAGGTGTATCTGAAAAACTTGCCGAAGAGGAAACTGGGCCTTTATTTAATTTAGCTGATCTAATGGTACAGACAGCTTCACTTGGAACCCTGAGATTTCTGTTGATTTGTCCAATTCCTGCGAAAGCTCTGGTTGGACTGCTCAATCAATCAATCACAGAATTTGTAGAGCGCACTACTTACCCGCGAGGGTCTCAAGGCGCTGGGGAGAGGGAAGGGGGGGGGGTGCTGCTACTGGTCAAACAGCCAGGTCTTGAGTAGCCTCCTGAAGGTCAGCCGGTCTTGGGTCTGTCGTAGGCTTAGTGGAAGGGTGTTCCAGGTCTTGGCGGCGAGGTGTGAGAAGGATCTGCCGCCGGTGGTTGTTCTTCGAATGCGAGGGACGGTGGCGAGGGAGAGGTCGGCGGAGCAGAGCTGGCGGTTGGGGACGTAGAAGAAGAGTCGTCTGTTGAGGTAGGCTGGGCCAGTTTTGTGCAGTGCCTTGTGTGCGTGGATGAGGAGTTTGAAGGTGATCCTCCTGTCGACGGGGAGCCAGTGCAGGTTCCTCAAGTGGGGGGTGATGTGGCTGTGGCGTGGTACGTCGAGGATCAGGCGTGCGGAGGCGTTTTGTATGCGTTGCAGTCGCTTGATGAGCTTGGCCGGGGCTCCCGCGTAGAGGCGTTCCCATAGTCAAGTCTGCTACTGACGAGGGCCTGGGTGACTGTTCTTCTTGTATCTCTCGGGATCCACCTGTAGATCTTGCGAAGCATGCGGAGGGTGTTGAAGCAGGAGGAGGAGACTGCGTTGACTTGCTTGGCCATGGAGAGCGTTGAGTCGAGGATGACTCCCAGGTTGCGTGCGTGGTCGTTGGGTGTCGGGGCTGCTCCCAGTGTCGTTGGCCACCAGGAGTCGTCCCAGGCTGAGGGGTTGGAGCCAAGGATGAGGACCTCTGTCTTGTCCGTGTTCAGCTTTAGTCGGCTGATCTTCATCCAATCGGCGACGGCCTTCATTCCTTCATGGAGATTGGCTTTGGCGGCGAGGGGGTCCTTGGTGAGGGAGAGGATCAGTTGAGTGTCGTCGGCGTAGGAGATAATGTTGAGGTCGTGCTGTCTGGCGATGCGTGCGAGCGGGGCCATGTAGATGTTGAACAGTGTTGGGCTGAGGGACGATCCCTGGGGTACGCCGCAGATGATCTCGGAGGCTTCGGATCGGAAAGGTGGGAGGCGGACTCTCTGGGTTCTGCCGTCGAGGAAGGAGGTGATCCATTCCAGGGCCTTGTCTCGGATCCCTGCGTCGTGGAGGCGTGCGCGTAGAGTGCGGTGGCAGACAGTGTCGAAGGCGGCGGAGAGGTCCAGCAGGATGAGGGCTGCGGTCTCACCATTGTCCAGCAGGATCCTGATGTCGGTGGCGGCGATGAGGTCAGTCTCAGTGCTGTGGTTGCTGCGGAACCCTGATTGGGATGGGTCCAGGATGCTGTTTTCTTCGAGGTATCGGGTTAGCTGTTTGTTGACGATCTTATCGATGACCTTGGCTGGGAACGGAAGCAGAGAGTTGGGCCGGAAGTTCTTGAGGTCTCTCGGGTCCGCCTTGGGTTTTTTGAGTAGGGCGTTGATCTCTGCGTGTTTCCAGCTCTCTGGGAAGGTTGCGGTCTCGAAGGAGAGAGAAGGCCCTGGACTGGACCACATCCTTCCTCTCCGGCAGAACACAAAGCGTCCGCCTCGCCCCCTTCCGATCCAAAGCCACCAAGATCATCTGCGGCGTACCCCAAGGCTCCTCCCTCAGCCCAACGCTGTTCAACATCTACATGGCACCCCTCGCCCACGTCGCCCGACAGCACAACCTCAACATCATCTCCTACGCCGACGACACCCAGCTGATCCTCTCCCTCACCAAAGACCCTCACACCGCCAAAGCCCACCTCCACGAAGGAATGAAGGCCGTCGCCGAATGGATGAGTACCAGCTGCCTGAAGCTGAACTCGGACAAGACGGAGGTCCTCATCCTTGGTTCCAACCCTTCAGCATGGGACGACTCCTGGTGGCCGACATCACTGGGAACAGCCCCGACACCCACCGACCACGCACGCAACCTAGGGGTCATCCTCGACCCCACCCTCTCCATGACTAAGCAGGTCAACGCCGTTTCCTCATCCTGCTTCAACACCCTCCGAATGCTCCGCAGGATCTTCAAGTGGATCCCCACCGAAACAAGAAAAACAGTCACCCAGGCCCTCGTCACCAGCAGGCTGGACTACGGAAACGCCCTCTACGCAGGAACGACGGCTAAGCTCCTGAGACGGCTGCAACGCATCCAGAACGCCTCTGCACGTCTTATCCTCGACATCCCCCGACGCAGCCACATCACACCCCACCTGAGAGACCTGCACTGGCTCCCTGTCAACAAGAGGATAACCTTCAAGCTCCTCACCCACGCACACAAAGCACTCCACAACTCCGGACCAGCCTACCTCAACAGACGACTCAGCTTCTACACCCCCACCCGCCAGCTCCGCTCCATAGCCTCGCCTCGCCACAGTCCCCCGCATCCGGAAAACGACCGCCGGCGGCAGATCCTTCTCCCACCTCGCCGCCAAGACCTGGAACACCCTCCCCACCAACCTTCGGCAGACCCAAGACCTACTGGCCTTCAGAAGACTCCTCAAGACCTGGCTCTTCGATCAGTAGCAGCACCACCCCCCTCTTCCCCCAGCGCCTTGAGACCCTCGCGGGTATGTAGTGCGCTTTATAAGTGACATGATTGATTGATTGATTGATGATGTTGCACAGGTGGGGTGCGATGGAGCTGCTGGCTTTGTTGAAGATGTGGTGCGGGAAAGGGTCTGACGGGGAGCCGGAGTGTATTGTGCTCATGGTCTTGATGGTGTCCTCGATGTTCACGCTGGCCCAGGCTGGCAGGGGGTCGTGGTCGATGGTGTGTGGCGGGTCTGGTGCATCGATCTTAGTTGGGGCTGTCTGGGTGTTGAAGCTGTCGTGGATGTCGGCGATCTTGCGGTGAAAGAAGGTGGCGAGGGAATCGCACAGGGGTTGCGACGGCGGGATGTCGTTGGTGTTGGAGCTGGGATTGGAGAGTTCCTTCACGATGTTGAAAAGCTCCTTGCTGTTGTGTGCGTTGTTGTCGAGGCGGTCTTTGAAGGAGCTTCTCTTGGCGGACCTGATGAGGTGGTGGTGGTTACGGATGGCGTCTTTGTGGGCTGTGTGGCTGTCCGGTGTCTTATCACTGTGCCATTTCTTCTCTAGTTTCCGGCAGGTACGCTTGGAAGCTAGGAGTTCCGAGGTGAACCAGCTGGCTCTTTTGGTGGTGTCGCTGTAGGTGAGCTTTTTCAGCGGGGCGAGGGTGTTGGCACAGTCGTCCATCCATCGTCTGAGGTTGCAGGCAGCGTCGTCGGTGTTGGATGGGTCGGAGGGAGGGCTGAGAGCGAGGGTTGCCCGGTTGGTCTTCGGTGACTTTGCTCCAGCAGCGGCGTGGGATCTGTTGGGTGCGGTGGTGTGTGGTGGGTTTCTGGAAGGTGAAATGGATGCAGCGGTGGTCGGTCCAGAGGAGTTCCGTGGTGTGGCTGAAGGAGAAGTGGGAGCGTGAGGAGAAGATGGGGTCAAGCGTGTGGCCGGCGGAGTGGGTCGGTGTTGTGACGAGCTGGCTCAGACCGAGGTTGGCGAGGCTGTCGATCAGGGTGGTGGAGTTGCTGTCGTTGTTGTTCTCCAGGTGAAAGTTCAGGTCTCCGAGGAGGATGTAGTCGGTAGAGGTCAGGGCGTGCGTGCTGATGAAGTCGGCGATGGAGTCGCTGAACTGGGGTCGGGGCCCAGGGGGTCTGTAGACAAGGGTGCCTCTAAGGGTGGTGTTGGGGTCCGTGTGGATCTATGATTGCAGTTTGGATGTTACCCACATACTAAGTTGAATTGTATGTTTCTTTGCCAATTTTGACTACTTGAATTTCTGAATTATTGCCAGTGGCTTCGATTGATGCTGTTCAGCATCGGCAAAAACACAAAAAAAGTGATTGCCAGTGCTGAACAGCATATACAAGAAAAGGAAAAAAAGGCGCAATGATGTATACGACCCATGCGTCATTAAGTGGCAGTTATTTTGTTTTTAGGTCGAGCCTAGAGTAGCGCGCATACGCTGCTCTGCGAGACTTTATGTAGGTGGTTTTAAAAGCTGACCACACGCTCGTGCACAATGGCCTTTTCCGTGCGGTTACCCGCACGGCCGCCATCTGTTTCCAATTATCGTGCCCAGACGCGGGCGCGATAATTGAAAACACATGGCGCCCGTGCGGGTAACCGCAAGCAATAGGCCATGGTGCACAAGCGTGTGGTAAGCTCAGCACGCTGCCGCGCTCGCTCGCCCCCACTCCTCTCTGACGCTGCCGTCTCTGCTGTCCAACGCTTCACTTCTTTTGTGTTAGTGCGATGCTGTGTTGCATTCTTTCTTGAGGATGCATGCAGCACTGTTTCTACTCCGTGGGCACAAAGTTTAAAACATGTAACTCACCTGCGCCAGGGGAATATGGTGAGTTCTGAAACGAGTGGTATTGTTCGGAGTATCGATGATAAACAGGAGTAAGTCCACTTGCTACACCGGGGAGCAACAAATTGTTTGGTATCACTGCCTCCATTTCGACAGCTATGCAAATCAAGACAGAAGAAGTCAATGCTGATAAAAAACAATCTGAGCATTGTTGGCAAATCCTTTATATTGACTGAAATAAAAGGATCAACTTGAAATGCTCGGTTTCCCTGTCCATTTTCCATAGCGCTCTATATCTGGATGAAATCTGCTTTTACTGGACATTAATTGGATGTGTATCAGGTTTACTTCTTCTCAGTGTAACTTTGGAAATGTTAGTGTGCGCCACCCCACAGGCTACATTATACTGAAATTATAATGAGAAATATATCAGCTATATTCGGGATAAATATTGCAAAATGTGTCTATAACTGTATGTATTTGCTTAAGGTGCTTGTATAGCGCCGACGTCCACAAAGACGCAAAAGAGGCCTTCACACAAAACTGCCACATTACCTCATGAAAACGTTTGAGTGGGACGAGGGGGGGGTTAAGGAGCAAGAAAACAAGTTAAATATCAAGGTACTTTCTGAACAGGTGTCCCTTTAAGTCTTTCCAGAAGAGTGGCGATTTGGGGGCTTATTTACAAGCCCCTTGCGCCGCCGTAGCGTCACTTTTAACATGGGGAAAAGTGACGCACCGGTGGCCCAGGGGGCTTGTAAATAAGTAGCGAGTTATAAGTACGTGCACAACCTAATATTCATCCATTTGTTGTAGATATGGTATCACGTGCCTCCAGGGTTTCACTCTCTGAACTGGGGTGAATCTATATATAACGTCTGGTAGCACTCCCACGTGTGTGGGATGTGTCCCCCGGGCACTAGTGTGGAAGCCTCATCAAAGAGGTTAATTAGATTCTTGCCGAATTATTTTTCAACGTTGTGTTTATGAATAAACAATTACTCAAAGGTTCATATTTTGTACTTCATATATTGTCAAGTTGTTACAGTTCATTCACTGCATTTTACAAATTCTTAGTTGGTCCCAATGCATTTCGGCCTTCTTGGCCTTCATCTGGGGACACTTCGTATAAGTAATTCAAACGAGCCGTCTCTCGGGCGCGTAGTTTCAGTTACCGGTAAAATAATTCGGCAAGAATCTAATTAACCTCTTTGATGAGGCTTCCACACTAGTGCCCGGGGGACACATCCCACACACGTGGGAGTGCTACCAGACAGCTTGTAAATAAGCTCATCGGTGTAAAGTCTTATATGATTATTGACCATCCTTGATTTTCGAAAACAGTACTGTCTAGATTAGATTATTCTAATCTCTGACTTGGACCTCCTGTTTTCCTTCTGTATATTACAATCAGGGCCATGGATATTATGGAAATGCACATCTGCAGCACTGTCTATGTAAATATCGCTTTGCAGCACCCTTGACACACAGTCCACCATCCACTGCATGTTAAAGATTAAACAATGCTTTTTAGCTGTAAAGGGTCAAGAGTTATCAAACCAGTGCAGATAAGGTACACAGTCCCATCATGTTGCAAATGTTAGCAGGCCATCATTAGGTCGAGCTTTAGCGGCAGCGCGCATGCGCTGCTCGCTCTGCGAGGCATGCAGTAGTCCAGTATGGGAAGACAAGCTGCCCTCACTCTCCGCCCATATTTTTCATTGGCTTCTGTGTTTGTCCTTCGTAAATTCTGCCTTCTGATTGATCATGAGGCTTGTTAGTCCCCCCTTATTATGCCATGTCGTCATTTGTATCCTTCCGTGGCTACTGGCAAGTAAAGGGTACTTCGAGTGATATACTGTACGGACGTGTTATTTAGAGCAAATGTGAGTCCTATTGCATTGCACATGCTTTTTTTTTCTGTAGGAACCAAGGCAGTTAGTCATGTTACATGCGTGGATCAGCGTTACTGGCCAAACAAAAACAAGCATTGGCATAGCCAATAGGTCTCGCCTTTGGGACCTTATAAGTGCTTAGCCATGCAACAGTTGATGTTGTTGCACCAAGGATATTGTGCTGCATAACTAAATACTTATAAGGTCCCAAAAGCGAGACCTATTGGCTATGCCAATGCTTGTTTTGTTTCTCATTGTTCCAGATTGCAAATGCCCATCTTGGAACATTAAATAAAACAAATATAAAAACGGTGTCAACGCATTCTTTTTCTAGACAAGAGCAAACCCGCAACACATTTCAGCAGCCGGGGCCTCAAAAAAGATTATTGGGGGGAAAAAAAATTAAAACGAGACTGGGAGGGGGAAGCAACAGATATAGCCATTGAATATGAAGCAAGAGTATGAGATTGACAAGAAAGCAAACCAATGCTAAGCAGTTGGTTAATCCAAACTCGACTCTTAAGTACTGGTATTATCCCTTCTGTGCAGTCTTTGGAACTGAATTGTGTGCTCAGGCTTGTCTCTGGGACGGTCGGCAGGTGAGTGGATAGAGCAATAGCAAGGAGTTGTGGATGAAGAAACTGTGGAAAGGTTTAAAAAATGAAAAAGGAGAGGTGGGAGAAGCATGGAGAGCCAGGACATGGAGAGAGAGCTACCTAGAGCGCGGGGGAGAAGAGAAACACATGGGTGATAGAGCAATGTGGAGGTGAGGGGAAAAGCCCACGGGTGAGAGTGCATTGGGGAGAAAGCACCGGAAGGCGAGCACATTGTGGAGGTGGCTGGGAGAAGCCTATGGGCGAGAGAGAGCAACACGGAACACTGTGGGGTGGGAAGAGAAGAGAGACAGCTGGAAAACATGCACTCATGGAGTCCTTAACCAAAAAGATTACATTGATTCTTGAAAATTAAACAGTGGAAGGGCACACGTAATGAGGCCGTAGTCCAGGAAAGTGACAAACACAAGAATTGGAAGGAAAGTCCACGCAAGCTAATGAGTAAAAAGCAAGCAAATGAGTGACATTACAGTCAACCTGTGGTGAGAAATGGCTAGGCAATAGGTCTTTTCGCAAACAAGACTGCTTGTGCTGCCTGTTAGGCGAGACTAAAAAGTAGGGAAGGACAGTGAACATCCTGCCTCATCTGAACATAAATGACGAGGAGAAAATAACATTTACTCACACATGTGAAAGTGTGCTGATAGTTACTGAGCATCCAATCCTTAAATTTGGAACCAAATCTGAATGTATCTAATGTCTAGTTCAGGATTTGCCTGTTGATCCAGTCAAACAGCTTCTCAGCGTCAAATGAATATAGGGTCACATTTTTCTGAGTGCTATGCATGTTATCTATACAATGAATTACTTTTTGCCTTTTCTCCACAATGTCTTCCTGCTTTGAAGCCTGATTGATCAGGGTCTATTAAATCCCAGCATGGTTTGACCGTTTCTGACTGCTAAGACACTGGTGAATAACTTCATACCTATATTCACTAGCAAGATGGGATGATATGAGCTACAAAGGCTTGGGTCTTTTGCTAATTTGGGGGGAATTGTCACCATTGCTTTCAGCATAGATTTTTCTTACACAGTTTTTTACAAAATCATCAAAAAGCCACTGAAGAATCCGAACGAGGGTTTCCACAGAATGTTTTATATAAAAAAAAAACCAGTAGAATTAAGCCTTTGAGCCGTCGGGATTTCTTCACTTGTAATTTAGCTACACAGAATACCACCTCCTTGGGTGTGATATGTTATAAGTAGTTAGCCTGTTGCGTAGTGAGCATTGAAAGTTGTTGCAGACTCCAGATATTGAGCTACAGCATGGGATTTGGAGACCCCGCTCTGTATAGTATTGTGAATCCCTTGTAAAGTTGGCTTTGAGTTTGTAAGCCAGCAGCATGCCCACTTTCTTGGTCCCACTGCAGAATTTTCTATTTGTCCTGACTGGAGCATAGTTCTTCCTGTCAGTGTCTAGGGCTTTAACTTGTGAACTTACAGCTAGCAGTTTCCAGCATATTTTCTGGAACCTGTTATTTTATATATGCCCTCTAGTTTCTTCTGTCGATATTCGAGTTTGGAGCATGTTGTCCCTCTAGTCTTATTGAGTGCGTTTAAGGTAGCAACCAGCTGTGTTCTGATAACTGCTTTAAGTCAGTCACAGTTAGTCCCCATGTTATTCTCCCCTTTGTTGTTTTCTCCGAAAAATTATTTGACTCCCTCAGTAATTGAAATTGTCAAGTCTCCATCATCCGTCTGTCTCCTATTAATCTCATGGGAGATTTGTTTCTAATCGAATAGGGCAATGTGCCCAATCTCTGAAGCTGTCACTTCCTCTCATAGAACCGAGGTAATAAAAAAATTAGTACAACTTAGCGCATGTGCAGTGACCTGCGGCAAAGAAGGTGTAATTTGTTACGTCTTGGTGTTGAGTCTTCCATATATTCACAAGCCTCATTTGGTTTAACCAATCTTGAGTCTCTCTAGTCATGGTGCCTAATTGGTCCATCCTTACGATGGAGCTATCCTTCATTCCTTCCACCACTATTTTAACGTCCTCCCACCTATAATTGTGTTCCTCATTCTTCATAGTTTGTTAGGCCCTGAAAATTCTTTGCTTGTTTAATAGATCTGGAGATGGTCTTTTTCCCGTTCCATTGAAAGATTAGATTGGACAAGTACACCCATTGATACGTGCTTGGATAAGAGCGTAAGAAGTTCATTAACTTTTTCAAGTCTCTGCATTGGCGGAGTGTGGCGTTGTTAGCTCTTGGTATAGTTACTCCCTGTGTTATTTCTCCTTGCGCGTAGGCTCTTGTCGTTATTCTGTATCTTCAAAGAAATGCACCATTCTCAGGATGTATGGTGGAAAGGCTCTGTAGGTGCAATCCAGTCTTGGTGGTGGGTCTTCCATGTGGCCTGTAGTTGTGTGGACTACATCTCAGACCGATACCCGAATGTCCTGGTCTTCTGCTTCTCTTGGTAGTCCTTATTCTGATGTTATTCCGCATTGCACATTTTTCTAAGTCTTCATATTTGATTTCCAATTTATCATTCCGCCAATGAAGGGAGCTAATGTTATCCCGCATCCTATGTTATTCCTCTATTCTACCATCCCAGTTCTTTTAATGTCATATACTTTTTCACCTAATGATGCCAGGTCACGCTTTAGCTCTCCTGACTTAATCTCATTAAGAAAGCTGTTTAGTTAGTCTTGGCTAATCTCTGCATGTGTTTGCCTTTTTATTTCATTATTTAGAGATTATTGCTGTGAGGCGGGCAGACCTATTTCTTTATTTTTCTAGGAAGACTTGTTGATAACAAATCTTTACCGGAGAGCTACAACTTAGTTCCAGTTGCTGCCTTTTCTCCTGCTGTTTAATTCTAGAGAAGCCAAACACTTTGCAGTTGCTGACTTTTCCTAAAGAATGAGGCTCTGCTGTAATTGGATCGCTTTTGTGATTTCAGTTATGTCCTTTTGATGTGTACACTTTTGCCCCGCTGTGAGGGCAAGGACTCTTCTCCAGTCACCAATATGCCTAGGTAGTAGCAACCAACACTCCTATCTGGGCAGTTTCAGAGATTTCTCTTTATGTTGCTACGGTATCATCGTTGAGGCTTGATTAGAATCTGTGTTGATGTGCTCTACCCATGGTCTTCTCCCAGGGGGCTCCTTGCCCTTATAGAGTTATTACTGCTACTTACTTCATTGTGTTATTTTTGTAGGTTTATCTTTCCACTATTTTATCGTCTCAGACAAGGTGTGTTAGTCACAAACTAGTTTGAAGCTCAGGCCTCTTAACTTTGCTGCTAAATTCGGGCTTTGCTGTTCTGTCTGAATCACTTGGTGATACTCACCTCAGCTTGATCCAAATAAGGCGGGTAGCTCCCTCATTTGTGTGACCTGTTCTTAGGCTTTAGTCAGTAGCTCTGGGATCTATGGAAACCTGTACGTTCGAGGCATATGAGCTGCAGATTGTACACTGTGCATAGATCGCCATCTGGTGTTGGGCTCGGATGCTTGCACTTTGTTGTTGTCTTCGAAGAGTCTTTTGTAGTCACGAGATAGGTGACTCCTCCTTTGGACGATAGTGCGCATGGGCATCGACTCCATCCTCAGATTGTTTTTTTCCGCCATCGGGTTCGGATGTAATCTGCTGCGCTCCGGGTCGACATCGATCGGTTCCCCTTCGACGCGCAAAAAACTCCCACCGTTCGTCGGTATTGTTTCGATCGCGATCCCCTCTCGTCGTGTATCTACTCTCCAAGACATTTTCGAGTCCGGTCGTCGAAGTGGGCCGTTGGGCCGATCGGCGCCATCAACCAGCATATGGAAAGGACTCCGTTTAAAAAATGCAAGTGTGGGGCTAAATTCCCACACACAGATCTCCACGAGGTCTGTAACCTTTGTCTCTCGCCAGACCACGAGAGTCGACACTGCCGGGCCTGTGAATCCTTCAGGTCGAAGAAGACTATACGTGATCGCCGGGCCCAACGACACGAAATGTCCAGATCAACCGTTCCCGCACCGGACAACATCTTCGACACAGGCTCCGACAACCCAGACACCGGAGATCAACAACCCGACACCTCCGGAGCCGAAGACTCGAGGTCCGACGACCAGACCATCACGCCAGGTCAACGTACTGTGAGTACTGACATCGACGCCCCTGCCCCGAAAAAACTAAAGGCTACGGTCACACCTTCACCTTCGGGTCTAGGTCGGCACCAAGACAAGACTTCAGAAGCCCCGCCCTCCAGCTCGGCTCCGAAGCATCCAAAGCCTTCTGGCAGCTCGGGATCGCAGCCACAATTACAGAGGTAACAACAACAGGGGTAGAGGACGTGGGTTTAACACACGCAGTTCCCCTACCACAAAACAGTGACTTCCCTCCGCTTCCCCCCCGATCATTCCATTCCAGTCGGGGGAAGACTATCACAGTTCCTACCTGCATGGAATTCCATCACCACGGACAGGTGGGTAATCCAAATTATCCAGTATGGTTACTGCCTGGAACTCACTTCTACTCCCCCCAACATACCACCCAGACAGCGTCCCATGTCCACACAACATCTGACGCTCCTCAAACAAGAGGTTCTCTCCATGCTCCAAAAGCAAGCAATAGAACCAGTCCCTCTACAACATCAGGGCACAGCGGTTTACTCACTTTATTTTCTAATCCCCAAAAAGGACGGTTCCCTCAGACCAATATTGGACCTCAGACCCCTCAACTATTACATTCACTCAGATCATTTTCACATGATCACTCTTCAGCAAATACTTCCACTCCTCCAACAACACGACTTCCTTGCCACATTAGATCTCAAGGATGCCTACTTCCATATTCCTATACACCCTGCGCACAGGAAATACCTAAGGTTCACAGTGGACGGACAACATTATCAGTTCAAAGTCCTGCCATTTGGAGTAGCAACAGCACCAAGGGTCTTCACAAAGTGCCTAGCAGTAGTGGCTGCACACTTACGAAGGCAACACATTCATGTGTTTCCATATCTAGACGACTGGCTAATAAAAGCCAGGTCACACAAGCAGTGTGTACAGCACACCTTCCAAACCATTCAGCTACTACACAATTTGGGGTTCACAATAAACCACACCAAATCTCATCTCCATCTCTCCTACATACATCAGTATCTAGGGGCCACAATAGACACCTCCAGAGCCCTCGCATACCCAAATCCTTCCAGGATAACCAGTATGCAAGCCCTCATCAAAAAATTCCTGCCTCAACACTCCCTTCCAGCTCGAGTGTTTATGCAGCTAGTAGGAATGATGGCCTCGTGCATCTTCATTGTCCCTCACGCACGACTTCAAATGCGTCCCTTGCAGGAATGCTTAGCACGTCAGTGGAACCAAGCTCAAGGCCAGCTTACAGATCTGGTGTTGGTGGACAGCCGCACACATCGCTCTCTACAGTGGTGGAATACACAAAACCTTTCCAAGGGGCGGCCGTTCCTAGAGCCAGTTCCACACATAGTACTAACAACAGACGCATCGCTCACTGGGTGGGGAGCTCACCTCCTCAGCCATACAACCCAGGGCAAGTGGACCACTCCACAAAAACTGCTCCACATCAACCACCTAGAATTACTAGCAATATTTCTAGCGCTAAAGTCATTCCAACCGCTTCTCATTCACAAGACTGTCCTAGTCCAAACAGACAACATGACAGCAATGTATTATATACAAAAACAAGGGGGACACACTCTCTGCAGCTATCTCAACTAGCTCAGCACATATGGAGATGGGCCATTCCTCAAAGCATATACCTCCTTGCAGAACATCTTCCAGGTATTCACAATCAAATTGCGGATCTGTTGAGTCGGCAAACACAACAGATTCACGAATGGGAACTGCATCCGCAAGTTCTTCAAACCTTTTTCCAAATGTGGGGTCATCCAGAGATAGACCTGTTCGCCACACAAGAAAACACAAAATGCCCAACCTTCGCCGCCAGGTTTCCACACCCGTTGTCCAAGGGCAATGCAATATGGATGAATTGGTCAGGCAGATTTGCGTACGCTTTTCCGCCTCTCCCACTCATTCCCCTAGTAGTACGCAAACTCCGGCAGCAGTCTCTAACAATGATCCTAGTTGCTCCCACATGGGCAAGACAACCATGGTTCACAACACTTCTCGAACTCTCAGTAGTTCCCCACCACAAACTGTGCCTCTCTCCAACCCTCTTAACCCAGAATCATGGAGAGATCAGACACCCCGATCCAGGTCAACTAAATCTGGCAATATGGCTCCTGAAGTCCTAGAGTTCGGTTACCTTAACCTTCCACCAGACTGTATGCATGTTATTAAAGAAGCCAGACGTCCTACTACCAGGGCTTGTTATGCAGCAAAATGGAAGAGGTTTGTTAAATACTGTAATAACAACAATATCAACCCACTAGATGCTTCAATACAAAACATCATCTGTTATTTGCTGCATTTACAAAGATGTAACCTAGCATACTCATCCATAAGATTACATCTTGCTGCTCTAGCCGCATACTTACAAAACAGACAACACTTGTCACTGTTTAGAGTACCTGCAATCAAAGCCTTTATGGAAGGCCTTAGAAGAATAATTCCCCCTAGATTGCCACCCTCTCCAATATGGAATCTAAATATTGTCCTCACCAGGCTCATGGGTCCCCCATTTGAACCTCTACACAAATGTGAGTTACAATTTCTTACATGGAAAGTAGCCTTCCTAATTGCAGTCACCTCTCTCAGGAGAGTCAGTGAGATTCAGGCTTTAACCATACAAGAACCATTTTTACAAATACATCGTAACAAGGTGGTTCTCAGACCAAACCCCAAATTCCTACCCAAAGTAATCTCTGCGTTTCATCTCAACCAATCAATAGAGTTACCTGTCTTTTTCCAAGACCCAGACTCTGTAGCAGAGAGAGCTCTACACACACTAGATGTCAGAAGAGCTCTACTTTATTACATTGACAGGACCAAGCCTTTCAGAAAGACAAAACAATTGTTTGTAGCTTTCTCCCCACCACATAAAGGTAACCCCATCTCAAAAGCTGGGATTGCTAGATGGATAGTCCAATGCATTCAAATATGCTACCAAAAGGCTAAACGCACATTAATAATTCCCCCTAGAGCACACTCCACACGTAAGCTAGGGGCTTCCATGGCATTTTTAGGTAACATTCCCTTAGATGACATATGTAAGGCAGCAACATGGTCTACACCACATACCTTTACCAAACACTATTGTGTTGATGTACAGGCAAAGCAACAAGCTGCTTTGGGCCAAGCTGTTCTTAAAACACTTTTTCAAACTACTGCAACCGATACAGGTGACCACCGCTAAGGGAGACACTGCTATACAGTCTATGCACAGTGTACAATCTGAAGCTCATATGCCTCGAACGGAAAATGCTACTTACCAGTATGCATCTGTTCTTGGCATGTAGAGCTGCAGAGTTCTACACGCCCACCCGCCTCCCCGGAACCTGTATCTGTTCCAGTATTATCTTAATTAGATACATTCACATGGACATCTCTTACTTCTTACTAACTCCATCTTTTCCCGTCATGGCGAAAAACAATCTGAGGATGGAGTCGATGCCCATGCGCACTATCGTCCAAAGGAGGAGTCACCTATCTCGTGACTACAAAAGACTCTTCCAAGACAACAACAAAGTGCAAGCATCCGAGCCCAACACCAGATGGCGATCTATGCACAGTGTACAACTCTGCAGCTCTACATGCCAAGAACAGATGCATACTGGTAAGTAGCATTTTCCTTTCTTCCACCAGATTGTTTTGGCAGTAATTAGTCATCTCTAGGAACTGGCGGTCAGAGAGTTACCATTGCTGCTTCTTGGTGCACCTATGGTTGGTCTGGGATGGTGTTTGTGCCATCTCTGATAAATGTTATGGGTATTTGTATAGCACACAGCTCCCACAGGAGGGTATCCTGGTGCTGGAGCAGGTGCTGTTTGGCCCAAGCCAGAGTCGGGCTAGATGAAGAGCCAGGTCTTCAGTTTCTTGTTGAATTCAAGAACTGAGACGGAGACTCTGATGTGCTGGGGCAGGTTGTTCTAGGCTTTCTGAGCGAGGTAGGAGAAGACACACCATTGGATCTGGTTCTGCTAATGCAGGGGGGGGTGCGAGTAGGAGTCCGGCTCAGTGGATGTGTCTGGTAGGTTTATGGAAGTTTATGCGGTTTTTTAGGTAGACAAGGCCAATGTTGTGTAAGGCTTTGTACGTGTGTGTGAGGAGTTTGAAGAGTGCTCATTTGTGGATTGAGATACAGTGGAGCTCTTTGTGGTGTGGGGTGGGAGGTTGAGGGTCAGCCTGGCCACAGAGTTTTATATGGGACTGTGGTCAGATCAGCACTGATTCCAGCATAGTTTGTTGCTGTAGTCCAGCGTGCTGGTAATGAGAGCCTGGGTGACAGTTCTGTGAGTGTTGGTGGGGAGCTATTTGAAGATGTTCTTGAGCATCGTGAGTGTCTGGAAGCAGGAGATGGAGACTTGGACGGTCATGGTGAGTTGATTGTCGAGTTCTATTCAGAGGTTCTCTGCATGAGTAGCTGGTCCAAGTTTGGTAGGCCACCAGGTGGAGTCCCAGATTGAGGCATCTTTGATGAAGAATACTACTTCAGTCTTGTCTGTTGAGCTTGAGGCAGTTATTTTTAATCCATCTAGTGACTTCGGTCAAGCAGGCCTAGAAAATAGTCCAGCTATTTCGCGCATTGTTGGAGAGGGAGAGTAAGAGCTGGATGACGGTAGGATAGGATATGATGTTGATTCCGTCGTCGAGGATGATGCTGCCGAGCAGGGCCAGTAGGTGTTGAACAGAGTGGGGCTTAGTGAGGATCCTTGTGGAACTCCAGATAAGGTAGACTTCGAGGTGAAGTGGGCCGTGCTGACCAACTCGGTGTGGCCTGTCGGGAAAGAGCAAATTTAGCGAAGCCCAAGACCTTGGATGCTGGCTTTGTGCTGTTGATGGATAAGGATGGGTGGGAGACGGTGTCGAAGGCTGCCAAAAGATTCAGTAGGATGAGGGCCAGGGTATCGCCTGTATCCATGATCATCCGGATGTCATCTGTGGTGGCGATGAGGGCAGTCACTGTACTATGGTTGGACCTGAATCTAGATTGAGTGGTGTCAAAGAGGTGTTTGTCAGTGAAGGGGTGGCTAGGCGTTTGTTTATCATTTTTACCAAGACTTTTGCTGGGTAGGCAGGGAGATAGGCCGGTAGTTGGCTAGCGTGTTTATCATTTTTACCAAGACTTTTGCTGGGTAGGCAGGGAGATAGGCCGATAGTTGGCTAGCATCTAAGGGTCTGCTGAGGGTTTCTTGAGGAGGGGGAATACTGTGGCATGTTTCCAGGCATCTGGGTAGGTGACTGTGATGATTGATTCGTTCAGGACTAGGGTGAGGTCTGAGCTGATGAGGTCCAGTCCTTTGATGAAGATGTGGTGAGGACAGGGGTCAGAGGGTGCTCTCTAGTGTATGACTGTATGGTTGTTGTGGTTTCATGAGTGGTGATAGTGGGCCAGGTGGTCAGGGTAGTCCTCTGGGTGTCAGTAGAGATGGGCAGAAGGGTGGAAGGGTCCGTTGGGGCTTGAGCTTTTTGTAAATACTGGTGGTCTTGTTTATGAAGAGTAGGGAACGCTGGGTGCAGAAGTCCTTAGAAGGTGCTATGCTGGTAGAGTTGCTGCTACAGAGGTGAAGTCTTTCACTATGGCAAGGTTTTCCTTGGCGCTGTTGGTGCTGCTTTTGATGTGGTCAGTGAGCTCAGCATTTGATGGCACTGACTTGCTAATAGTACCTTCAAGTCCGTCCTGTTGCATGTTCTGAGAGGCAACAACTTCTGACCTATTTTGCCATCCTTTCCTCTCTGCTCGTGTCCACTCTCAGCGTCTCACCCCAGAACTGCCACTATCTTTGAAAGAGGTCTAGCAGCATGTCTGGGATCGACTCTGAACTACCCCCCTTGCTAGCTGGCATCAATATTATGTGTAATAACCACCTAAAACAGTAGGAAAGCAGGGAGATCCGAAAATCCTGCTACTTCATTCTCCTGCTGGCCATGCCCCCTTGTTCACACATCATTTTTTTTTTTACGTATTTTTATTGGCATTTCAATATACATTTATCAACACATACCATTGTTCAAACATTAGACATATAAGCTCTCTTGCATTTGGGATATTACAGAGTTTGGTATGATTACTAAGCACTTTGAGTCCCAAATGTGTATTCAGAGAGGGGCATAGGCGTGGTGCCCATCAGTTATGATTACTCATTCCGCCTAGAACATGGACTGGAATTAAAATAGCCGTTCCCATGCCCACCTTCCCCGTAAGATTTCATGCTTTCCTTACAGCTCGGGAGAGCTATGTCTGGGTGCATGGTGTCGCTGCCACCTCAGGATCATATATGTGAGAATCTTGCTAAACATACGTTTAAGAACATAACTTCTAACTGCCTGGCAGGGCCCAGCGCGGCTCTATCTGTGGATAGATTGTTGCTGATTACGTTGTGTACGTGGGGGGGGGGGTAAAGAATAGAAAGAGAGGGGGGTGGGGGAGAAACCTCCCAAAGTTATGCCTCGGGGCCCAGGGGGTGGCCAGCTTCATTTCCACCATATGTCCCACATCTAATCTACTTCCGTTCCCCTTCCCTTATATGCAGGTGGGGGGGTCCCCTGCCACGCAATCAGTCTCATGGGCTAGGTCTAGCGCGCTCAGGTGGGGTCTTCTTGTCTCTCTACGTTAGGTTGAGGGGGGTTCACTTTCCCCGTCCGTGCTACTTGGAGAACTCGGATATTCCCAGGCTTGCAATACATCCCATACAAAACCGTGGGTAGAGGGTCTAAGGGAAAGTTTTAAAGACTGGCGCGGATAGATTCCCCACAACCAATAATGTATCAAACAAATAATCCGCGGGTCTGCCGAGCTTAGGACAGCTCTAAGGTGCAAACAGTATGCTTGTACTGTTTGCGCCTTAAAGCTGTCCTAAGCTCGGCAGACCCGCGGATTACTTGTTTGATACAGGCAATACATCCCTCCATTGTTCTGCTATTGGGCGTTGGCGCAGCCCCCTCAATTCTTCCCTGCGCAGTGCCCTCTCCTCTGCTCCAGCAAACACGGTCATCTCCCTCTCCCAGACATTCATCTGCGGCCCCACAGGCGTTTTCCACATGATTGCTATACGCCTCCTGGCTAGCGCAAGTGCCAAATCTATAAACCTGTTTCCTACTTTACGCTTAGGTGATCTAGGAAAGAGTCCTAGTAAGCAAACATCTGCGGTGTAGGTGAGCGCACGAACTAACGTGTTATTGAGTTTAGAGAGTACTTCATGCCAGAAGATTTGCGTGACCCCGCACTCCCAAGTCATGTGTAAGAAGTCTGCATCCTCACGACTGCATCTCGGACATCTCCTCGGCTCCCCCCCCGAAGGTGACAAAGATCCTATGCGGTGTCAAGTAAGTCATGTGTACGTAATTAAATTGAACATATTTCAATCGTGTGTTCCGTGATATTTTCTTTGGGGATTCCAGAACTCTGCTCCATTCCGTGTCAGTTAGATCCCTCCCCAGGTTTTTCCCATTTCCCCCGCAATCTCAGCAGGGGAGCCATTGAGGCCTCGCACAAAGACGCATAAAACCATTTGATTTGGTGCCATGCTGTGCCCAAAGTAATCCGGGAGTGCAACACTCAGTGCGTTTCTGACTCCTCTCTATTCCGGCCCCATAATTTCCCAAACGCTCGCTGCAGTGCTTCGTATACGAGGAACTGGCCCGAAGGCAAGTTGCAGTTCTCCATCAGTTCCGCAAAAGGGAGCAAGTTTTTCTCGTGGTAACAATCCCCCACGCTCTCAAGACGCACTGCCGCCCAGGGCGCCATCTGCTCCACAGTTATAATCTGTTGTGGTTCGCCGTGTGGCAGCCCCACCAGAGGCAACTCCGGTGAATATTTCGGGGTATCGGGTATTTTCTTAATGCAGCGCCTCCAGCACTGCAGTGCTGTGGTCTGTAGTATTGAGGTATAAGGAACTTTAGTTGTATGTACCAGGAGCTTTGCCAGCAGCAGACTGGGGACCTGACTAGGTTCCATTAAAAAGGTCCCTTCAACGTTCACTCCTTCTAGCCATTGGACCCCCAAACCTCCTGCATCTATGGGGCGTCTCAGTATCTGGAGTGACACCCTGCGCCTACCATCCCCCCAGATTAAGTCTCTCACCAGGGAGTCCAGATTGCGAAACCATCTCGCGGGCATTACACTGGCATGTTGGCAAAATAATATAACACGCGGGGAGCATAACCATTTTTGCCAGGGAGATTCTAGCCATTATGGGGAGGCGTAAAGTACCCCAGAATGAAACACTAGATCTAAGCGATCGCAGCGCTTTATCCAGATTACCCTCTTTTAAGTCCTCCAACGAGTGGAAGACTTGGATACCAAGATATTTAAAGGTTTCTGATGCCCAATGAAGATCCGCAGGTATATCCGGGGGGGCGTGCTAATGGCCCAGCCACCGGGAACAAGTACGTTTTTCGCTTATTAACCCGTAGGCCCGACAGCTCCCCAAATGCCTCCAAAAGTTGTAGGGCCGTCTCCGCACCTTTAATGACATCACAAAGGTAGACTAATAAATCGTCGGCATAGAGAGAGATAATATGCGTCCTCCCCCCTATTGTCAACCCCATACCGCCGACCCCCCAGCCCCCCCCCCTCCCCGTCTTAAGAACTCGGCCAGAGGTTCTATCGCCAAGGCAAATAGGAGTGGCGATAGAGGGCAACCCTGCCTGGTACCTCGCGTTATACTATATTGTGAGGAGGTGGTTTTACCAGTCTTGATCCTGGCTGTAGGACGCGTATACAGCAGTCGCACCCATGCCACCCAGCCGTCACCCATGCCCAAGTGCCTCATAACCGCCAACAAGTAGTCCCATCCCACAGTATCGAAAGCCTTCTCCAGGTCAATTGATAAAATGGCATCCTGCCGGAGGGCCTGTGCCTCTGGATGGTACAGCACCGAATACAACAGACAAAGGTTGTACGAGGTATTGCGGGAGGGGATGAACCCATTTTGGTCAGCATGGATTAGGTCCTGCATATGCAGGAGCAACCTAAGTGCCAATACTTTACTAAGTATTTTAAAATCAGTATTAAGCATAGAGAGGGGCCTATAATCGTTTGCCTCAGCATCTGGGGAGGTAGTCTTGGGGAGTGGGACTACCAGCGCATCCCGTGTTGTGTCCGGCAGATAACCCAACTGAAGTGACTCCGCATATAAGGTCACCAGTCTCGAAGCTAGCTCAGACCCATACTTCTTGTAAAATTCCCCCGGCAGGCCTTCTGGGCCGGGAGTTTTCCCATTAGCCATAGCAGCGATGGCTCCCTGTACTTCCTCCAGGGTCACTGGTCCACCCAATTCCTCACTTGTTTCCGCATCCAATTTGCGGAGGTCTAACGGATCCAAAAAGGCACCAACAGATGCACCAGGGGTCCGGGGGGGGGGGCAGCATAAAGGGCCCTATAGTAATTCCTGAACTGGGCATTGATTTCTCCTGGATCATGCAGAATGAGGCTATCAGTCGTCCGTATACGCATGATCGGGGACCCATGCATTTCCGGCCGAATCAACCAGGACAGCAAACGACCAACCCATCCCTTCTCCCCCTGTACTCTGTCCATGTATGCCTTGTAATCATAAGACCTAAGTCGCTCTAGCGTGTCGGTGTACTGTGTACGTTTATCCAGAAGGCGCGCGTGGGCCTGTGTGTCCTGTCCCTGGATATTATCCAACTCTCGTATTTCTCCCTCTCTAGCCAGCAGGTTACAGTGTAGTTCCCTACTCACACCCACAGTTTGCCCCATTCAATGTCCCTGCACCACCGCCTTGAACGCTTCCCACTCTATCAATGCAGAGGATGCGGATCGCTCGTTGTCAACAAAATAGTCACTAACAAGGGATTGCAGGGCAGGGGAGTGTGAGACCGGTCTAAATCCACATCCGCGACTCCATTAAAATCCACTCCTATTAGTACTGGACCCACCAGCATGTCCGCTACGCGGGTAGAAAGATCAGCCATATAGGTCATTTGGTCTTGGTTGGGGGCATATACACAGCCCAGTGTGATTTCCTGCCCATATAACCTCCCCAGGAGAAAGACATACCTGCCCTCCTTGTCTACAGCAGACCGAATTAATTCAAAGGGCACTCCCGGCCTAATCTATATTAGCGCCCCACGGGCATATGCCGAGAAGGACGTAGCGTAGACCTGCCCCCTCCACCGTCTACGCAATCTATCCACTTCTGTTTGGAGCAGGTGAGTCTCGTGCAGGAGGGCCACCTGCACTCCCCGCCGCCTAAGATAGTTATGTACATTATGGCGCTTGGACATGGACCCCATCCCTTTAATGTTCCAATTGAGAAATGCGCTGCCATTATTAGCGAAATAGTCTATCCCCCCCCAGCACCCCACCAATCCCCCCAGAGAAGAAAGCAATCCGTTCTCCGCGCTGTAGGCAAGCCAGGTCTTAGGCAAACAAAAACAGAAGAAAAATGAAAAAAGATCCCAACATGGACCAACTCCCCAGTCCCAGAGCAGTGTGACAACGGCCACCCGCCCAAACCCTTCATACATCTTTGATAGTCAATCGAGGACCAAACCAACTATGGTAAGGCTCTACAGGGGATTGTGGCTTCGCTCAATGTCTCGTATACGGAATATCAGGGACGGTGCCAGGCACCGACCTCCACAGAAATCAAACCTGAACCATTTTACCTCTGCAGTCCAGCGCAATCCTGCCGCCTCCACAGGGCTGGGATACTTAGTCAAGGCTACTCCTTATTGCAGCCCCATCATTATGATCTCATCCGCAGTCTTCGGGGTGACCTGCGTCATACCGAGACTGTCTGCGTTGGAGGAGTCCGATTCCGAGCCCTCCGTGCCCCTCGGCGAGCGTGATCCCACCTCACATTGCAGTTTGTCCTCCTGCATTATGTCGGCCAACACCTGCAGGTCTGCCGCTCGTTCTTGCTCCGTTTGTGAGGGGCTTGGCTTCATTGGGATGCTCCTCGCCGGGCGTTTCCTGGTGCGCTTTCCAGCCCGTCGATTCTGACGGGGCGGTACCTGTTCTTGCGCCACTCGGGGGGGGGGGGGGCCCAGTCTTGTACTCCTCCAGCCACTCCCATGCCGCCGAGGCGCTCTCACAAAAGTGTGTCTTGCCGTCCTCTATGATGCGAAGCCGGGCAGGGAAGATGAGGGAGTATTGAAGGCCCTCTGCTCTCAGCGCCTTTTTAGGTGGAGCCTAGCGCAGCGCGCATGCGCTGCTCTAGGAGAGGGCCTTTTGGAATCACTCCAGACTTCCAAGAGACTTCTCCGTGTGGGTAGGACTCCTCCCACACATTCCATTGGCCTTTGCGTGTGGCTTTCAATAACGAAAGCACGCAAATGGCCAAAGACGGGTTCATGTCCCGCCTTTCCTCTAAACGTTCACTCCCATGGCCTTTGGGTCTCGGGAGCGAGCAGCGGCGCGCAGGCTGGCAGCTGGTCGTGGATCAGGTTACTAATTTATAGCGCGGTCGCTTTCACTTTCGCGGCCACCCTTGTTTATTTTTACAAAACGCACACCGTGCTTTATCTTTAACAAGGCGCCTGCTTTTAAAAATTTTTTTTTTACACAGAACGCATACCGCACTGTATGTATAGCACAGGCCCACACACTTTTAACAATGGCACCCGTGGCTCACAGCCCGTCACCTCCGTCTCGCCCCTGGGTGCCGTGCTTAATGTTACAGCACGGTGCCCGCATATACTTTCACAATGGCAGCACGCCTTTCTTGTTTTACTTTGGTGCTGCTAGAAACATTGCCTCCAGTTGCATCTTGCTGTGTAGAGATGAGCAGGACAGGCTCAGTTAGGGAAGGCCTGCTTCACCTACCCGTGGTGTTTGATTTTCAGGTTGCATTAAAGATTTGTTCTCTGATCATCTTGCTCTGTCATGCAGATGAGACCGATTCCTTTCACACAGAACCTTCGATAGCTAAACGACACCAAGCACACGAGTCTGACTTCAAAACAAAGGGGACCAGATTTTCCACATACGTCTGTCGGCGCTGCAGGATCATAGTGCGGTGCGTTCATCACTGCAGTGTATTTTTGATGACAGTAACCCAGTCGCGTAGTTATGACAAGGGGGGTGCGCACTTCGATGCAATAGCTCATCCCTGGCTCTGAATGTAGGAGCCGGGGGTGTCTAGTTGTGTAAGTGACAATAATGCGTAAAGAGTCTGGTTCTGTTGTAATGCGATTGGGCTAGGTTTGCACTATAAAACTGTAAAAAAAAATACAAATAAAGTGACTGTTCATGTGCTATGTTCCATTTGGTGAATTTTGTGGAACCTGGGATTGTGCGACATAATTAGCTGTTGTGAACACAAAATCCCAGTTACAGCGCCAAGAGTCCATGGAAAGGGCAGGGCTGTACTTAATATATGTGGGAATGTCTAATGGTGCATGTTAGTTTTAGAGTGTACTTTTTTTTTTAACAAGTCGAGCATAATTGCTTTTCTTGGTGAACTCTTTTGTTTAGTGTCCCAAAATACATTCTGTGCAACTGGGTGGGACAAAGCCCACTTGAAACTGTTAAAGTGCAGTTTACACCAGAGTGGGAAAACAGTCCAGACTGCGACTTCTAGGTTTAACTGTTACTCAGGCCCCACCCTGCCAGTAGAACTGCGACCCTAGAATGCAAAGCCCCCTTTCTAGGGCAACTCTCACACTTTATAGCCAAAAAAGGGGATATCTATCTACTTTTATTTTACTTCTTGTTTCCCTAACAAGCTCTCCCATCTAGGGCAAGTCAAAGGGCAAATATAATCTCCAGATATCGGCATGTACATTATCCCGTCTGCAGGGGAAGACATAGGTGATTCCACTGTTAATGGCGCTATATTTACCTTTGGTGACAGGACAGGGAACCTATTTGCTCAGCTGCTTAGATGACATAGGCCGTGGTATGTGCGATATGAGGTAGGGTAGGGGTTTGGAGAGCGAGGATGAAAGCTCCTTTGTATAATTCAACTCCGAACCATGTCACATAATTCCACTCCACATAATTCCACTCCATTCCAGACCATGCAACATAATTTCACTCCACATTATTCAACTCCACATAATTTCACTCCAGTCCTCACCACATAATTAGACTTCATATAAATCCACTCCTCGCCACATAGCAACACTCCACATAAATACACTCCACACAACGCCGCATAATTCCACTCTACACCACATGATTGCAGATCAAAAAACAGATTTCCACAACACATAGTTGCACTATACACCACATACATCCAATCCACACCACATAATTGCACATCATGCCAAATAATTCTACTCCACTCATGCCACTTCACCACACAATACCACTCACATAATTCCACTCCATGACACACAGTATACCACTCCACATAATTCCACTAGACTCAATACCACATAATTACGATCCACATAATTCCCGTACACCATGCCACATAGTTCCACTACACATAACTCCACTCAACGAATGCCACACGATTCCATGAAAAACAGTTCCTCGAAATACAATTCCACTCAAACCCACATAATCCTACTCCACACCACATAATTGCAACCCACACAATTTAATTCAATATGATGCCACATAATATGAGAATATAGCCTTCAATTTCGAGCTGGATTGTTCCCAGGGGGAGAAGGGTGGACTGGTTTGCTTATGGCTGGGCTTAAACTGGAATGGCACGGGAGCAAAATAAATGGATTTAGGCCCAGATCTCTGTACGGGGTGAATGTTTGACATTGTTTAGCATTCTGTCCATCAATTGTTCTTTTTACATAATTACATGGCACTACATACCACACACTGTCACTCCACGTACATCCACATGTATGCAACATAATTACACTCCGCACCATGCCACATATTTACACACAAATTTACACTACATAAATTTCAACTCCACACCGCATACATCTACTCCATAACATATTATTCCACTCCGCTTCATACCACAGAACTCAACTCCACATAATTCCAACACACATAATTCCACTCCACACCACATAATTGCACTCCACAAAATTCAACTCTGCTCCATGCCACATAATCCCACTCAAAATAATTCCACTCAACACCACACAGTTCCACACCACACAATTAAACTCCACATATTTCCACTTCACACAACACAAATCTATACTACACAATTCCACACCACATACCGCATAATTCCACCCACCCCATCCAATATAATTCCACCCTACAAAACATAATTCAACCCCACAAAACATAATTCAAATCCATGCCACTCCTCAATACCACTCCACGTCATTCCACTCCATGCCACATACTTATATTCCACATAATTTTACTCTATATTATACAAAATAATTCCACTCCACAAAATTCCACTTAATGCAACAATTACATGCCACACAATTGCACCCCACAGCACATAATTTCACTCCACATCAAACAATTCCAATCCACAAGAACAAAAGGAAAAGCCAGGGGCAATAGTCTCGAAGGCGAGACCTATTGGCTTTGCCAATGCTTGTTAACCTCTAGGAAGGAGGCGCAGTTCGGTTCCGCTGCACCTCGAAGGTATAGTCCGGGAATATAGAGACCTTACTATTATTGACATCAAACGGGCCATCTGATCGAGCTCTTTGTAATAAAATGTCTCTGTCCCTGTAGTGAAAGAGTCTGGCCACCACCGGCCTCGGGGGCCTGCCCGGTGCAGGCGGCCGCGCCGGCACTCGATGCGCTCTCTCCAGGGTATAAATCTGTGTTAGCCTCTCTGGCGCGACCACTGTACGGAGCCAGGGTTCCAGGTTAGCCATCATGTTGCCATTTTCAATCCCCTCCGGCAGGCCCAAAATGCGGATATTGTTCCTCCAGCTGCGTACTTCACTATCCTCCGCTCTGCGCTCCAAGATTTTGACCCTGTCAGTTAACTCCGCCACCTGTTTACTTGTCGCCTGGTGGGCTGGGGACAGCTCCTCGAGAGTCGACTCCACCACTTTCACCCGTTCATTGAGTTTCTGGTGTTCAGCACGTAGGAGACCCAATCCCACCGACACCGTGCTTATATCCTGGTGTAATGTCTCTTTTGTGTCTGAGATTGCCTCCAGGATCTTGGCCAGCTGCTGCTGTATAGGGTCCTCAAGGCGCTGTGCCTCAGAAGTGCTCCGAGCCTGTTCCCGCTGGTCCTCTTCCTGCTCGGGGGCGGCCCCTATTGGCTCTGTTCTGGGTTTACCCATTTTTGACACTCAGACTGGTATCCTAGCACAGTCCTGAGAACTCCCTGGGGTAGTCTTCCCCCCCCCGCCCTCCCCTGCTGATAGTGGCAAGAACAGCAAACAGGGTCCCGGTGCAATTTACCACACAATCTCCACGGGGTTCGACATCTCCTCTCTCATGCGGCTCCTGCGACCCAATGGACGGGCCTCCGTGTCCAGGAGTGCTACACTATAGTGGAAGAGGCAAGGGGAGGGGGGAAAGGGGCTCCTCCCAATCTGTGGCCTCTATGGGGTTCCCCCAGCACAGGGAGCCAGGTCACCACGCCATTGTCCGGGGCCTCGCCACTACTCCACCTCCACAGCACCTCTTCTGCTTCACCTCTCATTGTGCTGCACCTACTACATAATGATGATGAAGACGGATTTTTAAAGCGCACAGATGCTCCTGGGAGTGTCCTGGTGCTAGTATAACAGCAAATAGAAGATTACAGAGTGAATAGCCAAGTTTTTAACCCTTTTCTAAAAGCAAGTTCCGACCTTTCCTGCCTCAGGTGCAGCGGAAGAGAATTCCATGCAGGCGGCTCTAAAAAGGAACAAGCATTGGCATAGCCAATAGGTCTCGCCTTTGGGACCTTATAAGTGTTTTGCCATGCAACAGTTAATGTTGTTGCAGTAAGGATATTGTGCTGCATAACTAAATACTTATAAGGTCCCAAAGGCGAGACCTATTGGCTATGCCAATGCTTGTTTCAAATCCTTCCCCTAAACGCTTAGTGATGCATGACTGTACTGCCACTTACAAAGGTGGTTACCTTTCCTTCCATTCCGAAAGACAGGGAATCTTATAGGCCCCTTCATTTGTGTTTGCTTCTAGCAGTCCTGCCCTAAACTGCACAAATCCTTGTGATAGACCATCATACCTGGGGGGAGATGGTCATGCCAGCAGTGTCGTGTCTACCTGAGCAAATGCTTAAATACTTTTCCTAGCTGTGTCAGGACAGTATTCACACAATCAGGTTTGGGAAGGGTTGACTCCAGGTCTCGTTCCATGACATCATTGGTGCTCCTCAAAAGACATTCCTGGATGAGGACCACAGGCTTTTCTGTACCTGTCCAGGCCAAACTGCTAGATATGCAGTTTGACTGTCATTGATTTTTCAGTGACAAAGCAGTTGCTTCACTGGGGCTGGTAAAGAAAAGTAGTGAGCGGCCCAATTTCGTGGTTTAACTTTCCTAGCCATGGGTTTTCCCTTGCCAGTTTAGGAAATGCCATTGATACAGCCACTAGTTTGGAGTCTTGCAAAAGCAGACAAGGTTGCAGCAGCAACAGCTGCCTTGTCTTAGCCTCTACCGATCCATCTAAGGGTAGAGGCTAAGACAAGGGGCCGCACCCTCCAGCTGCTTCTTCCTTGTCTTCCGACAAGGCCTGTTTGATTCATTGGTCCCACACCACGAGACACTAGTAGGGCCAGGGTTGCGTTGCAATGGCAAAGGATAACCTTGGACAAGAGGGTCTTCAGGTCGTTCTCTGCCATTCATAAAAAACATCCACCTGTCTTTTCAATTTCTCCAGCCCCCCAACTCCAGCAAACTTCTTAATCAAAGAGGTCTGCTCCCTTCTAGCTAGTGCACAATATAATTTGTTCCACCCTCTTATGGGGATGGGAAGTGATTCTCAATGTAATTCCTAAGCCCCGAGCATGGCAGAAGTCTGTGGCCCATTTTAGACCTGATTCATCAAGGGAGGAAAGAATTGAAAAATGATCACCTGTCAACACATCCTGTCTGCCATTCAGTTTCAGGACACTGTGGTCTAGCTGGATTTACCGAATGTTTATTTTCGTATACCAGGACATCCATAACGCAGACCTTTTCTCTGCTTTATTGTAAGGGACCCGTACCTCCTTTTTGAAGTGCTGCCATTTGGATTGTCCTTAGTAGCTGGGAGCTCACAAATGTGATTGCACTTGTGGTGGACACCCTTAACAAGCAGGGCATTCATGTTTATCCTTACCTAAATGACGGGCAGTATAAAGCAGATTCTTGGCAGAGTGCACATCGGAGCCCTTTGCTGACAGCCACACCTTTAGATAATCTTTTGGTCAAGAAAGAAGAATCCAGTTCGCTCCCAACACAACACCTTTGGTATACCGGATGGTTCTGAATGCTTGTCAGTTGCAGGAGTACCCATGACCTCCGTCCACCCTAGTGACAGATGCCTCCTAGTAACAGATGCTTCCTAGTATGGCTAGATTTTGTACTTGAACCCCTTTTCTCTCAGTGTCTAGTTTTAGAAGGTACACTAGATTCATTTCAGTCTGCTGGATTTGAGTACTATAAAGACTATTGGCCTAAACCACAAAGGGCGTAACTAGGCGTTTCATTGAAAATCCAATAAAATATCAAGTACTAGATAATTTCTAGAAAATTGTAGATTAGTACATCACATGTCCAGTTATCATCAATCAAGATTTCCCAATGTATCTATAAGATCCAGGCAGAAGAGTTTAATAGTGCATGATAAGCAAATACATAATGGTGACCCACTTGCCTTAACTGTGGCAGGTGGGTATTTCCAAAATTGTGAAATACAGAACCAATCAGCAGTATTTCATCCATAAATAGCATCTTTTTGCTGAGCTAGCATGCTATGGAAAGTCACGAGTGCTGTCTATTGAGCAAGGCTTGAATAGTTCACAAAATGTCATATTCATTTTTCAGCCCTCACTTTCTTTGGGTATCATAGAACTGAGTAAAACAAAATGGATTCCATGCATGATAGAAAAACACAGTTCCACACTGTCTCTGCAAGTGTTCCTATCTCATATATAGGGGAAGAAGTTACAAGTCTTGATGGGCTAAACGTATGCATGCATTACTTGAATAAGATGGGAGGCGTAGGCTCCCTACTTGTGTCTGTAGGCCACCGAACTCTGGTATTGGTCTCAGGATAGAGGAATTAGTGTGTCAGCAGCTGATCTGGCAAAAAAAAATAACCGTAAAGTGGACATTCTGAGGAAATTGGTTTCTACCAACCACAAGTGGAAGCTAATTCCAGACAATCTGGGCAGACCTTTGCGACTTAAGGGTCTCAAACTCCCACCCCTGGGTACACCTTTTTGCCACTGCAGCGAACAAATAGTGCTAGCCCTGTACAGGTCTCCACTGCCCTTTGGCTGAATTTGCAGTATAGAAATACCATATAAATACATACATTTCTTCCGACCTACTCTCTAGAGGATGTTATAGTTATGATTTTTGGTTCCATCCTCTTTATCCATGTCCTCTCCATAGGCTTAGAAAATCTGGATGGGACTTATGTCACCAGAGGTCGAGCATTATTTGTTCAGCTGCACATCACGTCATGTGGAGTTGTGAACAGTATCACACAACAGCTAGCGCTGGCAACGCCTCATTGCTGAGAAGGTTCCTGATCCAATCTGGTTGGTTGGAAGGGCTTCATCTATGTAATATGTGAAAGCTTCTGTTCTTTATGCTCCAATGCTGCATAAGAAAAAAGTTGCTAACTTGTAACATTGGGTCTACAGCTTTTGATCTGCCATAGTTTGTCAACCCTTGCAACTTCCTCACCCGATCAATCCTTCATTTTATACTGTCGGGGGGCTTTTAGAGAGTTTTTCTTGTCAGTTGGACAGTAGCAAGTTTGACCAAACAGCACTGAATTAAGAGCCCGTTTTCTCAGTGTTGAAAGTGCTCATGGGTCCTCACGGAAATCGGTTGCAAGGAGGATGCACACAGAAGGGGAGAGTACACTAAAGCCTATGAATGTACCAGAAATAGTTATCCTTGCAAACACCAGTGTTGCAGTTGATTATTTTTTCATAAATTCCTCTGTAAGCATGAATCTCTTGCTGTCACAGCTTGTAAGTTAGCCTTACTAAGTAGGCTTTGCATCTAAAAACTAGTCTGCTGAGAAGAGACGTAAATAACTAATGGTTTTGAGAGCCGTACGGGCATTGTGTTATGCCACATGTTTGTGGTAGCACAGGAGCTCTACATCTCTTGCATCTCGTCTTCCATCTTTCCTTTTTGAAGACACAATTTTCCTTAAATGTACACTATCAGGCAGCTCTTTTTTTCCTCATCAGAAATTGGAACGGTTGTTGTTTCTGCATATTTAAAGGTAGTGAAGGCGTATACTTAGTCTCAAAGGGGAGCGCCCACAGCTGACCATTACATTTGTTAAATAAATGAATACTGTTGAAAAACTGTATGAGAATTAGACAAAATAATTGTATAGCCATCACACCTACAGATAATGCGCACACTTAACTCTTGTACACATTGTCTTAGGCAATTTTCCTCAAAATGAACTGTGAATTATAGTTTTATTTATTGTAATGCATCTGGGCCAGTTTCGTAATGATTACATCTATTATGCATTTTTATTACATTTAGTGACCTATTTGTTTTAAAGCAATTTTGGGATATGATTCAAAAACGGTTTTATCCTCTGTAACTTGTTCTGTGGTTTCTTTCTAATGCTTTTAAATGAGAATACAAATAAAATATTCATTCAGAAGTGGTCAGGACTAATCAGAACATGCTTCTGGGAACCTAAAATCAAAGTTTATATCTAGTAGTGCAACAGAATCCTGAATCTGTCAGTCTTTGACAGCACTTTTGTTACTGACAAGCAAACTGATATTAGGTGTGGGGAACCTTGAAGGGTTTAAAAAAAAAAGTTAAGACCTTGAGGTCATTGGTACCAGGCATGCCTTCTGCTGATTGTTTCCACTTAATCGATATGGTGATTAATGACCTTTACAAAAATGTGTACAAAAATGTGTATAATTTTCTCTTTTTCCCCTAAACAGGTGTTCGAGAGTTCATTTGCGAGACCTGCGGGAAGTCGTTCAAAAGAAAGAATCACCTAGATGTGCACCGGAGAACTCACACTGGTGAGACACCACTGCAGTATGTACACTTTCCTTTTTCCCCCTTTATTTTTTTTTTTCAAAACAAATTTTATTGAGTTAATATGGTACCATCTGGGCAACAGCCCTGCATATACACATTACCACATCGGATAAATCAAGAGTACCAAAGTTCGCATACAAGATCGATGCCAATAACAGCTAGAACAATAAAAACTTTGCGCGGACCATTCCATCACCCGTAAAATTCGAGAAAGACCTTGAAGGTATTGTGTCCCCTAAAGTATGATAGTGAATGTGTCGTGCTGTGGCTTGGGGTGAACGAGAAAACACATGCATCAGGGGGTTTGGGAGGGAAGGGGGGGAAGGGGGGGGAAGATCTATGCCCCTGTAATCTGCCCATCGGGACCATATTTTCCTATGCTTTAATGGACAGCCTCTTGCCTGGAAGACCGCAATCTCTGCACCCATACATCTATCCAGTTCTGTTCGCCATTTTCCTATCGTCGGGGTGGGGGGGGATGTTCCCTTCTACAGTAGCGCCACGTCCCGCTTAGCTATGGTCAGGGCTAGGAATAATAAATGTTGTTTATACCGGTTTCCCCAATCCCATCGGTGCTGTGCAATAAAAATAGCTTGGGGTCGAATGGGAGATCCCAGGACAACACCTCACCCAAGCAGACTGCAACCCTACGCCAGAAGGGCTGTAATGCTGTACAGTCCCATACTGTATGAAAAAACGTTCCCTCGTCTCTGCCGCAACGTAGACATTGGGGGGATGAAATGACTCCCATCTTCCAGAGGCGGAGAAGGGTATAATACACTCGGTGTACATATTTAAATTGTATGAGGTGGAATCGAGAGGAGACAGCGGCGCCCCGCGGACTAGCGATAGCCTCCGCCCAGTCATCGTCCGACATATCCGGGATATCTGCTTCCCACGCCCCTCTGATCTTATGAAGGGTCGTCTTGGCATGAGTCGTGAGGGTCTGGTATATCTGTCTAATTTTGTGAGCAGTCAAGACCCCTATGAGAAGGCGACCCTCCAAGGGGTGGAACTCCAGAAGGGAGTCCAATGTGAGTATTGTGGGGGTGAGGGCGTGGCGTAGCTGTAGGTATTTGTAGAATTGCGTTTTATGTAAGTGATATTCCATCTGCAGCTGCTGGAAGGACTTCAGTGTGGTACCCTTCATCACGTCTCCAAGAGGGGAGATACCGATCAGGTCCCATTTGCGAAATCCTGTTAGGGTGGCCACCTGGCGTAAATGGGTGCTGTACCACAAGGGGGTCGCCTGAGTCAACCGTCCCTGCCACCCCATCTGCCCAACAGTATACCTCCATATCCGGATCGTTGTTCTACTGGCATGTGGGAGGAAATCCAGATTCTGTTTACTGTATAGTAATCGAAGGAGAGGAACCCCTTCCATCTCCACGCGTTCCAAGGCGAACGCCGGATCCGATGGTGTACTATACCACCATTCATTGATAATTAAAAGGTGAGATGCCGCATAGTAGGCGAAAACATCCGCCGCTGCTATGCCACCGCAATATGTAGATTGTGCACACGTTTGCAGCGCTACCCAGATAGCCCCTCCATTCCATAAGAACCTATTTTGTATGGCGTTAATTTGCACGAACCATGACCGCGGTATATGATATGGAAAGTTCTGTAATCTGTATAATAGTCTAGAAAGAGAGACCATCTTAAATATCGCTGAGCGCCCGTATAGCGAAAGGGGGAGAGATGACCAAATATTTGTCTTGTCGCGAAGGCCGGTCAAGAGTGGGTTTATATTATGCGCCCACGAAGTCTTTGGGCATGGGGACATAAAAATCCCTAAATACTTAAAGCCCTCTGTCGCCTGTAACAACTGAGTCGCTCATGAACCCCTCCCCTGGTTGCCGCAGACCGGATACAATACGGATTTGAAGGGGTTGTTATGTAGCCCCGAGGTTTGTCCGAATACCCGGAGGATCTGTAGGATCCGTGGCCCCGAGATCCACGGGTCTGTCATAAAAAAAAGAATGTCGTCCGCATAAAGTGCGATCCGATCAGGTTATGACCGAGGCCACTCAAATCCCCGGAGCACCGGAACTCTGCGTACCCAGACCACCAAGGGTTCAATCGCCAAGGCGCACTAAAGGGGGGACAGGGGACAACCCTGTCTCGTGCCCCGACAAACGGGGAAGGGGGCCGAACGGTGTCCCGCAATGCGCACTGATGCAGCTATTTGTGTGTAAAGTAGGCGGGTATATGCTACGAAACGTGGGCCGAGGTTGACCGCTTCCAGGAGTTGAAAAAGGTACTCCCAGCTAAGGGAGTCAAATGCCTTATCAATGTCGGCAAGTAGTATGGCTGCAGGTCGTCCCAGTTCCGGGGCCAGAGCCATAGCGTTGTGGACCCGGCGGATATTGTGACGGGTTGTCCGTTGTGGCATGAAGCCAGATTGATCTAAATGAACAAGGTCTTGTATGCAAACTCGTAGGCGGTCCGCTAGAATCTTGCCCAAAAGCTTGGGTTCAAAATTTACAGGGATATAGGGCGATATGAGGAGGGGTCTTCCGGTGGACGGCCCGGTTTTAGAAAGAGAACCATCTCCGCAAGCCGCCAGTCCTGGGGTAGTATTTGCAGGTCAAGTGCCTCCTGAATGGCCTCCAACAAATAAGGGCCTAATGTGGTCACATGTGACCGAAGGAATTCCATGGGGAATCCATTAGGGCCCGTGGCCCTTCCCGGGTGCATTGCCACCAGTGCTGCATTTATTCCTCTAAGGTGATAGGGGCGTCCAGCTGATCTCTCATCTGGTCAGTTAACTTAGAGGGGGGGATGTCCTGAAGAAATTCTGCAATAAGAGCCTCGGAGAGCTGGTCTTGCCGTGCATATAGGGTGGTAAAATAATGCACGAATTCTAAAGCCACCGCCCCAGGGGAGGAGTGTAGAACACCGTCGGATAACCGGGGCCGGTAGGCGCGCGGCCTGACAGAGCCTATGTAACATTTTGCTTGATTTGTCCCCCCATTGGTAAATCAGATGTTGTGACGCCATCCAAATTTCTTTGGCCTCGTCTATTAGATGCTGCTGTAACTGCTGTTGAGCATGAAGGAGGTTGCGCCGGAGGGAAGGGCTAGGGTCGCAACCATATTGTGTCTCTAGTTACGTACAATGAGCTTCTAGCTCCGCCCGTTGGGTGGAATGTTCGCGTTTCTTGTGTGTACGGTAACTGATGTCGGAGTGTGGGTTTTAGGGCTTCCCAGAAGGTTGTCTTAGATGGGGCTGAAGCAGCGTTCACATCTGTATATTCCTGGATTGCTCGGGTGAGAGTCTCCTGGTAGTCGGTGTCCTGGAGATGCCAGGGGGACATTCGCCACCTAAGGGCGGGTTTTTGAAAATGCATAAGAAGCTTAATACATACTGGAGAGTGGTCCGACAGTCCCCAGGGGAGGTGAGTGGCCTGGGAAAATCTATGAATGTACCTGTGTGGCGTAAATATGTAGTCCAGCCGGGACAGAGATCCATGAACTGTGGACATATACATGTATCCCGCTTCTGCTGGATGATATTCCCTCCATATATCTGACCAACCTAATGTGGTAGCAAGCTGAGATATTCTCCGTATAGTGTGCCTGTTAAAATAACATATCTCCCCCCCAGGGTCTGCCCATTGTTTCTCATATGTAAACGGGACACGACGGTGGATAAGAATAGCTACTCCTCGTGAACCCTTCATGGTATATCCAATGATAACCAAACCTGGCCAAGCAGGGAGCCTTAGTACCTAACAGATGAGTTTCCTGATGGAGGAGGATGTCGGCCATATACCGCTTGGCCTGGCGGAGAATGGCTCCTTGCTTAACTTTGTTAAGTAAGCCCCTGACGTTCCACGACACCACTGTCAAATCTCCCGGAAGGGGAGTATTGACCAGGGTGGTCATCTATTGCGTGTATATGGACACTGAGTGTGGTGTAAGATCGGTTTCTGGATTGTGCGTCCGCGCATGTGCTATATCTAACAACAACAAATACAAAACCCCCTTAACACCCATTATCTCGCCCTCCCCCCCCCCCCGAAAAACAAGGAGCATCTGTTGCGGTAGGGGGTGCACGCGACAGGGGGGGGCCCGAGAGGCCCCCCTCCAATGTTTCCCAACCTTTCCCCAAAACTTCAACATGGGGTGTAAATGTCCGGGGCTGGACAGACATACTGCGGAGCGTCCACGCAAGCTTAGTGTATAGAATGAAACATGTTTTAATGGTCATCTGCTGGCCGGGTCGACACCGAAAGAGTCCAATGGTAGGTCAGCTCAGGATGCTCGTTCCGGGCTGGAGGAGCGCCGGTCGGATCCAGACCTATGTCGCCTCTTCGACTTTGTCCTTCTAGATTGGTTTCTCTGTGATCCACGGGATGAATCCGACTCCAGGGGCGGTGGAGAGCGAGGTTTCAGGTGGGTACGTTCATCCGACCAAGCAAACACGGCCTCCGGTGTGTCAAAGAAATGAGTCTTGGAGTTATAAACAACTCGTAGCCTGGCTGGATACAGGAGAGTATATTGAACGTTAAGATCCCGCAACCGTCTCTTTGCTGCCATAAAGTATTGACGCTGCTGCTGTACCAGGCGAGTATAATCCGGAAATATCATTATTGGTCTAGATTCGAAGATGAGTTTGTCTTTATGAAGTCTGGCATATTGCAATACAGCGTCCCTGTCCGCATAGTTATGCAATCTGAAAGAAAGAGTTAGTTATAGATTCCTTACCTTAGAATTACCCCCAGGCGTCAGACTGGATCCGGAAAGTTTTTTCGTCAGCAGTACCTCTGCGCGTCGAAAGGTGGCGTCGGTCGGCTCCATGTCCGTCGTTGGCGTCGTGGTCGCCGGGATGACGTTACGGTAGCTACTTAGACGCCGCCCTCGCGCGCTAATGTCAGTGACTTTTTGACGACTTTTGTCGACACCCTTTTGAGTCCTCACAACTCCTGGTGCACGTAGGGATGCCCGGCTTCAAGGCTTGCGGTTCCTGTAACCGACTGATGTTGGTGACGGATCCGCACCGCGTGTGCCTCTTTTGCCTGGAGCGCGACCACGACCCCAAGTTGTGCTCCGACTGCCGGTCCATGGCTCCGAAGGCTTTGCGGGAGCGGTCCCGAAAGCTTCATTGAGCGCCAGCAGTTGGCTCCGCGCCGTTCGTCGTCCCGTTCGCGAGGGAGGTCGAGGGACCGGTCGCGGAGCCATCACCACTCGTCAAAGTCTTCTAAGTCTTCGCACTCTGGGTCAGGTAAGTCGAAGAAGCATCGTCGCTCTTCGACTTCTCCCCGTCGGTCGGCAGATGCGATGAGGGATGTGGGCGGTGCCCCTCCCGCGGCTCCGGGTGCGGAGCCTGCAGAGCCAACTCCAAGTTTCCCTTCCTTCCCGGGACCCAGAGTGACTCCTGCCCAGTTTCGTAAGTTCTACGAGGCGATGCATGCCATCTTTGGGCAGCCCGAACCCGCCGGCGCGCCTTCGGGCCCGCGGACTCGGCTGGGGGGGCCTAGGCCTTCTCCGTCGGCGGCTCCGGCCCCGCAGGCCCCCCTTGGATCCAGGCCTGGTTCTGGATCGGCGCCGGTTGACCTCATTACGCCTCCACCGGCGCCGCTTCCACCGGCGCCGCGTCCGCATTCGACCGACCTGCGTCGACTCCGGCCTTCATCCTGATGTGGACACCGAGCCGGACCGGCGTCGCCCGACGCTGCATCCGGCGCCGAGCGGGGTTTTTGTGCCCCTGTTCACTCCTGGGGTCCCTTTTAGACCAGATTGGTACCCAGAGGACGAGGTGGAGGAATGGGAGGGGTCAGGTGACCCTTTGACCGACCAGTTGGAGTATGACCCGGACTGGAGAGAGGACCTGGGGGATGCCAGTGGTTTTGATACATCTCCTGACCTTGGCATGTTGTTTCCTCCTACCGTGGCTACGGAGGAGGGAGCGTCACACGCAGTGGTGTTGCGTAGGGCGGCCGAGGCTCTCAACCTCGAGCTTCCTACCGTGGCGGTCAGGACTAACCTCCTGACGGAGGTGCTTCAACCGCAAGCGAGCTCTTCGGAGCCCCTGCTTCCGTTTAATGAAGCCCTCACCGACGTCCTTTTGGGCACCTGGTCCAGGCCCAACACGGGGGCTCCCGTGGATAGGCTGATCGCCGGACGCCGGCCCCGGGTGACCCCACCTTCCTCTCCCAACACCCCACCCCTGAGAGCTTGGTGGTCCAAGCCTCTACTTCCAAGGGCGCATTTCCTAATGCTCCACCAGATGGGGAATCCAAGAAGCTGGAACATCTTTGAAAGAAGATTTTTTCTTCCGCCAGCTTGGGACTGCGGTCGGTAAACACTGCATGTCTATTGGACCGTTACTCCCACTCTGTGTGGGACACTGTTGCGCAAGTGCTGCCTCAGTGCCAGGAGGAGGCCCGGACACTACTCTCCCAGGCTGTCGCCGCCGGGAGGGACGCGGCCAAGTTTACCATCCGTTGTGGGCTGGACACCGCGGTCTCTCTGTGCAGGACGATTTCCACGTCGGTAGCCCTTCGACGCTACGCCTGGATGAGATCGACTGGCTTTTCGGGGGATGTCCAGAATACTCTCATGCACATGCCTTTTGATGGCCGTCGCCTTTTTGCCAACAAAGCAGACAACGCTCTAGAGCATTTCAAGGACTCACGGGCTACGGCCAAGTCCTTGGGCCTCCCTGCGCAGTCTGCTTTTCGCCCCTTTCGTGGCTACGGAAGGGGTGCCCCACTACGTCCCGCCCAGAGCCACAGGCCGGCGCAAGCTCCCCAACCTTTAAGCGGCCAGGGACGTGGGAACCACCGTCGTGGTTCAGGGGGCCAGCGGGCGGGCCAATCCACCAACCCCCCCTCTGCAGCAGCCTCCAAACCTTCCTAGTCGGACATTTCAGGCCCATCAGACGCCAGTTGGAGGCAGGATCTGCCATCACCTCCCCCACTGGCGCACCATCACGTCGGACAGGTGGGTTTTGCAGATAGTCCGAAGGGGCTACCCCCTCCCAGGCTACCCCTCCAGCCATGCCACCTCGGTACCATCGTATGTCGGAGTATCATTTGGGCCTTCTTCCAACAGGAAGTTACGGCTCTCTTGGCCAAGGGAGCCATCGAGCACATTCCTGCCCCAGAAGTAGGTCGTGGTTGTTACTCCCACTACTTTCTGGTACCCAAGAAGGGCAAGGGCCTGCGTCTTATCTTGGATCTCAGGGACGTCAACTGCTTCCTCCGGAAGGAGAAGTTCAAGATGTTGACGCTCGCTCAGGTCTTGTCTGCCCTCGACCCTGGAGACTGGTTGGTAGCGTTGGACTTGCAAGATGCTTACTTTCACATCCCCGTCCTGCCGGCCCACCTGCGGTTCACGGTAGGCCACGAGCATTTTCAGTTTACCGTGCTCCCCTTTGGCCTTACCAGCGCCCCTCGGGTGTTCACGAAAGTGATGGCGGTGGTCGCAGCTCATCTGCGCAGATCAGGGGTTCCAGTCTTCCCCTATCTCGACGACTGGCTGTTGAAGGCGGGCTCGCCCCAGGCTGTCGTCTCTCACCTCCAGACTACGGCCGACCTCCTGCATTCGCTAGGGTTCTCCATCAACGTGCCTAAGTCACACCTGATCCCCTCTCAGAAGCTCCTCTTCATCGGAGCGGTTCTGGACACGGCGCAGGTTCGGGTTTATCCTCCCGAACAGCTAGTCCGGGATATTCGGGCTATGATTCCGATCTTTTAGCCTCTATCCTGGGTTTCGGTCAGGATGACCCTGAGGCTGCTGGACCTCATGGACTCCTGCATCCTGCTGGTGGATCATGCCAGGTGGCATATGTGGGTAGTGCAGTGGGACCTGAAGTTCTAGTGGGCGCAGCATCAGGGGAATCTGTCCGATTGCGTCCAGATCTCGGAGGGCACTGCTCATCAACTGCAGTGGTGGCTCAGGAACCTGGATTGGGTCAACGGCAAATCCCTCTCCCTTCCCCAACCAGACCACACAGTGGTGATGGACGCATCCCTTCTGGAAAGGGGCGGCCACATGGGAGAGGCGGAGATCAGAGGCCTCTGGTCTTCGGCGGAGTCCGAGCTCCACATCATCCTTCTGGAGCTTCGGGCGATTCGTCTTGCACTCAAGTCATTCCTTCCCTCTGTCCGGGGGAGAGTAGTGCAGGTGTTCATGGACAACACCACCGCCATGTGGTACTGCAACAAACAAGGCGGGGTGGGGTCATGGACCCTATGTCAAGAGGCCCTCCGCCTCTGGACATGGCTGGAACATCAGGGCATATCCCTGGTGGTTCAACACCTGGCAGGTTCACTGAACGCCAGGGCGGGCGAACTCAGCCGCAGGTGCATGATGGCTCACGAATGGCGTCTTCACTCGGAAGTGGTGCAAGGTCTCTTTCAGCAGTGGGGAGAGCCTTGGTTAGATCTATTCGCCACCGAAGAGAACGCGCAATGTCAGCAATTCTGCGCATTGGAATTTCCAAGGCGGCACACGCTAGGCGACGCTTTTCATCGCGAGTGGAGTTGCGGTCTGTTGTATGCCTTTCCGCCTATACCACTTCTGCCCAGAGTGCTAAAGAAGATCAAGCGCAACCGGGCCCAAGTCATTCTTGTGGCTCCGGATTGGGCACGAAGAGTATGGTATCCCGAGCTGCTCAACATGGCCATCGATCCTCCGGCCAGACTGCCTCTTCGGGAGGATCTTCTGTCGCAGCAGCAGAGGACGGTCCTCCACCCGAACCAGTCCAGCCTCCACCTCCTTGCGTGAAGATTGAGCGGCAGCAGTTGACGTCATTCGACTTGCTTCCCAAAGTCTGTGATGTAATCTTGGCAGCCAGGCGTCCCTCCACTAAGACGGTATACGCCTGCCGATGGAACAAATTTGTGGCATGGTGCGCAGCAAAGGCTGTGGGTCCCCTTTCTGCCCCTCTTTCTGAGGTTCTCTTGTTCCTCCTTTCTTTGACCCAGCAGGGCTCTGCTCTGGGCACTATCAAGGGCTATCTTTCGGCCATCTCTCCCTTTCTAAGGCTTCCTGATCAGCCTTCTCTCTTCAAGACCCCGGTTGTAAATCGTTTCTTAAAAGGCATAACTCGTCTCTTTCCTCCTATTCCCTTCGTTATGCCTCAGTGGGACTTGAATCTAGTCTTAACATATTTGATGTGCGGTCCCTTTGAGCCACTTCACAACTGTCCTTTAAGACTTTTAACTCTTAAAACTGCTTTCTGGGTAGCCATCACATCTGCCAGAAGAGTGAGTGAGCTCCAGGCTCTTTCATCTAAACCCAAAAACAACAATTGATGGACAGAATGCAGAACAATGTCATACATTCACCCCAGTACAGAGATCTGGGCCTAAATCCATCGTTTTTTTGCTCACCATGCCATTCCAGTTTGAACCCAGCCATATGCAAATCAGTCTTGACCCTGTGCCTCATGGGAACATTCCAGCCCGAACTGCCAAGCCAGGTCCTCCCTGGACTGGAAACAAGCATCCGAGGACCGGTTTCGGGGTTTCACCCCTCTTCAGCCAGGATAGCTTGATTCCAGTGGCATGGAGAGCACGGGACCCACGTCTGGGCATACCCGTCCCACTCGGGGTGACAAATGCAAAAACAACAATTGATGGACAGAATGCAGAACAATGTCCTTTTCTGGCTGTACATCCGGACAAAGTTGTCCTATGAACTCGTCCATCCTTTCTTCCCAAGGTGGTCACTTCTTTTCACATCGGGCAAACCATCACTTTGCCCACCGCATCCTTCTAAAGAGGAAGAGAGGCTCCACCGTCTGGACCCAAAACGTGCGCTTTCCTTCTACCTGGATCGCACAAAACAGTTCCGGGTGGATAACCAACTCTTTGTTGGCTACGTAGGCGCCAAGAAAGGTCGGGCCGTACACAAGCGGACCATCTCTAGATGGGTCGTTTTGTGTATTAAAGCCTGTTATTCTTTGGCTAAAAAAGAGCCTCCAGTGGGGCTACGTGCCCATTCTACCAGGGCGACGGCAGCCACTACTGCTTTGGGACGAGGAGTTCCTCTGAATGATATCTGTCAGGCAGCTACGTGGGCATCGCTGCACACGTTCACCAAACACTACTGCCTGGACAGCCAAGTCCGAAGAGACGGCTTCTTTGGCTGTTCTGTTCTCCAGGACTTTCTGGTGTGACATTGGTTCGCAGACCCACCTCCGGGGTTGGTATTGCTGGGGTATCTATTCTAAGGTAAGGAATCTATAACTAACTGTTTCTTTCAGATGAACAAGTTACTTACCTTCGGTAACAATATATCTGTAAGAAACAGTTAGTTATAGATTCCTTACCGCCCCACCCATCCTCCCCGTTCTGCGAACTGATTTCTAGGGTTAAGGTCATCCTTTCAGGGCCCTAGTTTTGTGCACCAGTGGTCAGTGTCTTGCATGGCTCTGCGTTTCTGGCGCGGAAAGTCGTGTACAGAACTGATGTCAGCGCGCGAGGGCGGCGTGTAAGTAGCTACCGCGACGTCATCCCGGCGACCACGACGCCAACGACGGACGCGGAGCCGACCGACGCCACCTTTCGACGCGCAGAGGTACTGCTGACGAAAAAAAATTCCGGATCCAGTCTGACGCCTGGGGGAAATTCTAAGGTAAGGAATCTATAACTAACCTATGTTTCTTACAGATATATCGTTACCGAAGGTAGGTAACTTGTTCGTTTGGCAATAACTGGCCGTGGGTTTTCCCCGGGGGGAGGCCTCTTCGTAAGTGCTCGGTGGGCCCTCTCAACCACGAAGCAAGAGGATAACATATCGTCTGGGAGGATATCCCTGAGCCACTGGGTAAGGAAACAATTCATGGAGGTACCCTCACAGCCCTCTGGGAAACCCACAAAGCGAATTTTCCCCTTTATTTTAACAGTTTTTATAGCACCAAGTTCTCAGATTTAGCGCACTTTACATGGAACATGGAATTGCAGTAATTACAGAAAACAGGTCAATTTCAACTATGATAACAAAATGGAGTGCATGGGAAATACTGTGTAATCGAGTGGTTATCTATTTATGATTAGTCAATTTGTACTTTAGTCCAATGCAACAGTCTGGAGTTTAAATGAGGTATATGCGAAACCAGTGAGTGTTTCGAGATTTTCTGAAAGAGTCTGTCATAGTCCTTAGAGTTTTGACGAGAGAGTTCCACTGCATGGAGAACCATGCACGAGAAAGAGTTTTTCATGGGTAAGCTTGTATTCGAGGCATGAGAGGATGTAGCCTTACGGCTAGAATGGTCGACCTCGAAACTGGGGAACCAGGTTCGAGTCTCGGCAGCAACGCTCAACATCCTGTGATTCTGGGCAAATCACTTAATCTCCCCATGCCTAACAAAAATGAATGTGTCCTTCTGTAACGAAACTGGTGCTCATGTAAAGTGCTCTGATACCCGATGTCTCGGGTCTAGTTTGCGCTATCTAAAACTCTATAAGAAGAAGGAAAGAAAAGATCACATGCTTTGCATACTCCTGCTATCTAGTGTTGGGTCCGGATGTTTGCAGTTTGTTTTTGTTCGAAGAAGTTTTTTCCAGTCACGAGGTAGGTGACTCCTCCTTTTGGTGATGGTGCGCATGGGCATCGACTCCATTGTTAGATTGTTTTTTTCCGCCATCGGGTTTGGACGTGAATTGCTATGCTCCGACACCGTTTCTCCAGGTTCCCTCGGTGCGCAAAACACTCACCCTCGACGGTATTGTTTTCGATACGCGTTTCCATTCTCCGTGTCTCTTATCTATTAAAACTTCTTCGATCGGGAAGCTCGTGGAAGGCCATCGGGCCTACCCGCGTTGGTCCGCTTTGCAGTAGATGGAACGGACTCCATTTAAATTCTGCCCTCTGTGCCGCGCGAAGTTTCCGCGCACCGAATCACATGAAGTGTGCAACCTGTGCCTGTCTCTCAAGCACAAAGAACAGGACTGCGACGCGTGCAAGGGCTTTCCTCTCCACGAAGACACTTCGCGACTGTCGGGCCCGACGTCGCGACATGCAGAGTCAACACGCAAGCTCCATTCCGTACCTCTTCAGGGAACAATCAGATGAAGAGGCCGAGGACACCATAGGAGCCGATGAGGAACAAGAACCGATCTCCATATCAGAATACGGCTCCGACGAGGACGAAGACATCCTGCAAGGGCAACGTACTGTGGGTACAGATCCTCCCTTGCCCCAAGATCCACCTTAGCCCAAAAAGAAGGCTCCGGTCCAACCCGTGCCCTCGGGCCCCGGTCGGCACCGAGACCATGTTACTGACGCCCCGCCTTCCGGCTCGGCAACGAAGCATACAAAAAAGACTTCCGGCTCCGAAAACCCTCATGCCAAATCAGGCACCGAGCCGAACCCTTCGGGATCGAAGCAAAAGTCCGGCTTCGACCCACCCCCTTCAGCACCGAAACACACTTTGGATCTGAAAACACCAACGTCTAAAACACCGGCACCAAAACCTTTGGCACCGAAACAACATGATGTGCCAAAATCACCAAAAAAGCTCGACGCTCCGCCCGACAAACCGGACCCGAAACAGAAAGTGCTCCACATTAATCCAAAAACTGGACATATTACCCCCAAAGTAGCTTTGAAATGTAAAACTGCAACAGAAAAGGAATACCACATTCCTTTAAAAAGGAGAAATGTCAGGACTAACCCTTCCCCTCCTCCTCCTCCTACTCTTCTATTACTTCCTTCTCCTCATTTTCAACCTTTGCCAATTTCACCTGACCACTCACCACATACACCTGACAATCAGGATGATGGGGATGGGAATGGTGATAGGGATGGAGATGATCAGCCAGTGCCTACAGACCCCTGGGACGACTACATTACAATTCGCCCACAGGGAACGATCCTGACCTGTACCCTACCAAGCCCTCTCCACCGGACGACAGTGTAGGTTACATTGAACTACTAGGTAGAGCTGCCAACTACCACAGGGTACAGCTGCACAAAGAATCCCTTGAAGAGGATTTCCTTTTTGAAACCCTTAGCAGCACACAAAGGTCATCGCACACACTCCCCATGCTCAAGGGTATGATCAGGCATGTTGATGACATATTTAATGACCCAGTCAGGGCCCGTATCCTTACCCCTAGGGTAGAAAAAAGTACAAGCCAGCACCATCTGACCCACTGTACATAAAGGGACAATTACCATTGGACTCCCTAGTGGTGTCCAACGCACGAAAATGGGCCAATTCCCAAACTACAGGTGATGCTCCACCCCCAGATAAAGAATCCAAGCTTATTGACGCTTCGGGGAAAAGGGTGGCATCTCAGGCAACAAACTTCTGGCGCATCTCTAACACGCAAGCGCTGCTCGCAAGATACAACAGGGCGCATTGGGACGAGATGGAGCAGTTGCTCCAATATCTGCCCGATGAACACAAGGCTAAAGCGCAAGATTTAGTGTGGGAGGGACAGCTTATTTCAAATAATGCTATCAGGTGCTTCCTAGATGCTGCAGACACTGCTGCTAGAGCTGTAAACACAAGCGTCCTTTTAAGAAGGCACGCCTGGCTACGCATATCAGGTTTTAAACCTGAGGTTCAGACTACCATCCTGAACACACCCTTCGACAAAGAACACCTCTTTGGCCCGGTCGTAGATTCCTCACTGGAAAAAATGAAAAAAGATACTGAAGTAGCCAAACCCATGGGAGTCCTTCAATTGACACAAGCATGTGGTTCCTTTCGGCACTCTTTCTACGGCAGAGGGTCTAAAAATACCTCCTTTAGAGACTACCACCACCAGGTACAAGGGTAATAACCAACCCTCTCCCTCTAAGGGTTACTTCAGAGGGGGGTATAGAGGCAACAAAGGCAGAGGTAGAGGCTCAAGCACACGCGCCTCCCCCTCCAACACAAAACAGTGACTTCACTACACTACCCCGACCATTTAACACCTGTCGGAGGACGTCTTTCGGATTTCCTACCCATCTGGCATTCCATAACAACAAGTACTGGAAATGATCCGTTCTGGTTATTGCCTGGAGTTCACCACAAATCCTCCAAACATTCCCCCAAGGTCACACAAACTCTCTCCGGATCACTTACACCTCCTAAAACAAGAGGTTCAGTCTCTCCTTCTAAAAGGGGCTATAGAGCCCGTATCATCATAACACCACGGGTCGGGCGTGTACTCCTTTTACTTCCTAATACCAAAAAAAGACGGTTCTCTCAGACCAATATTAGACCTCAGAGAACTAAACCGTTACATACAGTTAGACCATTTTCATATGGTAACACTTCAGCAAATACTACCACTTCTGCAACAGGGCGACTTTCTGTCTACACTCAACTTAAAGGACGCCTACTTCCATATTCCAATACATCCCGCTCATCGCAAATTTCTCAGATTTGTGGTAGCGGGTCAACATTACCAGTTCAAGGTACTCCTGTTCGGAGTCACCACTGCCCCCAGAGTCTTTTCAAAGTGTCTGGCGGTAGTCGCTGCTCACCTGAGAAGACAACACAGCCATGTCCTCCCTTACTTGGACGACTGGCTCATCAAAGCCAGCACATATCCAAAATGTCTCCAGCACACCCACAGAACAATTCTGTTGCTACATCGACTGGGGTTCACAGTCAATGTGCTAAAATCACATCTCCAAACTGCAAATATTCAAAACTATCTAGGAGCCACCTTAAATACCCAAAAGGCTCTCGCTTTGCCCAACGCAGCCAGAATTCACAACATTCAGGCTCTAGTTTCAATCCAATCACTCGCTTCAAGCTCGAGTGTATATGCAACTACTAGGAATGATGGCATCTTTCATTATGATAGTAGACCCATGCCAGGCTCCACATGCGTCCCCTTCAAGAATGTTTAGCGAATCAGTGGAACCAATCACAGGGTCTGTTAACCGATCTAGTGTTGGTAAGCGGCCGTACTCACCGCTCTCTGCAGTGGTGGAACACACAAAATTTATCAAAATGACGGCCCTTTATAGACCCGGTTCCACAGACAGTACTAACAGTGGACGCGTCCCTCACTGGCTGGGGAGCTCATCTTCTGCACCACACAGTGCAAGGCCTATGGAGCCAACGGCAAAAGTTGCTCCACATCAATCATTTAGAGCTGCTTGCAATCTTTCTAGCTCTCAAGGCATTTCAAACACACCTGGTTGGCAAAGCTGTCTTAGTCCATACCGACAACATGACAGCCATGTACTACATACAAAAACAGGGGGGACACACTCTCTCCAACTGACCCACTTAGCCCAGGACATTTGGAAGTGGGCCATTAACCACAAAATCTATCTCCTAGCGGAACACCTCCCAGGAGTGAACAACCAGATTGCAGACCTCCTCAGCAGACAGAGGCAGCAAATACACGAGTGGGAACTTCACCCTCAGGTTCTCCTCCCATACTTTCAAAGTTGGGGACTCCCTCAGATAGATCTTTTCGCCACACACCAAAAGGCGAAATGCCAAAGCTTCGCCTCCAGGTACACACACCAGTTATCCAAGGGCAATGCACTATGGATGAACTGGTCAGAGATATTTGCCTACGCTTTTCCGCCTCTCCCACTCATTCCAGCAGTGGTTCGGAAGCTCAGGCAAACATCCCTCACATTGATCCTAGTAGCTCCCACATGGGCCTGTCAACCATGGTTCACAACTCTGTTGGAGCTCCATCTGGTGCCGCATCAAAAGCTGCACCTAACACCCAGTCTCCTTACACAGAGCCATGGAGAAATCAGACACCCAGATCCCAAACAACTGAATCTCGCGATCTGGCTCCTGAAGTCATAGAGTTTGGTTATCTGAACCTTCCACAAGATTGTATGAACATCTTCAGGGAGGCCAGAAGGTCTACCATTAGAGCCTGTTACGCAGCAAAATGGAAGCGTTTTGTTCTTTATTGCAATAACAATCACATCAACCCTTTTGAGGCTTCCATACAAAACATTATCTGTTATCTGTTACACTTGCAGCAGTCAGGATTGGCTTACACCTCCATCCGGGTACATCTTGCTGCAATAGCTGCGTACCTACAAAATAGGCAACATCTGTCGCTTTTCAGAGTGCCCGTAATTAAAGCTTTCATGGAAGGACTTAAAAGAGTTATACCTCCAAGACTCCCACCTGCCCCAGTGTGGAATCTTAACATAGTCCTCACAAGATTAATGGGGACCACCCTTTGAACCCATGCATAGCTGTGAGCCACAGTTTCTCCGCTTTCCTCATTGCAATCACTTCGCTAAGGAGAGTGGGTGAACTACAGGCACTAACCATAGAAGAACCATTTTTCCAACTGCATAGGGATAAAGTGGTTCTGCGTACAAACCCTAAATTTCTACATTTCACATAAATCAGTCGGTAGAATTACCAGTATTCTTCCCTCAACCTGATTCTGTTGCAGAAAGAGCTCTAAACACCTTTTTTTAAATTTTTTATTTGTTTATTGAACGGCTGATAGAGTACACAGTGAGTCCCCTATAAGGGGTCATATTGAACACAAAGGATTACTAACAGCACAAGTCTTTTGTGTTTCTCTTAGAGCCCCATAATGCACGAAAACAACCCTCAGAACATCCCACCTCCCACTAATCCCCTAATCCCCTATGGCACTAAAAGAAAGATGCAGTGACCCCCATACAACCATCTCAGCAAAGTTACAGCGTTCAGCAGTCCCAAGGGATACAAATCGAGGGCATCAAAAGACATCAATTACAATAAATCAGGGTTACTCAGAAGATACCCAGAGAGCGGTGCCCAAAAGTCCTTAGGGCGTGATGTTTCCGGTAATTCCTCCGCGTAGGTCTCTAGTTGCTCCTTGCAATAAAGTAAATCTCGGACCCATTTCTTCATTGTTGGGGTGAGTTTGGAACCCCAGCACTGTGCCACCGCTCTCTTAGCCAGCAAGGTAGAAACAGCCACAAGTCTACGGTTACAGGGTTTAAGAGACTTCCCCCAGCCCAATAGGCAAACCTCTGGTGTGCATGGCACCGGTTCCAACACCACTTTCGTAAGCAAATTCGTTATCTTATCCCAGAAACTGTATATACCATTACAATGCCATGCAAGGTGCATGAAGTCCGCATTCCCCTTCCCACAACGAACACAGCCAGCGCTCTCCCGCAGACCAAAGCGCATCAGTTGTGTCGGGGTATAGTATAGCTGATGCAGGTATTTAAAATGAATAATGCGGAGGTTACAGTTTGCCGTGAGTCGGCCTGTCAGGGCGCAGCAGAACCTCCACATATCCGGCGTCAGGGAAGTACCCAGTAGCGCCGCCCATTTATTATATGAAGGGGAGTCACACTGTTCTCTTTCCCTAAGGGACGCATTATAAAACTTCGTTATCAGGCCTGCGCGGTCCGCCCCCACCGCCTTCAGCAGCGGCCTAGGCTCTTCCAGGTAGTCGGGATAGATGGATCGCATTGCTTGTTGTACGCGCACATAAGTGAAGCCAAGCATCAGCCCTCGATCTTTGCCCCCTTGTATATCTAAGAGCGATCTGAATCGGCCATGTTTATATAGGTCACCTAAGTGTGTTATTCCCACCGCACCCAGGGCTTTAAGCGCAGCCGGCTCCTGTGCTGCCGAGATACCGGGGTGTGCAGCAAGCGGTAGAGTCGGGGAGTAAAGATACTGCAATCGAGCGCGAGCAGCGAGCATTTTCCACGCCCATGCGGTGCAAAGTGCGGGATTTATTTCAGACCTGGGTCCACCCACACCGCCAGTCAGGGCAGCCGCGGCAAGTGCCAGTGGAAGCACAGCGTCGGCCTCAATAGCCACGTGTGGTTGGAACCGCTGTGGGAAGTACCAATAATGAGCGAACTGGGCCTGTGCACAGAGATAGTACAGACGCAGATCCGGGGCCTCAAAACCTCCTCGCTCAAACGGCTGCACCAGCACCTCCCAGCTACATCTAGGCTTCTTGCCCCCCCACACAAAGGACAACAGCGCTGACTGAAGTGATTGGAACAGCGCAAGATTGAGGCGAATGGGAATATTGATGAACAAATAGAGTAGCTTGGGCAAGAATGTCATTTTGACCACCGCGATGCGGTCCGCCAATGAAAGCGGGAGTTTAGCCCAGCGCACCGCTCGGTCAGTGATGTGGGTCAGGGCGCGGCCGTAATTCTCAGAGATAACCACCTCAGGGTCCCTGTGCAGCCATACCCCTAGATATTTGACTGGGTCAGTTGACCATGCTAGTGGGAAGTCTAGCTCCATGCGCTGTGTACCCGCTGTGAGCCGGAATACCATCGATTTTGCCCAGTTTATGCCCAGCCCAGAAAAACGCTCGAATTTGATGTATTCACGGAGTAAGCCTGGGAGAAACGTTTCAGGTTCTCGGACATATAGAAGCATATCATCGGCGTACATGGAGACCACCAACGGACGCTGTCTAAACCGTAATGCTGCCGGAGAGTGGCATTGGCGAAGCTTACAAGCCAGTGGCTCCAATGCCAGCGTGAAGAGCATCGGCGACAGGGGGCAGCCCTGCTGCGTGCCCCGCCGAATAGGAAACGCAGTCGATACCCAGCCATTGATTCGAATACGCGCCGCAGGCGCCTCATACAGCAGGTGTATCCACTTTAAAAAAAAGGGAGGTAGTCCCATTCGGAGGAGAACTGTGAACATAAACTCCCAGTGCAGGGAATCAAATGCTTTTGCTGCGTCAAGTAGCACAGCAACCGCTTGAAAGTCAGTCTCGAAGTAATGTAGTGTGGAGAAAACCGTACGTAAATTATGCGTCGTCGACCGAGCGGGGACAAACCCCGACTGGTCCGGGAGGACCAAGTTGGGGATAAGGGGCTGCAATCTAGTGGCGATCATTTTCGCCAATATTTTGTCGTCTATGTTTATGATGGAGAGGGGGCGGTAGGAATCACACCGATTAGCAGGCTTATCAGGCTTAAGGAGCATAACTAGGAGGGCCTCCTTGAACGTCGGGGGGAGCTTACCGCTATCATACGGCTCCGCAAAGACGTCTAAAAGTCTTGGCGCAAGGTCGTCCGCATAGGCCTTGTAGAATTCACTGGGGAGTCCATCCAGGCCCGCAGCCTTACACGTGGGCAGGGACATAATGGCCAATTTTACATCTTCCACGTCAAAGGGCTGTGTGAGGTATTCACGTTGGTTAAGGGATAGCCACCCTAATGCTACGTCATCCAGGTAAGTGTGTATATCGACGGCTGGCGCGTGCGCCCGGTCCCCATAGAGAGTGGAGTAGTAGTCCAGCACCACCTCGCCAATTTCAGGGGAAGTATAATGCGCCAGCCCTTCAGGGCCTGGCATCTCTGCGATGCTGTCTTTGCTGCGAGGAGCAGCCAGTTTCTGAGCAAGCGAGCGACTAGGGCGACCCCCCTCCCCGTAGTATCGAGCTGTGTAACGTCGAGACCTATGTGACACTTCTTGGTCCACTGTATTATTATGCTCCGTGACCCGCTCCCGGATAGCAGCTAGTATGTGTGAAGATGGGCTTTGGGCGTATTCGCGCTCCAGCGCAGAAATTTCATCCGCTAGCTTATTTATACGCCTGCGCAGGTCCTTCAAAACCCCGGCCTATGCCCCCATGCAGACACCCCTGATAGTTACTTTAAACGCCTCCCACAGGACCCCAGCACTGTCCACTGAGCCCGCGTTTTCTGTAAAAAAGTTACTTATAGCCGCGCCTACTGTGCACCTGAAAATCTGGTCTGTAAGGGAGGAGGGCTGCAATCGCCATTGAAACGGGGGGCGCTCGCATGCAGGGGCCTGTATCTCTAGTAGCACGGGGGAGTGGTCTGACAGTGTTTTGGCAAGGTGGCGCACGTCCAGTACCCAAGTGCATGCAATCTCCGAGAGAAGCCAATAGTCCAAGCGGGACCATGTGCCATGCACCGTGGAAATGAACGTACTTTCACGGGTGCCGGGGTGTCGCACGCGCCAAATATCTCATATAGCACCTGCATCCAGAAAACCCAATAACGCCTCAGAGGTCTGACTACGATGCGTCGTCCCGCTGCCTTGTCTATCTAATTGCCCATCCAGGCAGGCATTGAAGTCCCTCCCCGCCCGATCAGCTCAGCCGGAGGGAATTTAGAGATACGGCGCCAAACATCTGCGAAAAAAGTAGGGTCGTCGACATTTGGGCCGTAGACATTCACCAGAAGGACCCCCGTGTTACCGAGATGACCATGAACCGGCGCTACCCTGCCCTGAGTATCTGTCTCTGTGTGAAGCACAGTGAATGGGACCCCTTTCTTTACCAGTATCATCACCCCCGAGCATATGGGGAATATGAGGAAGCCACTTTCAGCCCCGCCCAGCGGGAGCCGACATTTTTCTCCGAGTGCTGCGTAAGATGCGTTTCCTGCAAGAACGCCACCTGGACGTCCAGTCTGTCTAAATGTGCTAATACCGATCGTATCTTCTTGGGACTATTCAAACCGCGCACGTTCCACGTAAGGAACTTTGTTACTGCCCATGAAAGCGCAAGCTTAGATATTATCAGTAGCGCGAGATAGAGCATGGAGATCAATTTGCACACGAGCAATGAGAATACAAAATGAGAGTGCCAACTGTCCCACCTTGCCCAGTCCCCCACCCACTTCAGCGACCCAAACTTGCCAAAGCCATCCCATCCCGGAATTAACAATCCCCAACAGGGAGAACAAAATGAGCGTAACTTTTGTTGGGGAACACCCATGGGGGGGAACACCAGAGTGCTGCTAACCTCCCACTTTGTAGGAGGTGGCTGATCAGGGCGATGACATGTGCGAGGATATACTAACAAGTTACACAAAAATAAAATAAAAAAATTAAGCATTCGATCGAATACCTTCAGTACAAAAGAGGCTGCAGTCCCTATGGGGTGGCCAGTTGGAGGAGCAAGGACCACAGTGTACCACTGCATCAGAAAGCGCCCCACCGGGGGAGCAAGCAGGTATTACAGTGCATCCCCGTATAAACAGCCAGCGCTTGAACGCCAGTAACAGAAGAGACACCAGTAGACAGTAGTGACGCCCCGCCGTGCCCCGTGACATATTAGAAAAGAGAAGGTCACACCTCAGAACGCTATGTTGGGTCCGAGCCCTCAGAGTGAGCTAGCGTCTAGAGCGGGGGCCATATCCCCCGGCACAATCGGATCCTGCAAGAAAGGAGGGTGAGCATGTGATCACACACAGTGTAGCAAAAAGAAATCAACAGGTGTTAATCAGTTAATAGATCACCAGTCAGTGTTATGAGCATCGTGACGCCACAAGAAGTCAGAATTTGGCTCAGCTGCCCAGTGGTGCCCACTATCGTAGAGCAGGCCCAGATACATCATCATAGCTCCCCGTCGTCCTGATCCACGGGCGTCGCAGACCTCCTCCGCTTCAGCTTCTTGACGTGCTCTATTGCCGCCTTGGGATACAGCATGGCATACGGAATACCTTCAGACTGCAAGAATTTTTTAACTGCGCCAAACTCCCGCCTCGCTGACTGGACAGCCACCGTAAAGTCAGGGAAGAAGGACAGAGTATTCCCCTGGTGATTAATTGTGCCCTTTTCTCTCGCAAGCCTCAAGATGGCATCCCGGTCCCGATAGTTCAGTAGGCGGGCGATTATAGGGCGAGGCGGGGCGCCAGGAACATGCCTTTCAGCCAGCGAGCGATGGGCACGCTCCACTATAAACATCAGAGAGAGATTTTCAGGGCCAAATATGTCCTTGACCAGGGACTCAACAAAGGTCTCCATCCTGCCAGTGTTGGTAGATTCAGGAAGGCCTGTGACGCGGATGTTGTTGCGGCGCGACCTCGCCTCCAAATCTTCATTTTTTGCTTGGATGAGCGCTAAGACTTTTTCCATGTGGAGTGCTTTGTCCGTCACCTCGCCGAGGCCATCTTCGGTTGTGGAGACGCGCTACTCAAGTTCCCCCATCCTTGCATTCTACTTCTCTAGCTGGGATGACATATGGTCCAACCTGTGGTTCACCGCCGCCATAGTCCCTTCAATAGATTGGAGACTCTTCTGCATGACGAGCAGAGTTGCTTCCAGCGTGGGGGGGCCCTCACCATGGGCGTCCGCCTCGGAATCAGAGGCCGCCCTTTGCTGCGATTTAGTGGATTTGCGCGCCTCAAACGTGAGGCGAGGCTGCGTCTTTGTAGTTCTGCCCATGTCTGCTGCTGACAAAATGAAGGAGAGTCCCACTTCTCCGCCGTCGGGTCCCTGAGGCTCTAGCCCCGCAGCCAGCAGTTATAGTCGTGGCACACCGCAGGCACAACGACACACTCTCTGGGGCACAACCACTCCCTGGGCAACTCAGATTTATCAGGCTCAACAGCGAATCAGTCCCAGGTAATATACAACATGCACCAGGCACAGAAATTATCAGCCCTGATAGGCGATCCAACGCGGAGCAGCCCAGTCTACAATACCGCCTACAGGGTACAGCCGCTGTGTGTACCGGAACTGCTACACTTCCACAGAGTCAATGCGCATCTAGCCGCGCCTTCAGCCACACAGAAGGCCCAGGGGGTGCCCGGTCTGGATGGTATGGGGGGCCCAGGAGAAATCAGCTAGAGCACACCATGAGGGGGAGGCCTCCCAGGTCAATCCGGAATATGGATGCCGTTGCAGGGCGCGCAGGGAGACACGAGCGCCACCCCGCTTCAGCCACACTCACAGGCCGCAGCATGCAGAGCGCGGCCGTACGCTCCAGCCCCCACCCACCGCCGCAGCTGAGGACTAGGAGCCCGGCCGCTCCCCACTCACCACCGCCTGCAGTCGGCTCCTTCAGTCTTCCGATCCTCGGGCGCAAACACAGCGGGGGTCCGACGCGCCTCCAGTCAAGCACCCGGCCCAGTCTGCATCGGTCTATGCAGCTAGGTAGGCCACAGATTTCCAGATACCTTAGAGCGCAGCAGCTGCAGTCCGGGTCGCCCCCTCCACAGCACAGCAGGTGAGGATAGCGAGAATCGTCGCCGTCCTGGGCTCCGTGAATGCGCACTACAGCAGTGGCAGCAGCCCCAGGGCTCGGCTGGCCGGCGCGCTCCGCTGAAGGCCCTTGGTCAGTCACAAAGGGCGCGAAAGTGAGTCGCCTTCACCTCCGCTCTCGGGCCACACTGGCGATCGGTCCAGCACACTCCGATCGGCAGGATTGTCACTGGCAGATTAACCCCTCGCCGGCCGCGCGTAGAGTAGTTGCGGTGGGGAGAATCTTTGTCAAGCTGCGGCGGCCGCCATCTTGTCGTTCGTCAGACAGAATGCGGAAATCGAATTTTCAGCCGCCACGCTGCCAGCAGGTAGCCAGGATTCCTCCGCAGGTTGCAGGGTGCTAGCGCGATGCGGGACAGCCGTTTACAGGCGTCGATGCTGCAATATTAGGCGGATTTTAGGCGGATGAGAGATCAGCCGGCCGAGCTGCACTAAAGTGCGGCCATCTTGCCTGGCGCCCCCCGCTGTAAACACCTTAGATGTCAGAAGAGCACTCTTATACTACATCGAAAGAACACAATCATTTCGAAAGACCAAACAATTTTTTGTTGCTTTTGCACCATCGCACAAGGGCAATCCTCTCTCCAAATCAGGTATTGCAAGGTGGATTGTTAAATGTATTCAAACCTGTTATGCAAAAGCAAAGAGAACTTTAACTGTACCCCCTAGAGCGCATTCCACTCGCAAGATAGGGGCTACTATGGCCTTCTTAGGAAACATTCCCATAGTGGACATTTGCAAAGCTGCAACATGGTCTACACCGCACACATTCACAAAACACTACTGTGTAGATGCGTTAGCGAGACAACAAGCTAATGGGGGCCAAGCAGTACTTAAAACACTATTTCAGACAACTCCAACAGCTACAGGTTAGCCACCGCATCGGGAGATTACTGCTATAAAGTCTATGCAAAGCATGTGATCTACAGCTCACATGCCTCGAACGGATAACGTTACTCACCCAGTAAACGTCTGTTCTTGGCATGTACAGCTGTAGATTCACATGCGCCCACCCACCTCCCCGGGGACCTGTAGCTGCTGCAGTTCTCTCTTTAGTATACATACATACGCATGGACATCTCTATTCTACTCTTTCTAACTCCACTCTCACCCTCTGCGGGAAAGCAATCTAACAATGGAGTCGATGCCCATGCGCACTCTCACCGAAAGGAGGAGTCACCTACCTCGTGACTGGAAAAGACTTCTTCGAACAAAAACAAACTGCAAACATCCGGACCCAACACTAGAAGGCAGGAGTATGCAAAGCATGTGAATCTACAGCTGTACATGCCAAGAACAGACGTTTACTGGGTAAGTAACGTTATCCTTACTCCGGTATTGGAACTTTAATAGAAACACATGCTTGAATCATTCCCTGTCGTCGAGATGGGAGTCCCACGGTACCTTATAGTAGCAATGCAATGTTAAACATAGATTAAAAAGGCCCTAGGCCCTTCAGTTTTGTAACATATCGTATTCTTTTTTAAAAAGAGACCAAACTTAGGTTTAAACCAATCAGTATGACCTGCCCTCTAGAACACTCCTGTGAGAAGCTCCGGTCCCTCAGATTTTGGACCGCACATCGTGCTAGAGAGTTCTACACTACTCCAAGGAATTCCATCCTTTTTTCCTCTGAAGATAAACAGAGTTATCATGAATAACAGTTGGTCTGTATTTCTTGACTTCAATTCTGGCTTCATCATGTCAGATAAAGAAGAGTCTTTTCACGGCCTGTTCTACCTGCGGTAAGAAAAGGCTCCATTCGGATAATCCTCATCAGGACTGTATATATTGCCTTTATCCAGAGCATGAGGCCAAAGAATGTAAGCTATGTCATACATTTTCTACAAAAACTCTGAAGGACCATGAAGGGAGGCTGCTGATATGGCTCCAAAGATTTAAAAAAGGAAGGAGCCGGATGACAGTGAACCTCGTCCATCTCAAGAAGGTCGCAAAAGAGTGAGAGATCATCTCATTCTCACTCTTCTCTGGAGCAAAAGACCACTCATAAGTCTTACAGAGGATGCAGTCCTTCAAAATCTTCTCAGGAAGGTGAGGTTTCTTCTAGGTGAAAGGAGAAAAAGGACCCATCTGTATCCTCATAAAGAGTCATAAAGACCTGAGAAAGTTAGGTCTGATCCGCCTACACCACCTCCTAAAGTATCTTGCTCCTTCAAGAAACAGTTGTCTGCTCCATCTACTGACAAATCGTCGACGAGCGTTTCTCCGTCGACAAAAATCTCATCGTCGGCTACGAAGACATACACGGCGGCGTCTACGACAGCTCCCACAAACACCGTCTCCAAACTGACTACGATTTAGTCTTCCTCAATGACGACATCCTTGTTGACGACCCATACACCTAAATCGTTGATGCTGTAGAAATTCCTAAGATTGAAAGTATCCGGCAGCCATTACCAGTTCTAGGTTCTTCCTTTTGGCCTGAAGTTTGCCCCTTGAATATTCACAGTGTCTGGCACCCTGGCAGCGTTCTTGAGGAAACAAAAACACCAGGTTTTCCTGTATTTAGACGATAGGTTAGTCAAGGCACATTCAATTCAGGCTGCACAGAGATCCACAACCACCTGCACAACCCTATTCAGCGAGCTGGGCCTCACACTGATTCCGGAAAAGTCAGTTCTCTAACCATCAAGAAACATAAAGTTCTTGAGAGCAACACTCAATACCACTCTCAGCACAGCGTACCCCACATCAGACAGGCAATTAAAGCATAAGTCCTTAGCAAAATTGGTACAAAGAAAAGGGTCTCTTTCAGTTTGCCTGAGCAAGTCCCTCCTAGGGGTGATGTCATCATGCATCCGTCCAGTTCCAGTCTGCCGTCTACGGATGCGTTGAAGAACTCGACAGACAATGGACAGGCAGGGGGGTCTTTCGACTACCTCATCCTAGTTACTCCGTCCATGGTTAAAGCCCTATCCTGGTGGACGTGACAAGCGAATCTGTCATTCGGCCTTTTGTTCCCTAGTCCAGCTTCTCCACTAACCATCATCACCGACACCTCCCTAGATGGATGAGGAGCGTACCTTTAAGACCTGCAGATCAGCGGCAGGCGGCAGATGTTTCATCGACATTTCCATATCAATCTGCTCGAGCTCAAGGCAGTGCACTTAGCCTTGCAGGCTTTCATTCCAAGGATAAGAAACTGCGTAGTGCACATCCAAATGGACAATAGGGCCACGCTGCACTACATCCACAAGCAGGGCAGTACAAGATCACATCTCCTGTCCTGGCCCAATGTTTTTAACTGCCACTCAGTTTTAACAAATTACTTCTTTTGCTCATGCAAAAAAAATGTTAAACTAATTTATTGTTCCCTTTTTCATTTGCACTTTGCTTACTGCTTTGATTTTCTTCAAATGATAGCTCCTTTCTGGACCAGCACTTTGCATATATGGTAACGATTTTAATTAATCTAACAATAAAGGTTGACTTGACCTCTCCTGTCCCAGGAGGCTCAAAGCATCTGGGAATGGTCCATCTGCCACTAAGTGAATTTGCGAGCAGAACATGCCCCGGGAAAGCAGAACACAATAGCAGGCACTGAGCAGGCTGAGGACCTCTTGCCACAAGTCGGAACTGGATCAGAAAATACTCAACAACATCTTCTCTCAGTGGGACAAACCGGATCTCAACCTCTTTGCAACCCCCTAGAACTGGAAATGCTGGTTCTTCGCAAGCTGGCATCACCATCAGGGTTCATGGGGGAATGCATTTTCGAATGCATGTCCAGAATCTTTGCTTACGCCTTTCCTCCCATACCTTTCCTTCCAAGAGTCCTCATAAAAATGAAGGCCGAACCATGCAGGATAATTCTCGTAGCCCCCAAGTGGCCATGCCAGCATTGGTTTATGAAACTGCTTCTCCTCTCGGAGGAAACTTACAACCAGTTGAAGACGATACCCTCTCTACTAGCAATGAACCAGGGCCAAGTGTTGTATCCAGATCCCGGGTCTCTTCATTTATCGGCCTGGCTCCTGAGTACAATGAATTCGCCCATCTAAACATCTCACCAGACTGCAGGGACATACTGTCCAGCGCCTGCACAGAAAGTACAAACAACACCTATCACCTTAAGTGGAAATGATTTGGCATTAGGTGCCAACAGTCCAACGTACTTCCACTTTCTTCCTCTCCTGAAGAGATCCTTCCATATCTTCTGCAGTTAACACGTTCAAGACTGGCACACGCATCCATTAAGGCCCATTTGACGGCCATCTCCCACTTCAGACGATCATCCTAGTTACCGTCATTATAGTCTGCCAGAATAGTGAAACAATTTCTCAGAGGGCTATTTAGAGGTTTTTTTTACCAGTTAGGACTCCGCCTCCACTCTGGCAACTAAACATTGTTCTCTCACAGCTTATGAAGCATCCGTTTGAACCCATTCACAAAGTGGATATTACATTTTTTCCTGGAAGGTGCTTTCGTAGCTTTGTCCTCTGCCAGACGTGTCAGCGAGATCCAGGCCCTCACCATACAGGAGCCTTTTTTTGCAATTTAGGGACAATAGGATGATTTTTCGCACACACCCTAAGTTAATTGCTAAAGTCCCTTCAGACTTTCATCTCAATGAACCTGTCATCCTCAAAACTTTTTTTCCAGACCCTTCAACGCCAGCTGAAAGGGCACTGCATTCTTTAGACATAAAGAGGTTTTTAACATTCTGTTAAGACAAGACAAAACGTTTTTGCAAGTCTAATCAATTGGTTGTGGCTTACAGCGTGTCACGGAAAGGATATCCGCTTTCGAAACAGAGCATTGCAAGGTGGATATCCATCGCAATTCACCACTTCTGCCATCAAGCAGCAGGCAAACCGTTAAAGACATCAGTGCACGCTCACTCTACAAGAACTATGTCTGCTTCACCTGCGCTGTTTGCTGGTGTGCCACTTCAAGAGATTTGCTGGGAGGCTACATGAAAAAATAGGCACACCTTTACAAAGCATTGCGGCTTAGAACCTGCAGTTCACAGCGACACAGCAGTGGGTCAAGCATTGCTAAGACATCTTTTTCAGTGAAGGTGTGCTCTCGCCTTCTTCCCACCATTCCCAACATCTTACTTGTTTCACACTTTTTCTCATGGTACTTGTAGATACGAGTATATATTTGTGTGTGATTACGTACATCGCTGGTCAAGTGTGTGTGTTTGTTTGCATTAAAATGAGCTTCATCACTGCTATGTATTCTGATTCAAGCATATGAATCTATGAAAGTTCCAATACTGGACTAAGAAAATAAGCTACTTACCTGTAACTGTAGTCCTCCAGTATTGGAATCTTTCATGGATTCCCATGTGGACCACCCTCCTCCCCTGAGAAGCTCACCTTCTCTCTCTTGCTCTATCTTTCTGGATGTATCTCCTACACTCGTGCTTTGAAAATCTGAGGGACTGGAGCTTCTCACAGGAGTTTTCTAGAGGGGAGGGCATGCTGATTGGTTCAAACTTAAGTTTGGTCTCTTTTTTAAAAATGACTAGGATACTATTACAAAACAGAAGGGCCTAGGGCCTTTCTAGTCTATGTTTAACATTGCATTGCTATTATAATGTACCGTTGTACTCCCATCTTGATGACGGGGAATGATTCAAACATGTGAATCTATGAAAGATTCCAATACTGGAGAACTACAGTTACAGGTAAGTAACTTATTTTCTTTCAATGTCTCAAGAAAGACATAGACTGTCGCTAATTATTTCGCTGTCGAACTAACCATGCATCGTTCTGCCAGTTGTCTAACATTCAAGTTTTATGAAAATAGAAGTGTACATGCACACTCGGATATACTGTCAATAAATTGGTGCTTGTATACTTTTTGATGAACTATTATATTGCAGTTGTCCATGTCCTCAGCATTGTGAAAATACACCCTTATCATTAAGACGCTGCAACCAAAATGTAAAAATTATTTTGCATCCCTCTAAAATAAACCTAAACGGCAACTGTGAGGTATAGCAGGTAATACAAACTGGTTATCAAAAGAAAGATTAATTTATCACCATTGTGTGTGGGCCTTCTACCCAGAGAGAAAGGCGTCCATTTTTAAAACAAGTGCTGATAAACTAAGATGTCAGGGTGAAGTTCAAGTCTGGTAGTAAAACAAAAAGTTAAGCTATAGCTAGCACACCTGTAAAATAGAAGGACGTTTTAGGTATTTTTTCAGCAGTAAAGCAATAAGGTGGAGCACTCAGCAATTTTATGATGAATAAGATTCTTAATATAAACAGAAATGTATTGCCCAGGCTGTTTCCTTATTGTTATATCAGCACTGTATCAAAGTAAATGAACTTATGCAGAAGAATGATCGTTCATGGGGCACCCTCTCTGCTCCTTTTAAGTAAACTAACCACTGAGGTCTTACTATAGGTTACCTAAAACATTTATCTTCTGATTCAGCAAGTGTGGATGGACTGCTACTTCGTAAAGACCTCTCCACTCTCCTCCCCCACCAATTAGCCAACTTGGTTCAGTTGCTGGAAGTCCGGCTCTTGAGAGTGTTAGTTTTCAAAGCCATTCTCTACTACCAGGAGGATGTCAGTGGCTTGAATCTACTTAGACGTTATTCCTTGGGGATTCCCACATGAAGGGATATTAGATGTGTACGTTTGCTTAGAGGGTATTAACATGTATAATTGCATTTGTTAGGCAGGTCAGCTTATTTAGCTTCTCATAGTTTGCTGAGTTATGTTGTGTGTGTTCTGAAACATAATTGGCGAAATTCAGTAGTTTTATGCGCTTGAACCTCAAACATAACTTGCTTTTTAGCTGTGTGTTGTGAAGTGAATATCATTGGTTTTTCTATGATTTACTTATATTTAAACCTCCGCTCTCCATGGTCTTTGCCGTGTATAACAGCTGTTGTGCAGAGGGCCTGGCCTGCAGCCAGGCCCTGTGCCCAACCTGCAGAGTCCACTGCTCACTAGAGATTGGACAAAGGACCTGCCTGCTGCAACCTTCTGCCTTCAAAACAAAGCCATACACTTCATAGTGTTTGGCTTTGCATGAGCTTTTTTTTTTTTTTTTAATATTGTGCCTGACATTTGTAAGTTGGGCACAAAACGGCAGTTGAATCCAACACTTAAAATGACCCACTAGCGAGCTCTTGAGTCTTGTGCCAAAAAAGCCCCCTTCTTTTTTTAGGTGTGTTGTGGAGTTTTTATGCATATGGGTAACTAGGACCACTGCCCTATGGTCGGTCACTTTAGGTTGACTGCCTGTGGCTGTGTAAATTCTTTTTTTCACAGCGAAACTCAGAGCCAACTCTTGAGTTTTAATATAGTAAAAAAAAAAAGTTTTTTTATCCTAAATTCAGCTAATCACATTGTCTTAAATTTGAGAATGTCATTAACAGGATTTTTAAAACTTATTTTTATTGTTTTATCTGTTTAAACAACCAACAGCGCAGTACAAAGACAGATGAGCTCATGACGAATAATCATTCAAGTAACAAATGTGATGAACTGCGTCCCACCATTATCAAAGACCTCATCAAAACAGAGCAGATGGATTCAGAGACAGTTATACAAGGTTCACAAGGAGGGAGTGATGCCGTAGAAATGAAGCCACCATGTTCCAAATATCGTCTTATATTTACCTGGAAATCCCCGATTTTTATAGACCGATTCCTCAGCCACTGCACAGCAATCCATTCCCTTGAGCCATTCCGCTGTAGAGGGAGCCTCGACTGCCCTCCACTATCGAACAATATCTCTTTTTTTCTACCAAGTGCCGAATAGCTATTAACATCTTGTGGCCCCTGTTCCTGTTTATAGGAAAGTGCCCCTTTTTGACATGGTCACCCCCACTTTTTCCCCATATATTTGTTGTGATTTTGACTGGATGTGCACTGTGTTCCTGCTAACCAGGTCCCCAGTGCCAGATCTCTTCCCCAAAACTTTACAATTGTTTCCTCAATTGGCAATACCTTTAGCACTTCATGTAAGTCTCTAGTAAATGGTACCCCTGGTACCCAGGGCAATGAGGCTAAAGAGGGCCCGTGAGGGCCACCCAAAGGGACCCCTCACTTAAGTCATGCAGACTGCCACTGCAGGCTGCGTGTCTTGGTGCAGACGCTTCATGGCTTGTCACTTGTAGATTGACTTTGTCATATCTTTTGCTTATGTTTTATATAGCCACGTGGATCTTTAGGTTTGAGGATTTACATCCTGCCGCTCCTGTTGTTGCACCTGTGGTGTTGAAGTGTTAAGCACTACTTCTTTCTTACTGCCAGAGTGTTTGACTGCAGATTTTTGACTATTTTAATCTCCGGATTGTCTTTGCAGCTGTGTAGCTGGTTGTTCTTTTATTTTACTCTGATGAGGAGCTTAGACTCAAGAGTTCATACCCTTTTGGGTATATGCCTTACTGTACGGGAGTGTTGGTTTGCTATTGCATAGCTTTTTAGGTGTATTTTTATTTGTTTACTATTAAATAGTTTTCTCTGTTGAGAAGATATGGGGCAAGTGGTTACATTTACTGTTTTGAAGTATGTGTCAACTCCTCCTTCCTACGAATGTTTTGTATTTTTTCCCTTCGCAGGACACATTGTGCTCATGGACGTTTTTCTTGGCTTGTGCCTCCTACTGTCCGAAGGTGTTGAGTATTGCTATATCGTATACTTCATGGCTGCTTTTCTTTTGTTCTCAGTACTGAAAATGTCAATAAAAATTGATTACCAAAAAAAAAAAAAAGCTTTCTCTGAGTACCCTGTCTTGTGTGGGCATCACTGGGCCATACAGTTTAGTCCTTCTTGAACTTCGTTATATGGTCTTTCAAGGACTACTGTTGTGAGCTACTAGCCGTTCTTTTTCTCTTGTGATGCCTTTTTTTGGGGTTTTGTTAAATTTTCATGCCCTCTGGTTTTTCTTAGCCAGGCTAATCAGTGCAGTTCGTTTTTAGGTCGAGCCTAGAGTCAGCGTGCATGCTCTGCGAGGCATGCTGTATTTGATATGAGGAGTTTGGCCACGCCCACCTCTTGCAATAGGTTCTTTCCTGTGCCTTTCTAACTGCTTCTCTTTTGTGTGGTGAATTTTGCCATTTGTCCCTCCTTTGGGTGTGTTTGTTACGCCCATGGCGACTGACCTTATTACATGGGTCATTTCGCTTTAGGCATTTCATACTTGCGGTGCACTCCTTTTTAACATGTGTTTTGGGACGGAACACGAGGGCCGGTTTTTGGAGTAGCTGCGTGCCTGTTTGGGTACAGAGTTCCCGAAGAGACTGGCGCCGCCTCTCACCCACGACACACCTCGCACTCCGCCAACACGCCATCCCTCCCCTTCAGCTCACCTCTGCTCTGATCCCCAAAACGGTGATATTCAGGTTGTTCCGCAGCGAAGTCTTCGCGCTCGTGTCCCGTCCTAAAACGCATGTTTTTTCACATTAAGCAGTGTTGCTTGTTTTAGCGTGGTACGATGACAGACTGAGTTAGCCTTGTGGAGATTCTTGTTTTAAAGTACGCAGTACTTTGGCGAAAAGTATCTGAGACGACTTCAACAAAATGAAAATCACAAAACCATATACACATTGACAACATCTCGCCGACGTAAGTGTTCTGAAACATCTCAAGAAATCGTCTTCCGTTGAGGTGCACTCCCTGCGTTGGTAATATAAACTGTGAAATGTGCCTCTAGCGTTCCCTGACACCGAGCTCGCCCTCCCTGTCCCGCCATATAAATGAAATACCGGGGCGTCATTGAGCCAGCATCGAGCTGCGAGGTTGAGAGCCGCACCTCTCGGGCTTGTGGGGTGACAGACTCCCTCGGCTGGTGAGTGACATGGCAGACCGCCTGGGAACGGGCTGTACTGTCCCTACACTCTCACCCAGCGGGTGGAATCGGTTGCACCATTACAGGGCACGGTTCAGGCTCCGTGTGATTTATTTATTTATTTTATTTATAGAGTTTTATATAGCGCGAACGTGACCCAAGGGTATCAGAGCGCTTCACAGTTACATGAGGTATACAGTTTAGAGTACAACGGGTATAGTAGCAGTAATATATATATGATTCAGGTACATGTCTTTCTTAACATTTTCAACAATAACAAGTTTAGGATCTGTTTAGTGTACAAAAGGTATAACAGTAGTATTATACATATGGTTCCGATGTGTACCTTTCGTGTGTTTTACATCAATACTCCAAAGATCCATTAATTGTAGTACTGTACAGTCAAAGAAGTTTTCGCAGCTAACTGGTGATTTTATCTTTACATTCGTTGTTGATCTGTAGAGGTAACACCTACATCAAGGACATCCGGCTATTAACCACGATGCAGATGAACAGTCTTGCCTAGGGAAGGAACTTGCTCATTAGGAAGATCTTTGCTTCCCTCTTGAATGTTGCCGTGTTTGGAATTTTTCTAATGTTTGGAGGGAGTGAATTCCAGATTCTGGGGGCCGCTCCGGAGAATGCTCTGTCATACGTTTTCTTCTTCCGAAAGATGGGCGGTTTTAGCAACAGTTCTCTGGCACTCCTGGATGGTCTGCTTCCCCCTGATAGCTCAATTTTCTGGACTAAGTACATTGGTGTTTTGTAGTGGAGCGCTTTGTGGGTCATACATGCCAGTTTAAGTTGAATTCTGGCTTCGTATGGTAGCCAGTTTAATGCTTTCAGGTGTGGGGAAATATGGTCGTATTTTCTAGAACCTGTAATGAGTCTTGCGGCCGCATTGAGACAGGCTTTTAGTGGTGCTGTGGAAATTTTAGGTAGACCTGTTAGTGTTGTACATCCATATTCAATCCTTGAAATAACTAAGGACTGAACTGCCAATTTGAGGTCCACCGTAGTAATGAGTGGTTTTGCAGTGTGAATCTTTCTGGATTCACTATGCTGTGCATTATTCCGCCATCTCGTGGTTGGGTCCGGATTCGTAGTCTTTTCTTTGTTTTTGTGTTTTTTTGTTTTTTTTTTTGTTGGCCCAGGTGGGCGGCTCTCCCCACCATTTGGTGTCTTCGGTGACGTCGTCGCGCTTCCGGCGGAAGCTCCCACCTTTGGTAGCCATCTTCAGATTATTTTTTCCGCCGTGGGGTCTGGATCGTTGCCGAGAAGTTCCAGAAAATTTTGGACGAAGAATCTCGAAAAGTCGAAATATCATCACAGAGGATGGATTCCTGAGACACCGGACGACGACACAAGTACCGGAGACAACAAGAAGGACGACGAGGTAGAAGGTCCACGACCGAAATCTCGACGCCTACGGAGAATGCGCTCGCAGGGGGCTCCCTGAGCGCGGTTATGGACAAGACTCCGTTCAAGTTTTGCAAAAACTGCCACCACAAGTACGCCCAAAAAGACCAGCACCCAGTCTGCAACCTCTGCTTGCCGCTCGACCACATCAGCGAAGACTGCAACGCGTGCTCGGCGTTCACCCCGAAGACCCTCCGGGTGAGAGACAGACGGAGAAGGGCGAACTACAACATGCAGGGCCAGGGACCAGCACCATCGCTCCGAGACCTGGGCCTCTCGAGCGGAGAGGAAGACAACATCGCTGAGGGACCAGAGGACTGCGCTGTCGTCGAGGTCCATAAGAAAACGTCGAAGGAGGTAAGGGAGTCGTCGACCCCAAAACACCAGAGCGACGCTCGAAAGAGTGAAGCCAGAACACCTAGCGACACTACTAGAAGTGTAGCAAAGTCCTCGAAGGGAGCGTTGCCACCGAAACCCTCGACGAAAGCAACAGCGTCCAAGGACAAGCAGTCGAGCGGATCCTTTGACAAGGATTCACAATCGGCGAAAGCTTCCGAAAAACAAAGGCGTCGAAGGTCACCTCCGAAAGGGAAGCCTCGGCACCGAGAAAGGAAGGCCCGGCGTCTGTTTCGACGACCGCGACCGCGAAGAGAGCACTGCACCACTCGACGCCGAAAAGGCCCACGAGATGGCGAAAAAGAAAAGGAGGCTCGAGGCAGAGATGGCGAGCATCCTGCAACGGAAAAAAGACTTCGACGACAAGATGAAGCAATACGCTATCCCATCGAAGCCAGCCCACGAGGCGCTCGAGGAGTTCGAAGCCGAATACATCGAGCCCCCGACAACACCTGAACCACTCGAAGACCAGGACGAAGAAGACTACTACTTCGAAGCCGAAGGCGAAGAAGAGATGCAGTCTTACCGGGACTCGGCGTCCTCGGAGGTACAAGACATAGACTGGCAAGACCTCGACGCAGAGTCACCAGAAGAAGGGGTAGACTCTTACCCCTCGAGGCCTTCGCCGCCAGACGACATCGGAGTCTACAATGAGGTCGTCCAGAAAGCTGCAAAGACATATGGGGTCGAAATGCAGGAAGAAAAAACAAAGGCAGGTTTCCTCTTCGAAACCCTGCTCCCTCAACAGACAAGGAGCCAATTCCTACCCATGTTGCCTGGCGTCCTCGACCAGGGAAGGGAGGCCTTCAGGGAACCGGCAGTCTGCAAGGCGGTTACACCTAGAAGCGAGAAGAAATATAAACATTCTACAAAAGACCCGGCGTACATCCAAGGGTCAGTACCAGCAGACTCCATTATCGCTGCAACGGCCAGAAAAAGGGCCGGTGTGCCCACCAACACAGGCCCACCTCCAGACAAGGAGAGCAAGCGAATAGACCTCACAGGACGAAAAGTGGAGAGGAACGCAGCCATACACTGGCGCATCGCCAACTCCAACGCCCTCATCAGCAGGCATGCGTACCAGCATTGGGCAGAAATGAGTCAGCTCATTAAACACCTGCCAGAAGAACACCAACAAAGGGCAAATTACCTAGCGGAGGAAGGCAAGGCCATCGCTAACACTTGCTTAAAGTCAGCTTTGGACGCAGCAGAGAACTCCAGCAGGCAAATGATGATAGGAGTAACTGAGAGGAGACACGCATGGCTCAGGATCTCCGGCTTCAAGCCAGAAGTACAGAGCAACATCATCAATACACCTTTCGACGGTGAGAAACTGTTTGGGGCAACAGTCGACAACAAGTTGACTCAACTGAAAACGGACAACGAAACTGCAAGGTCCATGGGAGCGCTGCAGTTCAGGGGCATGAGAAGAGGAAACCCCTCAAGGCGACCCAGTGGTAGAGGGGGCAATGCACCCACCACTTCACACCAATCACCCCAGCAAGGATATCAGGGGAACAACCAGGGCCAAAACCTGCAGGGACAACAGCAGCAAAATTGGCAGTACCAACCAAGAGGACGGTCCTTTCGAGGGCGCGGGTACGGACGGGGACAGACCCGAAGAGGGGGCCAGCAGCCCACCTCAAAGTGACTCCAGACACAAACCACACCCTCCCCAGTTAACACCAAGGGAGAGGAGAAGTCCACAAAGGAACAAAATAAGGAACACACACATACAACAAATAACCACCGAGCATACAACACCGGTGGGAGGAAGATTAGGAAAATTCCTCACACAATGGAGGGAAATTACCACGGACAAGTGGATACTAAACACCATACAGCACGGGTACTGCATAGACCTCCTAAAACACCCGCCGGGAAAAAACCAAGACATCGGACAATACCCGCAAGGGAACTCGCCCTCCTCCGTCTAGAAGCAGAGGAGCTGCTACAAAAAAGAGCAATAGAACTAGTCCCAAAAACCAAAGAAACAAGGGAGTATACTCAACATACTTACTTGTGCCAAAGGTAGACGAAACACTAAGACCAATACTGGACCTCAGATTCCTGAACAAGTTCATAAAAACTCAAAAATTCAAAATGACTTCACTTCAGGAAGTAATACCACAAATCCAAGAAGGGGATTACATGGCGACCTTAGACTTGAAAGATGCATATCTGCACATACCCGTCAACCACAAACACAAACGTCTATTAAGATTCGTGATAGGCCACGAACACTACCAGTTCACAGTGCTGGCCTTCGGACTAAAGTCCGCACCAAGGGTGTTCACAAAATGCCTAGCAGCAGCTGCTGCGCACCTTCGGAGAAAGAGCATACATGTATACCCCTACCTCGACGACTGGCTTGTGAAAGCAGGGTCATACAAACTCTGCAAAGACCACATCGAACAAGTCATACAAACACTGTCCACACTAGGTTTCTCAATACACTGGGAGAAATCGGCAACAGAACCTCAGCAGATCAAAATATTCTTAGGGGCGCTAATAGACAGCACACAGTCCAAGGTGTTCCCCAGCGACAAGAGAACTATAGCGCTCCTGAGGGAAACACGTCATTACCGCAAGGGGCAAGTTCTGACAGTGAGGACGGTGAGCAGACTAATGGGAATGATGGCATCATGCATTCACCTTGTCCCACATATCAGACTGCACATGAGACCGTTCCAAGAATGGATACAGCAGCAGTGGTCACAAGCGACAGGGAGTTGGGACGATCTAGTGGTTGTCACACACGCAGTGCAGCAAGAAATAGCGTGGTGGAAGGAAAAGAACATATTACAAGGGAAGCCATTCACACAGCCAACTCCAACAGTGACCATCACAACGGACGCCTCACAGCAGGGCTGGGGCGCACACATGGACAGACTCCGCGTCAGGGGGCTGTGGTCACAACAAGATGCAGTGAAACACATCAACGTCCTAGAACTAAAAACGGTGTTCCTAGCCTTAAAAGCCTTTCAAAAGCAGCTTTACGGGAAGTGAGTGCTGATACAAACAGACAACACAACAACAATGTTCTACATCAACAAACAGGGTGGAACACAGTCAACACCGCTATCAAGCCTGGCACAAGAGATCTGGAGATGGGCCATCCCTCTAAGGATAGACCTGCTAGCAATACACCTTCCAGGAATAGACAATGTGGAAGCAGACCGACTCAGCAGGCAGACGTCTGCATCCCACGAATGGGAACTCAACCAGCAGGAGGTGCAGCGGCTGTTCCAAAAGTGGGGAACACCACGGATAGACCTGTTTGCAACACTCCACAATGCAAAATGCCAACATTACGCATCCAGACAACCGGACCAAAGGTCCCTAGGGAATGCGCTATGGATAAGTTGGTCGAACGAATTTGCATACGCTTTTCCCCGATACCACTGTTACACAAGGTACTCAGCAAATGCAGGAGCAGCAGCATGACACTGATATTGGTGGCACCTCAGTGGGCCAGACAATCATGGTTCTCACAGATAATGGAAATGGCGCAGGAACCAGCACACAGGTTCAGCAGAAGGAAAGACCTCCTCACAATGCAAGACGGAAAAGTGCTCCACCCAGAACCAGACAGCCTCAGCCTAGCAGCATGGCTCCTGAGGACCTAGAATTCGCACACCTCAAACTACCTCCAAGCACCATGGCAGTACTCAGAGAAGCAAGGAGACCCACTACAAGAAAATGCTACATTGCAAAGTGGAAAAGGTTCTCACAATGGTGCATTACAGAGGGACTGCAACGAAAAGTCACAAAAGAATCAACAGTACTGCGATACTTAACACACCTACTACAAAGCGGGCTGAGCTACTCGTCACTAAGGGTTCACCTAGCAGCCATAGTGGCCTACACCAGGGGAGAAGCGGTCAAAAGCTTCTTCACCTCCCAAGTGGTCAAAAGATTCCTGGAAGGGGCTAAAAGAATAGCCCCCTAAAAGGATGCCAGCCCCAAGCTGGAACCTCAACACTGTACTGACACAGTTGATGAAATCACCATTTGAACCCATACACAAGATCACACTGCACATGCTCACACTAAAACGGCTTTCTTAGTGGCTATCACGTCACTGCGAAGAGTCAGTGAACTGCAGGCTCTCACACTACAAGAGCCCTACTTGCAAATACACAAGGACAGAATTGTCATGAGGACGGACCCACACTTCCTGCCAAAGGTGGTGTCGCGGTTCCATATCAATCAAACAATACAGATACCAAGTTTCTTCCAGAAACCTTCAACACCCTCAGAAAAGGCGCTACACACGCTGGACGCCAGAAGGGCAGTGATGCACTACATAGAAAGGACGAAGGAATGCAGGAAAACAAAACAACTCTTCGTTTCCTTCGCAAGCAGTTTCCTGGGACGACCAGTAACAAAAAATACCATTGCACGGTGGATTGCACAAGCAATACAACTCTGCCACAAGCAGGCAGGACAAGAATTACAAGGAGCCGCCCAGGCTCACTCAACAAGGAAAAGGGAGCAACGGTTGCGTTCCTAGCGAACACACCTATACAAGACATTTGCCAAGCGGCAACATGGTCTTCCGTGCACACGTTCACCAAACACTACTGTGTTGATATCCAAATGAACAAAGAGGCACAAGTAGGACAGAAGGTCTTACAGCACATTTTCAGCAACCAATGCTCATCTTCCACCCAACCACCGCAATAACAAAACCGCTACTAAGTCTATGCACAGCATAGTGAATCCAGAAAGATTCACGCTGCAAAACGAATAGTTTCTTACCTGTCGGTGTAGTTTTGCAGCTTGAAGACTTTCTGGATTCACTAGCGATCCCACCCGCCTCCGCCAGGAAGATAACATAGGAGGTTAAGGGTACAACTAGACTACATACAAGGTTTAGAGGGATCAAAGAATAATTGAAGGATTAAAGGTTAAAGACATAGACAGCAAAAAACTGTAAGAGGAAAAGAAAAAAGAATCCGAAGATGGCTACCAAAGGTGGGAGCTTCCGCCGGAAGCGCGACGACGTCACCGAAGACACCAAATGGTGGGCGTCGCCGCCCACCTGGGCCAACAAAAAAAAACAAAAAAACACAAAAACAAAGAAAAGACTACGAATCCGGACCCAACCACGAGATGGCGGAATAATGCACAGCATAGTGAATCCAGAAAGTCTTCAAGCTGCAAAACTACACCGACCGGTAAGAAACTATTCGTTTCACTTTTCTAATATAGTTCAGATGAAACCGGGCACTTTTTGCCATTGATTTGATGTGGGCTTTCATGTCTAGGTTCTTATCAAGCGTGATTCCTAGTGATTTGGTCGAGTCAACTAGGGTAGGGGTGCAGTTTAGCGCTGTGATCAGTTTGGTCCATTCCTTCACATTTGTGGGGTTCTTTGGCGGTGATATTAATAGGAATTCCGTTTTTTGTGCATTTAATTTCAGATGATTGTTAGTTAACCATTGTAATGACACTTTTAAGGCCTCATTCATTGTCTTGATCTCTTCCAGTGACGTGATCTTGATGTAGATCCGAGTGTCATCTGCGTACATGTGATAGGATATGTTTGCATGTCGGAGAATTTCTGTAAGGGGTTCGACATATAAGTTGAATAGCGATGGAGATAATGTTGATCCTTGCAGGACTCCAATCGAATTAGGGCATGATGGGGATAGTGTCTGGTTGACCGTGAATCTTTGTGTTCTGTTCTGAAGGAAGGATTCAAACCATTTCAGAACATTTCCAGATAGTCCCATCCTATCTTCAAGCCGGGCTAGCAATTTTTCATGATTTACCGTGTCAAATGCAGAAGACAGGTCAAGAAGAACTAGTAGACATGTTTGATTGTGATCTCGAGCCTGTAGCGCATCATCCACTATATGTAAGATTGCTGTTTCCGTACTGTGGCCTGGTCTGAATCCAGATTGGCATTCGTCCAGCAGATTGAAATTAGTGATGTGGTTGCTCAGTTGAGTTTGCACACATTTTTCAATTAGTTTGGCAAGTAATGGAATATTGGTTACTGGGCGAAAGTTATTTGGGTCTGCCGGGTCCGCTGTAGGTTTTTTGATGATGGGGAGGACTTGACCTGTTTTTAGGCACTCTGGTAGGACCCCTTGAGATAGTGAGGCATTGATTATTTTTGTCCATATTGGGACGACGATATGGTTGATTCTTTTTAGGCATTTAGCGGGGAGGGGGTCATTGTAGTGGTTATTTGGTTTGATATCCGAGAGAGTTTTGGCAGTGGTATTCTGGTCATATAACTTGAAGGTCGACCATTGTGCTTTATTTTTCGTCCTATTCTGACCGTTTTTCATGGTAGCATCGTTCTGTGGTGATAGTTGGCTAGAGAGGTTGTCGGCTGCCATCCTAAGATCTCTTTCTAGCGTGTTGGCCTTGTCTGTGAAGAATGTTGAGAATTCCTCGCAGCTCAGTTGAGTTTTAGTTGCTTCTTGGGCAGATTTGGCCAACTTATTGGATTGTTGTTTTAATATCTCGAAAAGTTTCCGTGGTCTGTTTTTGGCGTTATCCAATTCCGATCTAAAAATTCCTTTTTGGAATTGAGAACACTTTTGTTGTATTCGTTTCTGATTTTTCTGTGAGATTTTAGCTGGGGGGATGATGGGTGCTGTCTCCATTTTCTTTCTGCAAGTCTCCCGCCTGTCTAAATTCAGTGTCCCATTAAACCATGGATTTTTATCTTTCTATGAGACTCTTTTCAGTTTTAGCGGCATGGTGGAGTTGACTATATTCGTCATTTATGTGGTGTAGTGATCAGTGAGTTCGTTAACGTTCAGCAAGTTGTTAGGCGGATGTAGATCCTTCTCACATCTTGCTACTAGTTGCTCAATATTAGGGTCTTTGGTGTCTCGTGTCCATTTTTAGGTCTCGCCTGAGCCAGCGCATGCGCTGCTCTGGCGAGAGTTTTAGTAAGCGGGTTTTGGAAGTGCAAACAGCAGTTTGCTGGCGACCAGCTTGCGTTCACGCGAGCGTGCACGCGCCATTCCTCGCAAAGCTGGCGAGGCGCCATCTGCCTTTCCTCACCCCTCCTCCCCCTCCCTCACCAGAGAGCGCGTTTGTTGGCCGCGCGTCTTGTTTACATTACTGTGCTCGTCCACCGTGCACAACCTCAGACGCTCCCGGACCCTTAAATCTCCCGGTAAACGCGCGCGCTTGTTCTTCACCCATTTCCCTTTTAAACTACTGCTTTCGAGTTCTGCTCTGGAGTGATTTGTTTTAGAGCTTCATTTGAGGGGCCTTCTTTCACCATCAGTGTTTTGCTTGCAGGCGCTCCTCGGGTGCTAGTCAGTGTTGCCTCGCCATTTGGTTTTGTTTGTTTTTTCTTTTTCAACCTAAAATATATTTAAAAAATGTTTTTGTAAAAGAAATCTAGGCTTAACTCTGTACCATGCATGAAGATCAGTATGTCAATTAGTGAAATTTACGAAAAACATGTCAAGAACACAGGTGGCAACTGAGAAAGGTATTTCTGTGTGTAGGCTTGGACTTATATTCCAAACGTTTTCCTGAATTTTCATGAATAAGCAATCATGAAAACACCGCTTTGTGCATCGAGCGGGCACCACCAAATGAGAATATTTGTAACACCCTTATTATGAGGCTGTTTGAATGCTTTCTCTACGAAAGCTCTATTTGCGTTTGTATGTCGCAGTTAATTACAAACTCAATACCCAGAAAGAAAAGAATATGTAAAGAACATGCAAAAATGAATTACTTGGACATTCTTTTGCAGTTAAAATTTTGACATAAACAATTGTAACTTCAAGAATGATATAAAAAAGCCAGTAGGTCCGTCTATTTACAAGTGAAACTTTTATGTTTAATGCGGTTTGTTGTGTATGATAACAGTAACCCTAATACAGATGCAGCATTTAATAGCGAGTTTTTGGTCACTGTTACTAATCACTGAAAATATAAGTATTATTTTGAACCAATTTTAACTTAATGTATGTACCTATAGAGAACAGTGAATGTGCTTGAGCCTTGTCAGTGGACTTAACTTACAATGTGACTTGTATATGTCTATTTTTCACCCTTTATGTCCGAACCCAGTGTTACTTTTTTGTATGTGACGGGTATCGTGATAGTGATTACATGAACTGCACGCTTAATAACGCACAGAGAGTTACAACCAAAAATGATAAAGGCAGGACAGCAGGGAAAGGTCTTAGTGAAGTATCATGAGACTAACAAGCATTGCCAAAGCCAATAGTTCTCGCACATGACACATATTGTACGATGCCAAGGATTGTTTTTTTTACCCTGATGACTGTTGTTGTGTGAACGCTGCTACTGCGCCATCGCGGGATGATTTTCTTTTGTTAAATAATTCTAAGACGGCCACCTCCAGTGCACATGTATGTGCGGCAATCATCTTGGAACTTTTTTCTGTTGCCATAAGAAAAATCATTCCAAGAAGGCCATTCGCACACGCATGTGTGGTGCCCATCTTGGAAAACAATTCCAATGCATGCCGGATGGGCATCTTTGAATAATTTGTCTGAAAACAAAAGAAACAAGCATTGGCATAGCCAATAGGTCTCGCCGTTGGGACCTTATAAGTGTTTAGCCATGCAACACTTGATGTTGTTGCACCAAGGATATTGTGCTGGGTAACTAAACACTTCTAAGGTCCCAAAGGCGAGACCTATTGGCTATGCCAATGCTTGTTTAAGTTTGACAGGTTGCGTGGTCTTGTTCCTTTTTATGGTGGATATATGGAAGGTTATGGCATGGTGATCCGACCAATCGCAAGGAACAATTGAGTGGATTGTAATATCCTTGACTCTCGAGAATACCCAGTCTAAGGTTGCCCCTTTCGAGTGTGTTGGCAGTGTGCAGGCTTGAGTAAGGTTTAGGTCTGTTAAAAAGTCTTTAAGTGCGTTGACCTGTTTGTCATTATTGTCGTCCCAGTGTAAATTAAAGTCGCCTAGGAATATTTCATTAGTGTTACTGTTAGAGTTAGCCGTGATGATCTCCATTAACTGGTCTATGAAAGGGGCATTATTGCCATGTGGGTGGTAGAGCGCATGCAAGTTGCACCTTTGATTATCTGCAGTTCTTATACCGAGACCGAGGTATTGACAGGATTCAAGAGGGTCGGATTGTATTTGGCTGACCTCGATATCAGATCGGTGTATGCAAGCTATACCACCTCCTGTCTTTTTTAGTCTGTCTAATCTCACAATGTTATAATGAGGAGGCACCAGTAGATCCATGAACGGGGAAGAGGATTCCGTGAGCCATGTTTCTGTTAAGATTGTCACGTCAACTTCCTGACTAATGATGAGGGCAGCAATGTCTGAGGCATGTTTTTCTGCGGAACGACAGTTGAGCAGTAGGCATAGCAGTGGTTTCCCTGAGCTACCAGAGTTCATCTCTTGAGTATTGGCAGTTAGCTGGACTTGTTTTAGGTTGTTAAGGTTGGGTTTTCTGTTCTTAGGCCAAGACGTTCTATTTGCATCGATCGGGACTGATCTAATTTCCTCACCTCTGCTGATGGCTGTAGACTCATATGACAGGAGTAGGGTTTGGGTTTCATCATCCGATAAATATTTAAGATTTTTGTATGGTCGATTATGCCTATTTGAAAATGGCATGGCTGTCCCTTTACTCTTTCCTTGAAGATCATGCACTGATTTTGAATGAGCTCGACTTTAAAGTGAGTGCTTACAGTGATTTCTAGTATTTTTTCCATAATTTGCAGTGCATTTAGAATGTCCTGTGACATATTGCTCGCTTGTATTTGAAGAGTTTCGATTTCTCTCTGAGTATGAGGTGATATAGAAGTGCACATCTACCTATTTCGAGTTTTGTTTGTGTCCCGGTGCTTTAGATCCGTGACTTTTTCAGTGTTCCTTTTTTTGTCATTAGTTCGGGTGTCTGCGCCTCCCCTATGTATGATGTGAGATGCGCTCCCTTTGTCCTGTGAACTTAATATCAAGCTAGGGGGATACGAGTTTCGTATGGACGCAGGTGTTATTTGTACTGTTGTAGAGGGAGGGTATGGAAGGGGTGTTAGCTTCCCTACCCTTTATTGCTGGATGTAGGGTCCCATTAATTGGCCTATGTGTGGGAGTAGTCCTATCCTGGGGGAGAGGCACTGATTTTTCCCTATGTAAAGGCGTTGGGGCAATATTAGCGTATAGTAGAGATTCTTCTCCTATCTCTGTACAATTCCCGACAAGTGTGTCTCTTGGCAAAGTTGTGTCTCCTGACAGAATTGTAGGTTGTGGCTGTTGAGGGTCTCTAGGTATTATGCCGTCTATGGTGGTTGTGTTGGTGGTAGATAGGGTGACTGCTTGTGTGGTCAGGTGTTGTTGAGACCTTGTGTTATCTACACACACTTTTAAGGTTGAAAACAGGTTGTCAAACTTTTTTAACTCGTTGGCTGCTTGTATAAGCACAATACCGTTCTTGTAGATAGTTATGCATAGTTTCGCTCTTAATCTTGGTGACGGGATGATCAGTAGTTTAGTACCATGTGGGATATTGCTTATATTTTTTATGTTGAGCATCTTCGTAATGACAGTGCGCCATTTGGCAGTTTTTCTGGTGAAAAATATCAAGTCATTTACAATAATGCCTTTGTTTAGATTAAAGGCGGGGTCAGAGATCAGCGTGTCTGGGTTTTTTCTAATTAGATTGTGTTTGAATTTTTTGGCTGCATTCTTAGATAGGTTAGTTGGGTACTTTATGACGTACAAATTCTTGCCTGCTGATTTTAAATTGGTTCCGGCCATAATTACTGATGGCGAGATATAATTCTCCGGGGGGTCCTGCAGAGGTGATCTCCCTTTGATGTATCCTCTAGTCCGTTACCTTTCTCAAGACGTCTACAAGTCTATTGTCGTTCCTGTTGGTGTCTCCACTCTCCTTTGTTTCCTTATGTCCCACTCTGATGTATCCTTTTGCCCCCTGAGTCTTTCTGTGGTTCCTGCTAATGTCTTTTCTATCCTTTAATACCTAATGTTCTTGATCATTTGGGTATTATCCTCATCGGGAATAGAAATTATTTAATTAGATAACATTTGGTTAGGACGTATGAAAAAAGTACTTTCCTATGCTATTTCAAAATCCAACATTTCCTTTATTGGAAGCTATAGAAAGTCATTCCAAGATGGCCGCCATCTTGGTGTTCTTAGCTCATCGTGTAGTTGAAGGCCCTTGTTTGTTTCTATTGCACAGTCCTCTTTCTATAGCCATTTCCAGATTGCTACCATTTTGGAGGAAATCGAGTTGAGGCAATAAGAGGGATCATTCCTTTGCTCAAGATGGCCGGGGCAATAAAGCAAAAAACATGTGGGCAAAAGAAAGGAAAAAGCGAAGAAAAGTTGCTGCACACTGTCTGCATTGCATCGCTATATTGCTTATCACCAGTCAACTCCCTCAGCCAGAACAGCGATGGGCCTCTCCTCGGCAGGGCTGATGCGTGTGTGGAAAGTTAACACTCCCAGGCATATGTGGCGTGAAAACAAGTAGAAAAAAACAACAAAAAACGCCAGCGATAGCGGGGTAAACCAATTATATCCCTATGTGAACGTAGAGAATATGCCAGCTTGCACTCACTTTAATAATATAGCAGCCTATTCGTGGCCAGTCCCTATTAGGAATAATGGCTCACTGAGTCTCAGTTTAACCACCAATTTGCTCCTCAAATCCACCGGAGGAAGCGACTTGCAGAGTCAGGCCCGTTCCCGTATTCTCGCAATGCCTATAGGTCTGAGAGTCCGCGGCGGCCGCCATTTTAAAGTCAGGCAAGCGGCAGCCAGACTCCCCAGATCAGTGTCTTTGCCTTTTGACTTTAGTTCCCGAGCCGTGCAATCGCAAGCAGACCTCACGGGAACAGGAGATCCACCGTTCTCAACGGGATCCCCAGCGGTGCCAGCCGTTTCTCATCTTACCGCATCAAGGGAGAGTGTAGATGGCGGAATGCGGTCCGTAGCGATGCAGCCTCTTCAAGTCCTCACCGATGCCCCGGTCCAGCAGGCCTCTCCTCTTGCATCAACTCTCAGGGGCGCTGGACCCGGGTGCCAAACATACTCTGGGAGTCCTCATCCGCTTAACTTGGATAATTTCGCATCTCCGGTCTGCGCCGCCATTTTGCATCACTTTTGCAGGGTCAGCAGCCGCTGGGGAGATGCTGTAACATGTTAACTTGGGTCCGTCCAGGCAATCCGCGCGTCAGACCTGCGACAGCTCCCGCAAAAACCGATCCCAGACGACGGTGGTCTTCGGTGGCAGGCAGGGAATCGACAGATAACGCAAACCGGGAGAGCAGAGGCCGCAAATGGCCCTGGATCCAAGGGCTCCCCGCTTGCACCAGGAGACGTCCAACATCGGGCGGCAGGCAGGTCCAAGGAGTCATGGGTCCAGCCGATGGTTCCAGAAACTTTTGCAGCGGTGCTGGTCCAGGAGATGTCGATCTTCTAGAGGCAGACCGGCCCCGGAGCCGGCGACCAGCCAAGCAGTGTCGGATCTGAGGAGCGCAGAAGCGGTCCGTGGCAGCAGGGCAATTGAGCAAGCAGGTATGTCGGAGATAGAGGGTAAGTTTCAGTGCGGGTGATCACTCGGGATCTAGGGCAGAAGGGTGGAGGTCCGATGGCGAGGTTTAAGCAGGGTTAACTACCAGTGCGGTAATCCCCAAACTAGGAGCTCACAGGGAGACTCCTACTCAGTGGCCATCTTCCCTCAGTATCCTACTATCAAAGGTGCAATTTTTTTTGTTGTTGTACGGATGCCCTCTGCTGGCCTTTTCACGCTCTACTCCGACTGGAATATCAAACCCATGGACTGCAGAGGCCACCCATAAAAATGTACGGCCAAGTGATTTTCGGTATTCTGTACTAGTAGACGTTTCAGCAGAACAGCTCGGACAGTACTAGTTCTATTAAATATGTGCCTTTAACAATATTTTCTTCTGCTAAAGACACATTATTTATTTATGTATTTATTATTTTTGCAATCTTTCTACAGCGCGGACATGGCCCAAGGGCTGTACATAAGCACCAGATTACATTCCAACGCTGAAATGTTGATTCATATGTATTTCTAGATATGAATGCCCGATTTGCATTGCTGTTGCATACCCCTATTATGTTTTCAAGTGAAAAATGCTTCAACTAACTCCCACCCTTGGTAACTTTAAGCTGCAGTTTTTTGACACAGTATTAACCAGGGTGTTGAAAGACAAAGGACAGAAATATGTGGCTTGCTTTCTCCTCAGTTGGTATCTTCATGTTGCAATGTGTTTTAGCATGCTTGATGTGACGTGCTGAGCCTTACTCCTAAACTATGCACCGCTTGCAGATTCAAGAACACATAAATAAAAGGCATAGTCATTTACAATGCCAATAGCTCAAACTCACGCAAATACGAGACCTATTGCATTACAAATGCTTGTTTCCTCTGGAGTAGACTGCATATTTATTGTAAGCATTTCAGTTTTTGAAGAGTTGTGCTGGTAAATTCAGAGTTTATGGTGTATTCTTTGTAATACATGAGTTAGTGGCCTTTTCCTTTGTGGGAGGGTATATGTAATTCCTTTTTTCAATATTGGGAACATGGCGGAACACGAGGGCTCGTTTTTGGAGTAGGCAGTTTCTGAACCAGTTATGGCTGTTTTCGGTCATACATTTCATGGTAGGAGTTTTTAGGCTTGATAGAAAGCTCTTGTTATTCTCCTACAATGTGAACTGCGTTGCCATATATATATTTGCCATGCCAATGGTTGATCTCGGCTCGAATTTCACAGAGCCACCAGCCCGCTTCTCTCGCGGTGGTGCAATCCCCACGGCTGGACTTGTTTGCCATATTGGCATGGCAAATATATATATGGCAACGCAGTTCACATTCCATGGGGAGCCCACTTATGGCTGAATTGTGAATATTGATTTCGAGTGGCAGCATGAATTCTAACATGAATCGAGGCTTTATATAAAGACTACTGTTCCCATGAGACATCTGTGGATATTCAGTGAGGCCGCACCTTGGGCCAATAAAGGTATTGATGTTATTTAAGCAGTCGTCTTTGTGCCTTTCATTTGACTGCCGCTCGCTGCCTGTGATCAAGGACAAAAGATGTCTGAAACGCGTAAGGCTGTTGATTTTGCCTATGGATTGTTGTCTGCGCTGCTGCCTTATGGAATGAAGTTGCCGATGGTGAGTGTGTCCTGAAGTGTGGGCACTTGTGGAACTTTATATATATATGTATATATATATATGTATATATATCCTTGTCGGACTTGGGATCAAATTTTGTTTTGTATCACAAGTGTGGTAGTATATGCTTGTTGCTGACGAGGATTCATTTTATTTATGATTTCTTTATAATATATTTTGGTAATGCACTAATGGGTGCATTTTTTTTATTCAGTAATATTGTAAAGCGCTTTTTGACTGATTTCTCATGTTCTAGTTAGCGGTTAGGTATACAGAGTATACATGGCTGTGTGCATATGTGTTGCACATATTTGGTCTTCGATATAAAAAAAAGAGAGAACAGGAAGAGGTTTTAATGTCAGATGTGGTTGCTTCTCTTTTCTTGCTTGCCATGGTGCTTCGAGCGTGTTCACGGTTCGAAGTCTTTTTCAGCCTGTCGGACCATGGCTGTGCGGGGGCAACCTTTGTAGATCCTTACAGTCCGGCAGTTTATATTGGCCAGTGAAATTCTATGAGTTGTCGGGCCGCTCGGAGTCTCTGGTGACATATATATATATATATATATATATATATATATATATATATATATATATATATATATTTACATACACATCTTTGTGGCAAAATTTATACAACTGACATAATTGATGAATGTCTATATGAGAATCAAAGCTGTTTGGTGTCAATTTAGCTTCTTTACAGTGCATTTTGTAACCTTCGAGTGGTCATTTTGTTCAAACAAAATTCTTTATACCATGGAGGTATTATTGTTCATCTTTCTTTTGGTGTTCATTCATCTTGGCATAATTGGAATGAGTTCTGAGAGTCCTTCTTTTGGATTTTATCAGGACAGTTCTTTCTCTGATATTTCTTTATTGTCGTCAACAATGCGGATTTAATGACTTATGTCTTCCACTTGGCCCTTTGGTCAACGAGTTCTCTTTCCCCTTGGGGGATAGAGGATAATGCCTGATTACTGACGGATGGTACTTTAGGGGGTTTTCCCCTTTTCCCTCAAGGGCCGATTCTTTTGGGCCTGTAGGGTTGTTTATTATTTATATATTCTGTGACAGTGATCATGGATTCTATTAAGAGCCAAGCTCTTGTTCTGCTATTCCTACGTACATTTGGTCAGTTGTTAGTTATGACCGGCTGGTTCTCTTTGAGAACTTTCATAGGATTAGTTCACAGACCCTCCTTCGGGGGGGGTATAGCTATATGGTATTTAATTCAAAAGTTAAGGAATCTGCGGCTAGATGTTTCTATCAGATGTAAAAGTTACTTACCTTCGGTAACGTAATATCTAGTAGAGACACAGTCTACCCGCAGATTCCTTAAACCCCTGTCCATCCTCCCCACTTTGCGAACGACCTACGAGGTAAGGGTTATACCCTATTTCAGTTCTTGTTTTATATACCGATGATCACTGTATCAACTCATGTTGGGACTCAATAGACCACTTGGCCTGGCCACATAGGTTTTGTTTAGATGTTGCCATACCATCCATTTCCAACTGTGTGTGGTCGGTAGGGGGGTGTATTCTCTTTGACACTGGATCAGACACCAGTGAGCAGTATTGATTTATTTGTTCTTTCTTTGAAAAGTCTTTGTTTGGTATTACCACACCTTGTATTGGCACTATCACTATGTCACGTAATGGTGTGATTCAATAAAAAGCTTGTTGTTGTTTTTATAGGTTTAGTTTTGCTATTACCATGCCATTCATTACCATGAATGAATGGTCTATGAGTGTAAGGTTTTCTTCCTTTACATGATAGTTATTCACCATGGTGCAGGGTTTCACGTAGCCCTGTTCTTCGTTGATTCTTTTGGGGTTTTCTTTAAAATCCATGTCTGGTATTAACATACCATTTGATGTTACTTCTTTATTAATGTTTCAAAGATTTTTGATCTTTTTGGCACACTGTTTCCGCAACCAGTTTCTATAGTGGCTCCACGTTCTGGCACGGAAGGTTTCACAGAAGAAACTGAGTCCGCACGCCGTAAGGGACTCATATGGCTCTACTGACGTCATGACCAGAGTCGACGTCATCACGGAGCCATACGACGCCGTCCCCCGAAGTGCAGAGGTACTGCTGAAAAATGTCCGATCCAGACTGGCGCCTGGGGAGAATTCAAAAGTTAAGGAATCTGCGGCTAGACTGTGTCTCTACCAGATATTACGTTACCGAAGGTAAGTAACTTTTACGTCACCCCTACAGCAGGCCTTACAGCCGTAAGGCAAGGTGCATGTTGGGGATTACTGCATGAGCAGATGTGCCCCTGTGCTGGTCATTTCAATTGCTGCCAGTTGAAGTGATCAGGCAAGCCATTTTAAAAACGTGCTGGACAGTGGTGAAACGAGTTCCCCCGCTACATGATGGCTTCACTGAAAACAGAGATGTTTGGTATTGAACATCTCGTATTAATAAGCCCACAGTGATTGATTTATTTATGCATGCACCCAGAGAGCTCTTTAGAGGTGCCCCCTGAAAACCTAACAACTACTAGTATGCTAGATGACTGGTCTTTGCCAGCCTGCCACCACAGACGAGTTTCTGACCCCCAAGGGTGAGGGCCTTTGCTCTCAGGAGCTCATGAACAAAGCCTGCTCAGGCAGAGGATGTTTACACCTGCTCCCACAGGATGACCTGCGAATTAGCATTCCAAAGCAGGGAGCTTCAAGGAGCCCACTGCCTTTGGTATGCAAATCTGGCTTCTCTCACAGGAGAGGATGCTGACCCCCTTGACCAGGGCCTGTTTGGCACCTGGACATGGAGGGAAAATTAGTAGTCAGAGAGGTGTGTTCACCTTCAGGCTAGTTCCACCCCTAAGGTCGGCTACCTGAATTGAAGACGAAATTTCAAAGTCTGCCATCTTGGTGATGGTAAACTTAGGAACTCAGGGACAGGGTTATGCCCACTTCCCACAGGAAGTGGTCATATAGGGGGTGTAGTGACCCCAGGGGTAGGTAGCCCATTGGCCTACTACCCTACACTCCGCTAACGCCCCTGCATTCAGTATTTAGGGGAGCCCCTGGCACCAGGAAATCAGATCCTGCCAACCTGAAAAAAGACGACGGACTTGGAGAGTCGAAAGAAGACGAAAAATTGCGCAAAAAGACGACTACCTCCTGCAGCTGGTGTGTATCCAAAGACTGGGAGAACTGCCAGAACTTCGCCCAAGAACCAGGAATTCCTGTGGAACAGCGGAGCTGCTCCCCCTGCACCTTGCTGGTACCAAGAAATAACTGTGAGGCTCCAAGACCACGCAAACCCGACACCGGAAAGCACCACTGCACTCGAGCCGCTTAACCCAAGCTGAAGTGGGCCAACGGTGCCCCTAAGCCCTCCAGACTTGAAGCCTGCTGTGGACTTCTCGATGCTGCCTGCAGCCTCTGTTTGCAGGCCCCCTCTACCGCGACCACTCCTGGTGACAAAAACCCAATTCTTAAGGACACCTCTACACCCATCGTCCCTGGCCCATGGAGAAGAGAGCCCAAGGTGTCCCCACGTCACTGAGTATCATGATGCTTGAGCCCCCCTGTTACTTCAGCAAGACTGGCCTCCCAGCCAAAACCTGCAGCCTCTTTCCACAAAGACCGATCCCCATAGACTAACATTGGGCACTCGACGCTGTATTGCACCACTGCACCTGGCTGCCCTACTGCTGCTGGAGGTGACGTGCTGGTTCTGCCTTGGACCTTGCCCCATACTCACCTTAAGTTCAGGAGATTGGTCTCGTAAGTCCCTGTACTCCACCTATATGCCGTATTTGTTTTTCCTCCCATAGGATAACATTGCAGCTTCTGAAAACTGCGCTAAGTGTCGACTTTGGAAAACTTAAAGATTTCTCAAACGTACTTACCTGATTGTTTTGATTCTGGTGCCTAAATATATATAAAGATATGTGTTATTTTTAGGTCTCGCCTACGCAGCGCTGCATAGGAGGGCCTTTAGCCGTCGCTCTGCTCTTTTTGAAGCACATACTCGTGCTTGTGGCGGCATCCACCTTGCGGGAGCGAGCAGCGGCGCGCATGCTAATTGGCTGTTGCTCGCTCCCGCAAGGCGGATGGTGCCACAAGCACGAGTGTGCTTCAAAACAGTCATTAAGCAGAGCACGGGCCGCATTTTTTTTTTTTTATCTTACCTTCCCCCTTGTTTTTTTTGGTGTATGTTAAGGAAGAATGAAGGTTTATATTCTATTATTTTGGAGATGGTGTATATTTAAAAAACAAACATCTGAGCACTCAAAAAAATGCTGTTTTTTTGTTTTGTACTTACGAATGGTAAAAAAAATAACGCGGAGCATTTGTTAATTAAATTATTTTGAACATTGTGGGAACTTAGATGCTAATGCGTACATTTACTTTTTTAAAGCTACAAGAATTTTTTTCGTTTAAAAATGCTTGCTACTAGTGTTGTGCTCTCGGCCGCACTCCCCCCACCCCTCCCCCCTCAGCTGCATTCCTCGCATCCCACGGCGTTTTGCCTGCAGGAGCGAGCAGTGCCTCCTTGTTTACATAGAAAGGGTCAGCTTGCCTGCATTCCTGAGTATATCGTATGTGTTTTAATTAATCGCCCAATAAAGTATTAAACATGAACCCGCAGCTTTGTGGCCTAAAAACTGATCCTGCCACCTGAGCATTTTGATGAACTTCTCTACCTCTCCCTCTACCTCTCCCTCTCCCTCTACCTCTCTCTACCTCTCTCTACCTCTCTCTCTCTACCTCTCTCTCTACCTCTCTCTCTACCTCTCTCTCTACCTCTCTCTCTCTACCTCTCTCTCTACCTCTCTCTCTACCTCTCTCTCTACCTCTCTCTACCCTCTCTCTACCTCTACACCTCTCTACCTCTCTCTCTACCTCTACACCTCTCTACCTCTCTCTCACCTCTACACCTCTCTCTACCTCTACACCTCTCTCTACCTCTACACCTCTCTCTACCTCTCTCTACACCTCTCTCTACACCTCTCTCTACACCTCTCTACACCTCTCTACACCTCTACCCCGCTCTACCTCTCTCTACCTCTCTCTCTCTTTCTCTCTCTCTACCTCTCTCCACCTCTCTCCACCTCTCTCCACCTCTCTACACCTCTCTACACCTCTCTACCTCCCTCTCTCTCTACATCTCTCTCTCTCTACATCTCTCCCTCTACCTCTCTCCACCTCTCTCCACCTCTCTCCACCTCTCTCCACCTCTCTCCACCTCTCTACCTCTCTATACCTCTCTACACCTCTCTACACCTCTCTACCTCCCGCTCTCTCTACATCTCTCTCTACATCTCTCCCTCTACCTCTCTCTACACCTCTCTCCACCTCTCTACACCTCTCTACCTCTACACCTCTCTCTACCTCTACACCTCTCTCTACCTCTACACCTCTCTCTACCTCTCTCTACACCTCTCTCTACACCTCTCTCTACACCTCTCTACACCTCTCTACACCTCTACCCCGCTCTACCTCTCTCTACCTCTCTCTCTCTTTCTCTCTCTCCACCTCTCTCCACCTCTCTCCACCTCTCTACACCTCTCTACCTCCCTCTCTCTCTACATCTCTCTCTCTCTACATCTCTCCCTCTACCTCTCTCCACCTCTCTCCACCTCTCTCCACCTCTCTCCACCTCTCTCCACCTCTCTCCACCTCTCTCCACCTCTCTCCACCTCTCTCCACCTCTCTCTACCTCTCTATACCTCTCTATACCTCTCTACACCTCTCTACACCTCTCTCTCTCTACTCTACATCTCTCTCTACATCTCTCCCTCTACCTCTCTCTACACCTCTCTCCACCTCTCTCCACCTCTCTCCACCTCTCTCCACCTCTCTACCTCTACCTCTCTCTACCTCTCTCTCTCTACATCTCTCTCTACATCTCTCCCTCTACCTCTCTACCTCTCTCTACCTCTCTCTCTACCCCTCTCTACCCCTCTCTACCCCTCTCACCCCTCCTACCCCTCTCTACCCCTCTCTACCCCTCTCCCCCTCTCTACCCCTCTCTACCCTCTCTACCCCTCTCTACCCCTCTCTACCCCTCTCTACCCCTCTCTACCCCTCTCTACCCCTCTCTACCTCTCTCTACCTCTCTCTACCTCTCTCTCTCTACCTCTCTCTCTCTCTACCTCTCTCTACTTCTCTCTCTCTACCTCTCTCTCTACCTCTCTCTTCACCTCTCTCTACCTCTCTACCTCTCTACACCTCTCTACCTCTCAACCAGTTGAATTCCGGGAAGCCCAAACCATCAGTATTTCAAATCTGCGCGTGAAACGTGGGTAGGATGAGCCGTGCAGCTCAGAAAGGGATGTTCTTTTTACATAATTTGTATTTAATAGAATTGGGAAGCAGGAGAACAGTCTCACAGTTGAGATAGGGATTCACATACACTGGTGACCGCTTTTGAATTGGCTTTAAAACCATTCAAAGATGGCTGCAGCGTCTACGTGGGATGGGGTGGACTAAGTGGCAGCCGGAGCCTGATAGCACTGCTTGTCCTTTAAAAAAAAAAAAAAAAAGCATTGGCATAGCCAATAGGTCTCCCCTTTGGGACCTTATAAGTGTTTAGTTATCCAGTACAATATCCTTGGTGCAACAACATCAAGTGTTGCATGGCTAAACACTTATAAGGTCCCAAAGGCGAGACCTATTGGCTATGCCAATGCTTGTTATAAATTGATGTGAATTTCCTTATTGAGTCATGCGCATCATTTATTGACTGTGTGTGTATTTTTCAGATGTCTAACCCTCCTCTCTGAAAAGCCTAAGGCTGCTTGATCACACTACCCCCTAGAAGAGCACCTTAGAGTTGCTAGAGCAAGCCCCTGTCCACGAATAAGGTAATACCTGGACTCTTTGCACAGTATACCTCTTGTTGGTATACTATATAAAGAGTCAGCTTCTTACACTGTTTCACTCCGATTGTATCCTCAGAATAAAGCTCCTGGATTTTAGTCACCTATGATGCCAGTAATATCTTGCATAATATTGCAGATTCCAGACTAGTGCACTTGAACCACAGGGCAGTCCCAAATCATGTGTATCAATGTAATGACAACTTCATAACATTGTGTGGGACAGGCTTCTCTCCATGCGGTGGAGTACAGTAAATCCTACGAAGGTATTTAAAGTAGATCGATCTGTGCATTGCAGAAATAGCAGTTTCTCTAGTAGTCATTTTTCTTCATGCCTGTCTTCGTTGTCAAACTCACCCAAATCCCCCATCCCTTTGTACCTGAACACTGCTTAAAAGGTCTTTGGTATTCACTATCAAGGCGCAATATAAATTGGAAATGCCCTTATTGTCAATTATCCCCAAAGTCTGTTTTGATGTTAGAGGGTTGAAGTCGGGTATGGGATTCAGCCTATTTCTATACCTCTCTAGAGCATGTCATAGTTGAAGATATTGAAAAAACTGGGACTTCTGCAGAATGTCATTAACCGGAATAACTCACAAGTTTAAACTGCAGAGATATACAAAGTGTTAACCCTTTAAATCCAGCTCTGTACCTTTTTCAAATGCTAAGATCTCAAAAACTACTGAACAGATTTACCCCATTAAAAATAAGCATACTTTCGGAGTAAAGTTCTACTTCTATGCCAACTTTGGTGTAAATCCGCAGGAGTCAGCAGACCACCATGTCTTTGATCACTTTGCCAAGGCCAGGCACTGCGCTCAACCGCTGCGGGTTGATTGTGTGGCCTGCCAATGTGGGTTGGCGGCCAGGCTGTTTGCCCTACCTGCTACGGGATGACCAACCCCTTTTGTGCACGGACTGCTGTGGGGGTTGGCCATAAGATCTGGCCTGTGCCAAACCCTCCGTGGGCTGCAAACCTTTGCTACGCATGACTTAAGGCCCTGCACAGTGGGGGTTGATGCAGGGCCTGGCCCTTGTCCGGGGCAGGCGGTAACCTGCGCCCAATCCTTCTTGGACTATCAACCCCAGCTAGGTTGGCTGCCAGTCTGCACCCTACCCCCTGGGGGGTGGCAAGGCCCTGGTGCAGACCATCTGTTGGCTGCCAAACCCAGCTAGGTTAGCTGCTGGTCTGCGCTCAACCCCCTTGGGAGTGGCTAAGCCGAGTGCCCACAGGGCAACTAAGCACTTTTTTTTAAGTCCATTAATTTTCGGTGACGGGGTAATGACTGTACCGTGATACCTTACAGTGGCCTTGCTGGGTCCCACGGTACAGGTGACAACAGCAGGATTTTTTATATTTAAAACACTTGAGTGGGGGGGGGGGCAACCCCTTTACATGCCATTGCCCCCTTACATGCCATTTTCTTTTTCAGAACTCTAGGCCAAATCCCTGAGTCCTGTAATGGCAGCCACAATATGTTGTCCTGGTGTTGAGGCCATTCAATAAGAATGCTTTGGTACCGCAGTTCCTACCTGAGAACTACTGTACCGAATTGGCTGACGAGAAATCTTCCTTGATCAATCAGTTTTTTTATTTTATTTGTGATCGCAAAAGTATCATAGTGTTGTACCACAGTCCAGATATCTTTACCTTTTTCTGAGGGTTAGCCCCTTCATGCCCAACCCGAGCCCATCTCTAAGTGCTAATTTCTTATAAACGGCTGAACGGATATACACCAAATCACAAAAAGCACACTTTCTGAGTAAAGTTCTGACATTCTGCTAAATCTTGTGAAATTCTGTTCAGCTGTTTTCTGTATCAGAGATCAAACGTTCCTGCAGCAATTAAAGTGGGAAATCACACTTTTATAATTTTCTTTGCATTTATATGGTGCCTACTATCCCTGACGAGAAGTAGAATCACTTTACGCCAGGCAGCACGTTGCTCTGGAACTCATGGTTAGTGGTTAGTCCGGTGTTATGGGTGTAGGTTTTTATTGGGATTAGGCTTATGTGCTCAAGCTCAAACCATTCTGTGTATTCATTCCAGTTTCTTTGTGGTAAACTAAACTAATGAGTGTTTTGCAGCATGAATCCTTTTCTGGATTCACATGCTGTGCATTATTCCGCCATCTAGTGGTTGGGTCCAGAATTGTCTTTTTTTTTTTTTTTCGTTTGGGGCTAGGTCCATCCCTTGTGTTAAATCAGACGGTGCCCTGGAAGTTACTGTGCGTGGTAGCCATCTTCAGCTTCTTTTTTTTCGCTGTTGGGTCTGGTAGCAAAGGGAGACACTCCGAAGTTTGGATGAAATCCCCGAAAGAATCGAGGAATTTGAGTGAGAAAACCATCAGTCATTGACTGACAAGACACCGGAGAAGATTATAGACCTCCGGACACCTTTCCCTGTCGGGAAACCCCGACGGAGCAACAACGCAGATGGATCAAAGGGCGAGGTAGGGGCCATGGAAAATACCCCTTTCAAATTTTTCCCAAAGTGCTGCCACAAGTTTGCACAACGCGATCCACACGACGTTTGTAACCTCTGCCTGCCGAGGGATTGCTAGGATAAACACTGCGAGGCCTGCGTGGTGTTCGTGTCGAAGACGCTCAAGGTAAGCCGAAATCAGAGGGAGGACCATTCCGCAGCCATACTCCAAAGCCAGAAACAACCATTACTGAGGGACTTGGGGCTCTCAAGCAACAAGGACGACCAGGGAGTGGCAGCAGCATCGGCACACGGGGGGGGTCAGACGTCAAGATCCTCGAAGGGGACACCGAGAATAGGTGTACTGCGAAGAAGGCGACAAAGGACACAGAGAAAAAGACGGACAAGGTAAGAAACCCTCACCCATCAGAAACGAAGGACCCCGAAAAGAAGGCGCAAAAGACAGCCTAGGCATCTAAGAAAACGGTGTTCAATGGTCAGCCGCGACCAAAAGAAACCCACGGATCCCACCCCAGAGATACAGACGGGGGAAGATCGTCAAAATCGACAAAGACAGGCGCCAAACGAGAGGCCGCGAGGGGAAAGACTACACCCTTGAAGGCAGAATCCACCACACCCAAGAAGAGGATCTCTCCGGCCTCAGATGCCGAAAGTGCCCTCGAGGTGGAGAAAAAGAAGAGACGCCTGGAAGCGGAAATGTCAGCACTCCTTCAACGAAAAAAGGAGTTCGAGTCGCTGAAGGAATTCTGAATTCCCACGAAACCCACCGCCGCCGAAAACTCAGACGAGGAGGAAGATATCCTCGAAGCTCCTGCAACCCCCGAACCTCATGAAGAGGATGTCGAAGAGGAGTTTGATGCTCCAGATGGGCAATTCCTCCACCCAAACGCTATGCCGACAAGAATGGAGACTGAGTGTTTTCAGCAGAATCCTTTTATATTCCTGCTAAAGATGCAGGTTTCAACTTTGGTTGCTAGAATTTCCACTATGAAATCCATTCATGTGGATATTTGGAACAACTTTCTGCAAAGATGTGGATAAGAAATCCTGAATCCCTTTAGATTATGCCTTTCTGACTTCCTGTTTTTTTTTTTTATTCTCTTGCACAGCAAGGGCTGGCATTGGCTATATTCAACAGTTACCTGACTGCTCGGTTAGCTTTCATGTGTCTTCTTGATAAGCCGTCGTTGTTTAGGTCTCCTTTGGCGGCATGTTCTTTGAAATGTTTGTTGTGCCTGGTTCCTCCCAATGCATTCATGATTTTTCAGTGGGATTTGAATTTTGTGTTGACTTTCTTGATGGGATCTCCTGTGGTGCCCATGCTCACATGTATAGTTTGACTTCTTTGGAAAGAATGTTGTTAGTTGTGACAACTTCTGCATTTAGAGTCAGAGAACTTCAGGCCTTCTCGGCTTGTCCATCTTTTAAAACTTTCTACCTGGACAAGTTGGTCTTGTGTGCCTGTCCACTATTCTTGCCCAAATAGGTTTCAGCCTTTCTGATAGCCTAATCTGTCACTCATCCTACTTAGCTGCCGCCCTTCCCAATAAGGAGGAGTGACTTCATAGATTGAATCCAAGACATGCAGACTCATTACTTCAACCACACTCTACAGTACAGAGTGGATGATTAATTATTTTTGGGCTTTATTGGAGTACGTTTTCTCATTGTGTCATTATGTGTATCAAGATCTGCTATGCTTTGGCCAAGAAAGACCCTCTGGAGGGCATTCGTGCCATTTGCACTGCAGCCATGGCTGCTTCAAATTTGCTCTCACCAAGGCGTGCCAGTGGCTGTCATCTGCTGGGCGGCTTGTTGGTCATTCCTGCATATGTTTGCTAAATATTACTGTATCACTGCTCAAGCATAGAGTGATGGAAACACTGCCAGGGCTGCACTTCATGACTTTCTTGATTAGTTGGCACTACTCACTCCCACCACCCAAAGGGCATTACTTTGGGACTGATTCTTGTCATGAGGAATGTGCAGGCAGGTTATGTATCCATCAGAAATATCATTACCAAACTTAAGTAACTTTTACTTTTGGTCCATCCTCATGCACTCTTTCTTCAGCAGTGGCTGGTGGACAGCAACCAAGCGGTTTGTAAAGTTAGAGAACAGAATGTGAAGCTGTGGCTTTTTTTGTGGGAGTAATTTTTGACCATTTGGGAATGGCCACAATTGTTCATACCTCCTAGAGCATGAATAATTGAGGCCTTGTTAGCTGGACTTTTGTATCACTTTGAAGGAGAGAGCTACTTTGAGTTGATTGTAAAGTGCCAGATCAAGGAAGACCAGGAAGGGGTAAGGATGTGTCATTTCATGGGAGGATGATTGAATGCTGTACTGGTTGCTGTGGTGATCTGGTTTGTGAGCAGATAAAAAGGCTGTTCCTACCCCAGTGAAGACCTGTATTACATATGAATTATTCCCCCTAGAGCATTAACACTTGTTTGCTGTGCCTCCAGTCTTACCACCAGAGATGCAATGTTCTGATGGGCACAGAGTTGCTGTCTTGCTTAAAAGGAATAATGGTCTTGTCCATTGGAGCAGACCTTACGGAGTTGATTATTTCTGAGTTCTGCACCAAAACTTACACCTGCGGGCCAACAAAGAAACCAAAGGTTTGAGTCAGGGATTTAATTGATGTTGACCAGTCTGTAATAGAAATCCTACTGCCTACTTTTGCTTCTTTACCTTATTTGGTATTTCACACAATCGCCCTCCCTTCTGAACATCCTCAAAGAATGAATAGAGATCAGTGACCCATTTCTAAAATAATTTGAGTAGTTTCTTGCAAATCGTTCAAATAAAATTGTCAAGCTTTTTCTCCAGCCCCTCACTTCTTCGTGAAGGAGTAACCCAAGACGCTAACCTCACCCAACACTTTTTAGTTTCTACTTGACTTTTCTCAGCTTTCTCCTGCAAAAAAATCAAACATCTCCTTTCATCTACACGTGAATTTCACACAACTGTACATGAAGGCGTCTTCGCCAGAGAACATAGCCAATCTTGGAAAGACTCTTACCGATCTCCAATCTTGAATGAAGTTTAATCAGCTCAAGCTGAACCCCCAGATAACAGCTCCTTCTGCTCTCACCAGCGGACTGCACCACACCAGTTGAAGCCTAGCTGGATATTTCAAATCTGCTTTACTGCAAACTATCCATTGTGGAAAATGAGTTATCCTTGTGATTTATTCTTGACAAAAATCAAAATCTGCAAGCCCATGTTAATGCTACAGCAAAGGGTGCACAGCACCAAATCAGACTTCTCAAGTGATTCAAGTTTCTTTTTCTTACCCAGGAGAGGACTTAAAAATATTGCTTCAATGGCCACTCCTCTCTAAACTTGATTATGGCTACTCTTTATTGACTGACGTTCTAAAGGTTCAGCCAGGGGTCTCCAACCTTTTCTGTATTGAGAGCTACTCATTTTCAATTAAACACATTGACAGCTACTAATATTACTAGTGCAGTATAATTTCAATTTTTTTTTATGTATCGTACTTCAACCTAGCAAATACTTTCTAAATTAATAAGCTGGGCTGCACACAGGTGAGCTACTCGTAGGTAGCTGGAGAGCTACAGTAGCTCACGAGCTGCTGGTTGGAGACGGCTAGACCCAATGAAGGCCGGCTCTCAAGTGTGCAGCACTTCTAGTCTTCACCTACAGTACATCCAAATACATAACCCCAATCATTTCTACGCTTAATTGGCTCCCCTTTGACGCAAGATCACTTTTAGGTTGGCCTGCATAGTTCACAATGCTGTGCAATTTGGGGGGTGGGGAGGCTGGGAGGTCGGGCAACTCCTGCATTCAAAAAAGCCAGACACCATTCTTCCTGCTGTTTAGTCAAGTCCCTTCCATAAGTACATCAAAAGAGAGCTACAAATACTTCTTTTCAAGCAGCATCTTCCCTTATAATGGGGGCATCCCTAACTTTAAACAGTCCCTTGATCCAGACTCTTATCCTGCGACCAATACTTTCATCTCATAGATATTAAGCAATAGTTTGACCTTTTTATTGTCTTCCACCTGTTACACTGCGCCGATATCGTTTATGCGACGGCTAACCACACAAATAATTTAAAAAATAGCTATTCTTAAAAAACAAAGTTTGAAACCTATGGCTTTTTTGCCAAAATATTTTGAAAGTTGTGCGTTCAAATGCTCTACATATTTCTGTCAAAGTGTTCCTTGTTATGGCAGGACCTCTTACACCCCCTTCTTCAATGCCGCTACAAATGTCCCCCTTGGAAAACCTCTCCATGTACACTAATTTAACTTTACTTTGGCCTCTGGACTCTTAGACAAGCTCCAACCTTTGTGAAATAATGTCAGTGAGCTATCCAGGATGAACAGCCAAATTCTTCAGCTTAATTAGAAGACCATCAGCTTCACTGCATGGTTACTGAAATTTTACAACTCAGTCTCTTGGATTGTCACCTGACTTTATGGAAACTTTTAAGTGAAATAGCATTATTTCTTTAAATAGAAAGGTTTTTTTTTTTTTTTACAATTTTGTGATATTTGCTAAACTGTCTTTAGACTTTGCTGTTTGATGTTTGGCCAAGGCGTGGACACACCTCTGAATTCTTTTCACCCAAAAGCATAATAGGAAACCTGCTCTTTTATTTGTTGCAGAAACATGTTTCATGGAAGGTCTGAAGGACATATTTCATTTTGATGGACTATCTGGTCTTCCTTAGAGTTGAAGGTTATTTTTGCTCAGGTTGTGACCCATGCCTTTTGATACATGCACTAGTTCTACCTTTAGTTCTGACTTGAAAATCATCTTATCTGATAGAGACATCTAGCTGCAGATTCCTTACCTTAGAATATCCCTGGCGTCAGGCTGGATCCGGAAGACTTCTGCTTGAGCAATACCCTTGTGCGTCTGTAGGTGGCATTGGTCAGCTCTGTGTGATGATGTTGGTGTCGTCCACGCCGGAAGTTATATCTGTGTCACCTATATAGGCGCCACCTCGGTGTGCTGACGTCAGTTCTTTTCTTTCCGCGCCAGCTAGCGCAGATCCGTGAAGAGAACTACCCTCTGTCACTCTTTTCTCGATGTTTTGTCGACTATTTTTAGTGTGTAGGTTTTTTCTTCAATGTTGAAGAAGACTTAGGGATTCAAACCGTGCGGCGCCTGCCATCACGCTATGTCGGTGACAGATCCACACTTAATTTGTCTCTGGTGCCTGGAGCACGACCACGACTCGAAGTCGTGCTCCGACTGCCGGGCCATGGCCCGAAGGCTTTGAGGGAGTTGTTCCTAAAGCTGTTTGTGGCCCAATGTTCGAATCCACGCCGTTCGCCCCAGAGGTCTCGTTCCCAGTCGAGATGAAGTTCCGTGCACCGCTCCAGGAGTCCTAAGTTCTCCTCCTCCCACTCAGTCATCGGGTCGGCCAGGTAAGAGGCATAAGAAACACAAGAAGTTAAAGCGTGCTTCAACTTCTCCCCGTCCATCAGCTGACGTGACGGAAGAGTCTCAGTTCTCTAGACCTCGTTCTGCAGGAACCTGTGCGTGGACCGGCTCCGCATTTCCCTTTCCTGGGAGCCGGAGCAACGCCCGTCCAGTTTTAATTCTTCTATGACACCATGTGCCTCATATTTGGGTGACCTGACCCTCCCGGCGCTCCTTCGCGCTCCAGAGGCTCAAAGGGGACTGCATATAGTTCTGCGCCGGTGGCTTTGGCTCCGGCGCCAATGCCCCCCAATGGATCCCGACTGGCGCCGGTCGTGCACCTGCGACCTTCCCTGGCGCCGACCCCTGCGCCAAGACTCCCGACGCTGCTGGCGCCCTTCGGCAGCGCCAGCCCCAATCTTATCCCCGATGACTCAGAGCAGAATCGGCTCCTATCGACACCGATTACAGCGCCGACGACATCCTTGGCACCTCAGCCTTATTTGAGGGGCTAGGAATGGAGGAAGATTGGGAGGGGTTACTGGACCCTTTACAAGACCAGCCTGAGCACAAAATGGACTGGTATGAGGAATTGGGTTAGGCCAGTGGACTGGATACCTCCACAGATTCTGGCCTGCTTTCTCCCCCTACTGTGGCTACGGAGGAGGCAGCTTAATTTGCTATCGTGGTAAGAAGGGCAGCCGAAGTCCTGGACCTTCAGCTCCCTTTGGTGGAAGTCGAGGTGAACATCTTGACAGAGGTCCTGCAGCTGGGTGTCTCCTCCTCAGAATCCCTCCTGCCTTTCAACAAGGCCTTAACTGCTGTCCTTCTGGGAACCTGGTCCAAGCCCAGCACAGGAGCTCCTGTGAAAAGGGCAGTCGCACATCCCCATCGCCATGCACCAAGCGACCCAAAATTCTTCACCAACCACCCTACCCCAGAGAGCTTGGTGGTCCAGGCCTCTACCTCACAAGGCGCATTCTCCTCCGCACCCCCGGACAGGGAATCCAAAAGGCTGGATAGTTGGGGCAAGACATTTTTTTCTTCCGCCAGCCTTGCATTGCGGTCAGTGAACACTGCATGCCTATTGGGCTGTTATGCCCACTCATCGTGGGAAACGGTTGTGCTAGTACTGAAGTCCCGAAAGAGGCCCAGGCCATTCTTTCCAAAGCAGTATCAGATGGAAGATATGCAGCAAGGTTCACTATTTGTCGTGGGCTTGATACCACCAGCTCGCTGGGCAGAGCAATATCATTGACGGTAGCTGTTCGACGCCCTTGGCTGAGAACTCCTGGTTTTTCTGGGGATGTCCAGGCTTTCCTTATGGACATGCCCTTTGATGGCACCCGTCTCTTCGGAGACCAGGCAGACATGGCCCTGGAGCGCTTTAAGGACTCGTGGTCTACGGCCAAGTCCTTGGGCCTTTCGGTGACTCCCCGTCTGCTTTTCACACCTTTCGTGGCCACGGAGGGGCTTTCAGCCACGCCAGCCACATTGTAGGAAGCTGGGTTTCTGTTGCAGTAACCCCTCCACTTTTTGCCAGACTACTGATGCACTTTGACTTGATGTGCCCTGGGTCCCTGCCAATCAGGTTTCCAGGGCCTGTGTTCTTTCCCAAAACTGTACCTTGTACCCCAATTGGCACCTCTCTGGCCACATGTTCCCTTGTAAAAGGTACCAAGGGCACTGTGGCCAGGGAAGGGCTGCAGCACTTCTTGTGCCACCCTTAGAGGCCCTGTACCTACCCCACTGCCACCGCCACAGCCACCCCTCTACACAAGTGGTGAGGGTACAGGTGCATGAGCCCTGCACCCCTACAGTGTCTAGACCAATTCCTAGACATTGTAAGTGCAGTAATGCCATTAAGAGTGTATGGTGCTGGGAGTTTGTCATTACGAACTCCACAGCACCATAATGGCTTTACTGAAAACTGGGAAGTTTGGTATCAAACTTCTCAGCACATTAAACCCACACTGATGCCAGTGTGGGATTTAATGAAAAATGCACTCAGAGGGCATCTTAGAGATGCCCCCTGAAAAACGAACAGCCTCTGGTGGGTTCCCTGACTGGTACACACCAGCCTGCCACCACGAGACATGTTTCTGGACCCCTGGGGTGGGAGTGTTTGCTCCCTGAGCCCAGAAACAAAGCCTTTCCTGGGCGGAGGTGGTCACACCTCCCCCAGGCCAGGAAGAGCCATCTGTGGCAGGGGAGCTTCAAAGGCCTTGCCACCTTTGTATCGCGACCCCCAGCCTCTCCTGCTATCAGGAGCAGGCCCCCTTCCTGTCTCCCCTCTTTTTCGGCGGGAAGACCGGCAGGAAAAATTAGCACAGCCCAGAAGGTGTGTCCACATCTGCCAACCCCACCCCTCAGGTGGAGAAGGCGAGGTGAAGCCCACTCTTCAGTGCCTGCCATCTTGCAGATGGCAGGCACTCTCCAATCAGGATTAGGGCTTATGCCCACACCCCCACGTGGGGTGAGCACACCAAGGGTGTAGTTACCCTAAGGTCAGTAGCCAATACTGACCTCGAGACCCCTGAAACACCCCCTAAATACAGTATTTTGGGGGCAGCCCTGAACCAAGAAGGCTGATTCCCGCAACCTACGAAGAAGAAAGACGAAAGAAGACGCCCAGCAGAGGAGACCGCAGAGAAGAACTGACTTGGCCCCAGCCCTACCGGGCCGTCTGCAGGTTCCAGAGATCCTGCGCCAAAATTCGCCTTGTGCTGCAGCCAGCGACCTCCAGAACCCCTGGGAGGACTGACTGCCTTCAACAAAGACCGGATCTCCTGTGAACAGCAGCTCTGTTCAAAAGAAACAGCCAAGAAAGACTCCTAGCCTTCACAAAGAAACCCAATGTCTGGAACCACCACTGCACCCGATGCCTACGGCCCGATTCTGAGTTGCCCACCGGTCCCAGCGAGGTCCACCGTGAGTTAACCCTCCAGGACTCCCTGACGTCGCCTGCAGCCTCTGCACGGAGCCCCCCCCCCAAACTGCCAGTGGCCCGGTAAGGTGAAATCCGACCTCAAAAGACACCACTGCATCCAGCCGCCCTGCGCCCTGGAGAAAAGAACCAGAGGTGCACCTACGCCCGAGCTCTCCAACTTACCTGCCCAGCTGTTGGTTCCTCCCGGAAGTCTTCTTGGACCGAGCCTGCAGCTAAAATCCAAAACTGGCAACTCCCATTGAAAACAACAGGGCACCCGACGCCAAAATAGCACCCTGCACCCAGCTGCCGCTGCGGGTGCACCTTGTGTGCTAACTCGGATCCCCCTTTGCCCTGAGCCTAACAGCAGGAGCTTTGCTCACCCAACCTTGTGGCCTGCTCGTGAGCAGCCACCAACTGGCGGCCCCCTATGCCCTATTGGATAACATTGGGCCTCAGCACTCTGGACCCGGCCGCCCTAGTGCCGCTGAGAGTGCTTTGAGAGTGCATCCTTGACCCTGGGAGAACCCTGGTTCTAACCCCAGAAAACCAACTCCCAAACCCAAGTACTTACCTTGAAACCGATAACTTCATTTCCCCCCATAGGACTGCATTGACTGCTTTCTTGTGAAAATTGTTCCAAGTGTGGAGTTGGTTTTGTATGAGAACTTAAAAAACTGCAAATAACTAAAAACTGCTTTACTTACCTTTTCTCTAGGAAATGTCCCAGTGTGATATCTAGGCATATCACACTGAGTAGAAAAAGTAATCCATAAAGTAATCTGAAAACTAATCTAACAGTAATTTTCACTGTATTGAAAAGATTTACAGACCTGTAACAAAGACATTTTCATTCAGCTTGCTTGTATTGTTCAACCTGCCTTGAAAAGTACCATTTACACTTACCTGTACCAGGCTTGCTTGGTTCTAGAAAATAAATATAACTAAATAATATTTTTTTCTACAAACAAATTTGTCTGAGTTCAGTCTTTAAGTGTGTTCCATCATTTGCTGCCTGAGTGTGTACAACGAATGCTTAACACTACCCTCTGATAAAGCCTTACTGCTCGCCCACACTACCACAAATAGAGAGTAAGGTGCTATCTATTTTTACCTCTGCCTACCTTTGGGGTTCCACTGGATTCTGTGCACACTATGCCTCATTTTGGTATAGTATATACAGAGCCAGCTTCCTACACATATCCCAGCCACAAGACTGTGCAAGGTCAGCAAACTCTGCATGGGCGCGGCTCCTTTCGACCCCATCGGTCAGTCGGCCAGAGGTCCAGTCAATCCACTCCTCCCCATGCTGCCTCTAAAGCGTCCTAGTTTGGCCCTTCAATATAATGGGCGGCCGGTTGGTGGTAGGATCAGCCATCACCTCCACCACTGGCAAAACATCATATCGGGCAAGTGGGTCATTCAGATAGTCTGAAGGGGCTACTCCCTCCCCTTCTAGACTACCCCTCCTTCCATGCCTCTGACTTACAACAGGCTGATGGAGGACCACCTGAACTTGCTTTAGGATGAAGTCAGGACTCTCCTGGTCAAGGGAGCCATAGAGAGGGTTCCGGCGCCAGAAGTAGGCTGTGGTTGCTGTTCCCGCTACTTTCTGGCCCAGAAAAGGGCAAGTAGCTTCATCCTATTCTAGATCTGTGAGCCCTCAACTACTTCCTCACAAAGAAAAAAATCAGAATGCTCACTCTGGCTCAGGTCTTGTCTGCCCTAGACCCCGGAGACTGGATAATAGCGTTGGACTTGCAGTAGGCCTTTGTTCACATTCCCGTCCTGCCTGCCCATCGGCGCTACCTGCGGTTCACGATAGGCCATGAGCACTTTCAGTTCACAGTGCCCCCCTTTGGTCTTACCAGCACCCCTTGGTTGTTCACCAAGGCGATGGCGGTGGTCACAGCTCATCTGCGCAGATCAGGGGTGCCAGTCTTCCCCTAACTCGATGACTGACTTTCCTCTCCCACCTCCAGACTACGGTGAATCTCCTGCTTTCGCTGGGGTTCACTATCAACTTGCCGAAGTCACACCTGACTCTCTCTCACATGCTCCCTTTCATTGGAGTTGTTCTGCACACAGTGCAGTTTCGGGCCTATCCTCCAGAGTGGAAATTCCAGGATATTCAGGCTATGATCCCGATGTTTCAGCCTCTGTCCTGGATTTCGGTAAGACTGACTCTGAGGCTTCTGGGCCTCATGGCCTCCTGCATCCTACTAGTGACACATGCTAGATGGAATCTCTTCGACATGGTCCAGATTTTGGAGGGAACTGCGCAGGATCTGCAGTGGTGGCTGACCAACTGAAATTGGGTCAGAGGCAGACCCCTTTGCCTTTCCTAACCAGATCACGCAGTAGTGACAGATGCATCACTCCTGGGAAGGGGCGGCCATCCGGGAGAGGTGGAAATCAAAGAACTCTGGTCTCCTGCGGAACCCCGAATCCACATCAACTTGCTGGAGCACCGAGGGATTCGCTTGCCATTGAAAGCTTTTCACCCTTCCATCAAGGTAAAGCTCGTTCAGGTGTACACGGACAACACCACAGCCATGTGGCACTGCAACAAACACGGCTGTGTGAGGTCCTGGACCCTTTGTCAAGAGGCCCTGCATCTCTGGACATGGCTGGACTAGCGGGGCATATCCCGGGTGGTTCAACACCTGACAGGTTCTCTGAACGCCAGGGCAGACAATCTCAGCAGTCGATGCCTAGCGGATCACGGATGGCGTCTCCATCCAGAGGTGATGCAAGCTCTCTTTCAGAAGTGGGAAGAGCCTTGGTTAGATCTGTTCGCCTCCTCTGAGAACGCGCAATGTCAGCTGTTTTGCGCGCTGGAGTTTCCAAGGCAAAAAGAACAATTGATGGACGGAATGATGAACAATGTCAAACCTTCACCCCCAGTACAGGGATCTGGACCTAAATCTATTGGTTTTTTTGCACACCATGCCATTCCAGTTTAGACACATCCATATGCAAATCAGTCTTGACGCTGCTCCCCATGGGAACAGTCCAGCCCACCCTGCCAGGCCCGGTCCTCCCTTGACTGGAAACAGACATCTTTTTGCTTTTGTCGCCCTAAGTTGGAAGGGTATGCCCAGACGTGGGTCCCATGCTCACTGCTTCACTGGATTCAAGCTAGCCTGGCTGATGAAGGATGATACCCGAAACCGGTCCCAGGATGCTTGTTCTGGTCCAGAGAGGATCGGGCTTGGCAGTTTGGGCTGGACTGTTCCCATGAGGAGCATGGTCAAGACTGATTTGCTTATGGCTATGTCCAAACTGGGGTGGCGTGGTGGGCAAAAGAACAATGGATTAAACCCAGATCTGTTGACTGGGGGTGAATGTTTGCATTGTTCTGCATTCCATCCATCATCAGTTCTTTTTGCTTTTGTCGCCCTAAGTGGAAATGTATGCCCAGACGTGGGTCCCGTGCTCCCTGCGCCACCGGATTCAAGTTAGCCTGGCTGATGAGGGGTGATACCCTGAAACTCGTCCCAGGATGCTTGTTTCTGGTCCAAGGAGGACCTGGCTTGGCAGTATGGGCTGGACTGTTCCCATGAGAAGCTGGGTCAAGACTGATTTGCATATGGCTGAGTCCAAACTGGGGTGGCGTGGTGGGCAAAAAAAACGATGAATAAAGCTCAGATCTATTGACTGGGGCGAATGTTTGCATTGTTCAGCATTCCGTCCGTCTGTTCTTTTTGCTTTTGTTGCGAGTTTCCAAGGCGGCACTCGCTCGGCGACGTTTTTCGGCTCCAGTGGAGCTCAGGCCTCCTGTACGCCTTTCCGCCAATGCCCCTCCTGTCCAGAGTGCTCAAGAAGATCAGGAGCGGCCGGGCCTAAGCTATTCTTGTGGCTCCGGACTGGGCACAGAGGAAATCTTGAGCTACTGAGCATGGCCATCGATCAGGCTGCCCCTTCAGGAGGATCTTCTGTTGCGGCAACAGGGGAGGTCCTCCACCCAAACCTGTCAACTCTCCCCCCTTCTTGTGAGGAGATTGAGCGGCAGCAGTTGATAGCTTTTGACCTTCCTCCCAAAGTCTGCAATGTTATTCTAGCAGCGAGGCGTCCCCCCACCAAGACGGTATATGCCTGCCGCTGATAACGATTTGTATCATATTGTACAGAAAAGTCCATTGATCCACTTTCTGCCTCTCTTTCTGATATTTTGCTTTTTATTCTTACCCTCGCCCAGCAGGGATCTTATTTGGGCACTCTGAAGGGTTATCTTTCTGCTCTGTCTGCCTGACCAATTCTCTTTAAGTCCCCTATTGTAAATGGATTTTTGAAGGGCCTTGTACTTTTGTTCCCCCCTTCTACTTTTATTATGCCTCAGTGGGACCTTAATTTGGTCCTCACATTCTTGATGTGTGTTCCTTTCGAGCCTCTCCACAATTGTCCGCTCTGGCTGCTCACGATTAAAACAGCCTTTCTCGTGGCAATTACATCTCCCCGGAGGATGAGCGAACCGCAGGCTTTGTCATCCAAGCCTCCCTTTTTCTCTGTTTACCGTGACAAACTGGTGCTTTGCACTAGGGCCTCTGTCTTGCCAAAAGTGGTCACACCATTTCATGTGGGCCAATTTGTCCCCTTGCCCACCTTCTGTGCTCCTCCACATCCTTCCAAAGAAGAGGTGCGACACCACCGTCTGCACCCAAAAAGTGCATTGTCGTTCTACCTTAGTTCCGGGTGGACGACCAGCTCTTCGTGGGGTATGTTGGCGCAAAGAACGGTCACGCAAAGAACGGTCGCGCGGTACAGAAGCGCACCATCTCTTGATGGGTTGTACTCTGAATCAAGTTCTGCTATGCATTGGCAAAGAAGCAGCCTCCTGAAGACTTACAAGCTCATTCCACCAGAGCTGAAGCTGCGACCACTGCGTTAGCACGCAGAGTTCCGGTCCTGGATATCTGTCGGGCAGCAACGTGGGAATCCCTGCACAGGTTTACTAAACATTATTGCCTGGACAGTTAGGTCTGCAGGGATGGACACTTCGCCTGTTCAGTCCTGCAGGACATCCTAGTCTAAATTTGTCTGCCCTCCTTTGGGGATGGTATTGCTTGAGCATCTATTCAGAGGTAGGGAATCTACAGCTAGAAGTCTCTATCAGATAAATAAGTTACTTACCTTCGGTAACGCCTTATCTGGTAGAGACTATAGTTGCAGATTCATTACCGACCCACCCATCCTTCCCGCTCTGCGGACACATTTGTAGGGTTAGGACTGACCCAATTCAGGGCCTTAGTTTGGACACACCAATGTCCGTGCACTTCATGGCTCAAGTTGTGAAAAAGTAACTGACGTCAGCGCGCCTGAGTGGCGCAACGCCACTCCGGTGCAGACTGCAACGGACGCAGAGCTGATCGATGCTGCCTACCAGCAGGGGTACTGCTCAAAAAAATCTTCCAGATGCAGTCTGATGCCTGAGAAATTCAAAGGTAAGGAATCTGCAGCCATCAAGAGCTCTTCAAGCAAGACTTCTTTTATACCAAACTTCTTATTTGTATATAGTGTTCTAGCCAGCATGTATTTTGTGAAGCGGGTTTAACCCAATTACTTCTTCAAGGCTTCTGTCTCGTAGGGTGTCCGCTTCTAAAAGTGTAGTATTATTTGTTTTAGGTTGTCCATGAATTCCGAAAATTATTGGCTGTATCCCTTAATGTAGTGTAGGCTCGGCAACCAGAATCTGAATTGTGCAAATTATGTATCCTGAAGGAGTTGTAAAATTTAAGTGTACAGTAGGCCATAATTTTCGTGCTTGTGGAAACTTGTCAACTTAATTATGGGTGTTAACTTGTCTTATTGTTAGTAGTACACGCCAGTTGATGATTTCTTGCTTGTTACCCATAACCATAAGAAGGTTCTAGATCATGTAACTCTGCTTTACCTACAGTAACAGCAAATGTTCACATCAGTCAAGTCGTAGCTTTGCTGGTTGTTGTAACACTTCTACAATTTCCACCAGAATCTTCTTTGCACATGCTCAGCCCTTGAAATGGCTATGGAAAGGGACAAGATGTCTGAATTATGCATCAGTTGTTTGTAGTTTTTGGGCCCTCCAACCTCATCAAATTCGTGTAGGTCAGGGGGATTTCATAAAAGGGAAAAAGACACGCACTTCACATGGAGGAAATATTCCAATAGCTGAAATCTTCAAATGACGACTTGGCTCTCTGCTTGGCTTCCGTCACACCATAGCTTGGATCCCATTGCTTGTTCTCATGCTGCAGGGTTCCTATAAGCATTAACAGATTAGTTCAGGTAGTCTTTACCTTATTTTGCTTTCTCTAATAGTTACTATTCGATTTGCAACTTCTTGAATAAATTATGAATTGATGAAAGATCAATGTTTGTTAAGTTGTTGCCACAAGTCAGCATTAGCGGCTGAATGGCTTCCACATATTCACTTGCAGCTTGGCTGATCTTTCTGGTTAAAACATTTTTTCTTACTCTAACACCTCTTTGAAGAATCTGAAGCTGGTGTTGAATATGAATCAGGGAGATTGCTATTGATATGAAAGGGGTGTGATCAAAGTAGCACGTTATAAATACTGTCAGATTTTGCCAAAAAGGTGGCTGTAAATCACAGTATGCTAGCCTGCAAGTGACAGCACACTGCAAAGGGAATATTATTAACGAATAAGTAATTAACAGAAAAGCTGGTAAAATGCATGGATCTATCTTACAGTTGTAGTAATGGAGGTAAGCAAATTAGCAAATTCAGAAATCTTGTACATGAGTGCAATCATAGGAGCTGAGCAAGGATTTATCTGAACTCTAATGTAGTCTCTACTGAGAGCATTCCAGCAAGTAGTGAAAGAGGGGACTGAGTGACTTAAGTGATCATCTTTACCTGTTCCGCACATCCATTATTTTCCTTGGAAGGTCACATCCTGAACAGGTGGATCTTTTTCCCATTGGAAAATGTCTTCAGTTGATTTAGATGACCAGAGAGAATGAGGACTTTATTGCTTGTTAGTCGAGGACAGCATAACAGACTCATGGGGAGTTTCGAGGAGAAGTGGCAGCCCATGAACATTGTTTGGATCAGAGAGTATTTTATGTCCATAATTAGGAGCATTGGGGGGGAAGGACATTGGTTGAGTTGTGTTAAGCTCGAAATATACTAAAATTGAGAGGTTACTGAAGAGATTGTGTTAAGTTGCATTTTGTCCTGCTCCGATCAAGACATTGTTTAAAGTTGTTGTTGGGGTACAGCAACACTTGAGTGGTTTTTAAAGGTGTATCTTTGACTGTATTCCAGTACTGTGCTTGTGATGCATGCAGAAGTCATGCTCTAGCAGTTTCTGTGGTTTGCTTCATAATTAACTTCCTCATCCTGGCTTCTCTTCCCTCCCTCCCAGATGTGAGATCTGCGGGTACCAATGTCGACAGCGTGCCTCACTCAACTGGCACATGAAGAAGCACACCTCTGAGGTGCATTACAACTTCACCTGCGAGTACTGCGGCAAGCCCTTTGAAAAGCTTGACAGTGTCAAGTTCCATAAACTCAAGAGCCACCCAGATGTGAAGGCCACCTGACAGCAGCCACTGCACAGTTCCCTGGCTTGGTTTTTATTCACTGGCTCTCAGGTGACTCCTGTTTAGCTGCTGCATGGTGCTTGTCGGCCTGTGACTGATGGAGAGGAATCACTCAAATCGGTTGGAGAGGATCCTCCAGTGGCGATTTTGTCTTATGCAGGGATATGTCCCCGCACCATTACAGGCTTAGTACCAAGATGGACATGTTGGAAAAGTGTGAAAGGGGTGAAACCGGATCTTTAAAAAAAAAAATTATGGATCATGTAGGTCAGAGTTACAAGAGGTTTGCCATCAGTCCAGAAAGCAGAAATTGGTTTATGCCGTGATGGCACTGCCCTGTTTCTGGAACATTGCAGGCACGTTCCTCAGTGTACAGCTGCCCCATTTTAAAGTCTTCTTTAAGTATGAAAATGAACAGGCACAGATGGACACCTTATGTTTATGACATTGAGAGTTAAAAGTTTTTGACGAGGCGTTTTGTGATACAACTGACATTAATATTTGACAGTTTGAAAAAATACTTGCAACTTTCGGATACGACAACGTCCAGAGATGTTTATGAGGTGAGGCCAGGAGTGGTGCAAGATGTTTATGAAATTGTGACCTTGAGCTGTGCATAGATGTTTTTGAGTTAAAGCATGAAGGTATGCACCAGTGTTTATGATGTTAAGCTATGGGGAGTGGAGGTGTTGTTGGGGTGTCTGCATTTGGATAATCTCTATTAAACAGGTTGTCCACTCCCCCCCAAATAAATCCATGCAGAGAGATAAATAAAAAAATATATATCTTTGCTCATTTTGTCTGTTTCCATAAGGGTTGGGTGAATTTTTCTTTGTGGCCTTTTGGATGTCAGAGGTGAGGAGACCATGTCCTTTAATCTATTCCCACGTGTTCAACATTGAACAAACTTTACAGAAGCAAGAAGCAACCTTCAAACCTAATAAATAAATAAAATGTCAGTTCCATAAACCTAAGCTCAAAAAGTAAACAAACGCTAATTGGACTGTGCAGGACTTCCTCAGACTCTTAATGCCCTTTTTTAAATGAGACCTCCTAAAATTAGTACTATATTTAAATATTCTTTAAATCTCAACCTGACACCTCCAGTTAGATTCCCACAATTCGCTAAAGTGTGTGCTGCAAAAGTAAGCCTAACTAGATTTAATGTTCTTAGAAATGTACTTTTGTCAAAAGTGTGTACCTCAGTTTCATTAACAATCCACTATAAAAAAAAGATATTTAGTTCGACATTGGCAATCTGACAATTAAAAGGTCGAAGAAGCAAGAGATGAGTTGGCACATAGAGATTTATATAAACCGTATAAGAACTAATGTGATGTATGAACCAACGCAGCAAAGAATTCTAAAGCTGAGAGGCAAGAAGTGGAACAGGTAGGTGACTGAGGGCCTGGTCCTCACTGAACTGAATATGTATGCATAGAAAACAAAGTGAAACCAACTTAAGGGGGCTGATAATGATAAATGATGAAAGGGTAGGTGGAATAAGGGGGAAAAAACCTTAGGGCTTGGTCAAAGAAAAGCAGATGGGCAATAGCAACTCAACAGATGCCAGCTTGGTAAGACTAGATATGTCAATAATAGGTAGCATGGGAAAACAGAAATTGCGACCTGGCTCCCCCCCACACCTCCATAAAATGTTCATAGCATGTGTGCCTGTGGATAGACCTGCTCTGCATACTCTTACCATCTACTGTTGGGCCCGGTCGTTTGCAACTTGTTTTTCTTGGAAGAAGTCTTGAGACACAAGACCTGTTGTAAGTTCTCCTCTGATCTACAATGCACTAGGGCAACGACTCAGATTGTTTTCATCCTTCATAGAGTTCATACGATCAAGTGCCAGCTCTGGGCCTGACTTGTTCTTCCCAATACTTGGAGACCAGCCATTGAGTTTTTCCCAACCTAACGACTTGAGAAGCAATTGCTGTATACCTTATGTTGGGTTGATGGACTCTTCACCAAAACCTGAGCACTTACTTTTGGCGCACTGTGTTAGATGGTGATCCCCACCAACAGCTGATGACACTTTGACTCTTTTCAGGTCATATTCCAGAGAATGACTGTGAGAGTATTATAAAACAGGCACCACCCCAGTTTTCCGCTAGGTGCAATGCCAAGTTCCCCTGTTAAACCACCATGGTTGTGCAATCTGTGCCTGTCGCTAAAACATGATGAGGCTGCCTGTGACGCCAGCTGAGCCTTTCACTACAAAAATAAATCTCCAGCGCTTGAGAGAGGGGCTCTGGGTACATCACAGAAGGCAACACCAGGCCTCCGCTGCCACCCCCCCCCCCCATACATTCGAGCCAGTACATCTATTTGACACCGATCAATCCTGTTCGGTCTCCCAGCCACCTGGGGCAGGGGGTTGAGAGCCTATTGGTGATTCCCTCTGAAGCCTCTGATGTCAAGCAATAGGAGGCTGAGCACCCATCCCCGAAGCATTCGCAACCAAACACCAGGCACATGCCAAGCGCTCTAATCCAGCCGCAATATCTGCCATCTCGTCTTTCACAGCATCTCCAGACTGAGGCAGAGCACTGCTCCAGAGGGAGTCTGGGATCAAGCACTAAGTCCAGCCTGAAAAGGCACCTACTTTTGGTCTAGCTCTGCCAGTGGACACCAGTCGCCCCCTGGAGCCTTCTTCATGGCCAAGCAAGCCTCCACTGAAAGGTGCCCAGCCATGCCATCCGTTGACAACAAGTTTACACCAAGGTATTGAACACCCAGCTTGGGAGCTCAAGTCAATGTTGAAAGGCAAACTGGCCTTTGAGACCGAAACCGACCAAACTCTCTATGCTGAGATGCGGCACCACCGAGAAATTGATCCAGCTGCAACTATCAGAGTTCACTGACAGGAGGTAGAAGATGATATTCATCCACCCCTCACTGGGAAAGATTCTAACCAGCCTCCTGAGCCATAGATACACTCTTTCGTATTAGCAAAAAACAGAGGTTTGCCTTTGATGAGGAGTGACCATTTAAGCCTCCCACAACTCCTGGGCCCAAAAGTGTTAAGGATGGTGCCACAAGCCCACTACTGCCACTTCTTGCTCCCTACATTTGCGTTATCCACTGCCACCTCGTGCCCTTGTACACCTCTACAGCCTCACCCTCCACAATCCCCTCCTGAGTCTTTTTACAGATTCAGACCCGGGTAGCCCATATCACCCTCAGCACCCATACTTAAGCTCTGATCAACCCGATCTAAAACTTTACTCTACTAAAATTCTCCCCACCGATTACCATGAAATGATCCAGAGGGCCACTGTAGGAAACTGGGTTATTGGGGTGGGGGGGGTGTGTACGCATCAATCTGAAGTGAAATGCATATATATAAAATAGGGACTTATAGGTAAGTTAAATATGCCAATATGAGGTGCACCAATTGTATCATTCTCAAAAGGGGAGCACAAGCACTTTACTACTGCTTAGCATGGGTAAAGTGCTCAGAGTTCTATAGCCAGAAAAATATTCTTCAGGGGAAACAAAATATGGGCTAACCTTGCAGAAAGGGCAAATTTCCAACAGCCACTCAGTATCACAAGGTGAAGATGCACATCATTGTGGACGAAGACGCTTTCCTTATGGAGACTTCCTCAAAGGTCAGTACAATACCTGCCGATGCTTATGGGCATGTTGAACTCGGCAACTGATAATTTCTAAGAGTTATTGAGGGCCATGATCATCACCCCAAGCATGAAGAAGTTTAAAGCTGCTCCAGACAACCCAGTGTACATTCGAGGTCAAGTTCCACTAGACTCAGTAGTTGTACAGTCAACATGCAAATGCTCCTTGGTGCAGACAACTGGCAAAGCTCCCCAGCCAACAAGGAAAGCAAGTGAATGGACGTTATTGACAAGAATGTGACAATAGGGGGCTGCTACACATTGACACATTGCAATTTCCGTATGGCAGCTCTCCCACTATGACAGACTCTACTGGGAGGAAATGGAGGACCCCATCTTTTTAAAAAAAAAATTTAACACACTTTATTGATTGTATAGATGTACAGTATCTCTTGAATCCACTGTTTCTTAAGGCATACATTTATACCTTTTGAGGTTTTAACACAACAGTGCTACATTGAGGATTCATTTACAAGTAGGATAAAGTCGATGACCAATTGTGTAGTTGCAAAAATCAGTACACACTTGAAGCAAATTGGCTTACGGATATATTCAGAATTAACAAACTCCGAGAAACCCACCCTCCTGGCTCACCCCTACCCATCTATATGCCAGTGTAGGAACCAGCTCTGATGGGATGCTCTGGCAGAGCGAAGTTATCCTGATTTGTGTGTTGTCATTTGGCCGATTGCATGTGCTGGGCTTATGGTCGCAACCCACGGTGCTGGTTATATGGGTTGCTAGTGACCTATTTTGTGTTATATTGTTGTGGGTTCCGTAGCTTTGAATGTTTCCAACATTATGTCCCATTCCATCGAAATTGGTATTTTCCGTAGGCCTCTGTGTTCCTCCCTACGGATAATTGCACTTTCCGCCCTTCCCCATCTAATCACTTCCTCTTGCCAGCTTTGTGTCGTAGGAGGAAAAGCAGTTTTCCATCTCATGGTGATGGAACGTTTTGCAATAATTAAGGCCAAGTCAGCAAATCTGAGCTGTGCTTTCTGTTTCTTAGTGCGACTGTGCATTCGTACTAAACAGCGTTCTATTGCGTCACCGCTGGAGGTCCCCGTTACAGTACCTATTATATTTGTGACATTGGCCCAAAAGACGGAGAGGCGTGGACATGCCCACAGCATATGTATAAAATTAGCGTCATGAGCGTGACATCGCGGACAGTGTGCTTGCGCCTCTGGGTACATTTTGTTCAGCCGGTGTGGTGTGAGGTAGGCCCTATGCATCACCATGTATTGTATACATTTGAATTTGGTGTTACTGGACACCTTTTTGGGGTATTCCAGGAGCGAGTTCCATTCTTTATCCGACAGGTCCCTGCTTATATCTCTATTCCATTTTTCCTCTGAGTGCTGTAAGTGGTGTTGCTGCATGTGAGCGAATGCTTCTATAGAACCATCTGAGCAGATGGCGACCGTTGCCCATCAAGTATATAGTGTGAACTAGGTCATGTGTAAGAGGCTTGGTGTTGTCTGGTGCCCAATGTTTCTTTATGTACTTAGTTATATTTGCATGTAACATGAAGAGGGATCGTGGGACACCTTGTTCATGAGTGAAGTCCTCGTGATTCAGCAACGTACCATCGGCAAATAGCATCCCTACCGTGCTCACTCCTTCCTTTCCCCATTTGTGTATGCACCGCTTGTTTACTAACCCCGTAGGAGTTGGAATCCCTATCAGTGGGGTATTGGGGGGCGTACGGGATCCTTTGATCTGTGTATTGGAGTGTTCTTCGCCAATAGGTTAGGGCTATTTTTAGTATTGGGGGGGCTGTTGGTAGGATCTTACTTTGGGGCAGTAGTAAGGCATGCAAAGTGCCTCTGGCTAGGGTTTGAGGTGTATAACCTAGTAGGTATAGGTTACATCCGGCAAGCCAATATGCAAGCCATTGCAGCTGGCTTGCGAAGCAGTAAGCACGGAAATCTGGGGCACCCATGCCTCCTTTGTCCGTTCCTAGTTGCAGCTTTGGTAAACCTACCCTCCTGCGGCCCTTCCCCCAGATCAGGTCCGATAGAAGTGTGTTCAAGACTGTAAAAAAGGTGGTCTGGATGATTATGGGGAGGTTGGTGAAGTAATAGAGTAATCGTGGAAGCATGACCAGTTTGGAAATAGCTATTCGACCCGCCACTGAAATGGGTAGCGATGTCCAAAAGGCTATTTGGGTGCGCAGTGTGGTGACCGCCCTTTGAAGATTACCATCCAGTAGGTCTTGTGGAGCCCTGTATATTTGAATGCCTAAGTATCTAAAGGTGCTTGGCGCTACCTGAAGAATAGAAGGCCCAAAACATATAGGCTCTAGGTGTATCTCGGGCTGAAATAGAAAAGTGTAGTACTTGGTCTTATTTATGGTGAGGCCTGAGATTTGTTCAAATAGCTTGAATATGCGGGGTATGGGCTCTAGGCAGTCTTGTAGGTTGTTAATGTAAAGAATTATATCGTCCGCATATAATGACAGTGTATGCGTGGTGTTACCAATGCAGATGCCTTTTTCCCTTGCCTGTTGTCGGAGTTTTATCCCTAGTGGCTCAAGCGCTAGCACAAATAGAAGTGGAGATAATGGGCAGCCTTGCCATGTGCCTCTGCCCACGGGGTAGGGTCGAGATATGTGCGCACCAGTGCGGGCCCTGGCTGTTGGCACTGTTTAAAGCAATTTAACCTATCGCAAATACTCAGGCGGGATACCAAACTTTCTGAGTGTTCTCAGCATGTAATCCCAGCTGAGGGTGTCGAAAGCTTGACGCAGGTCTAGTGAAATGCCGCCAGCTCCCGCTTGGTTTTTGGGCGTTGCATCTAGGACGTGATATAGAAGTCTGATGTTTAGGGAAGTACGGCCGGGCACAAAGTCACATTGGTCCGTGTGAATGAGTTGTGGCAGGAAGGGAAGCAGGCGGCGAGCTAATATCTTACTTAAATTCTTATATTCAGTATTTAACAGTGATAGCGGGCGGTAACCTGAGATGTCTTTGGGGTCTCTGCCATGTTTAGGGAGAGAGGTAACCAGCGCTTGCATTGTGGTAGGGGGGAGGCTTCCGGCTTCTAGAGAAGACGGGTAGAGTCGCTCTAAATGGGGATTAATTTGTCAGAGAAGGTGTCATAGAATTCGTCTGGGAGGCCATCCAGCCCCGGTGTTTTGTTACGGGGAAGTTACCAGATTGCCTCTTTTATTTCATTTTTGGAGATTGGATCTGCTAGCTTTCTTTGGTCGACCTGAGACAGTTGGGGGCAGTTGAGATCACCAAGAAAGCTTTCCATTGCTTCCTCACCTATCACTGCAGGGGCCTCAAACAGTGTCTTATAATATTCGCAGAAGGCAGAGTTAATTTCCTTTTGAGTGTTTACTGTTATGCCGTTGGGCATGGTGACTTCGTATATGGGGATAGGGGGTGGTGTATCTCGTAAGAGTTGCGCTAGGAGAGTGCCTGATTTATCAGCTTATACGTGTCGTAATTGTGTGTAGGATTGGTAGTCTATGTTACATAGACGTTCTAGTAGTTCTGCATGCGATATGTGTGCTACCTGCAACTCTACCGCTTTTGTGAAATCACTAACGGTTTCCTGCTCTAGTTTGTTCACCTTATCTTCTACCTCTTGTAGGTCTTTGTGAACAGTTTGACGGGCCCCCCACAGTTGCGCTAATAGCCATTCCCCTCACAACTGTCTTGAATGCCTCCCATTCAACTAATCTTGAGGACGCAGTGTTGGCGTTTTCAGTAAAATAGTTGGTGATGGTTGTGGCCATAGTGCTACGGAACACTGCATCTTACAACATCTGCGGCCGCAACTTCCAGTTGGGGACTGGCGTAGGGATCCTCCCCCAAGACAGTGTTACTTCTAATGGATTGTGGTCTGAGAATGTCTTCCCCAGGTACGTGGCCTGCATAACTTGGGACATAAGGGTGAGAGAACAGAACACTCAATCTAATCTTGTATGGAGCATGTGGGGCGGGGAATAAAAGGAGTACTCACGGCAGTTTGCATATTTGATACGCCAGGCATCCGCCAGTGACCAACCTTTAGCCCCGTCCCGGAGGGCAGCCACCTGTTTAATAGCGGTCGCTCCTTGCAGTGGGGGATGCGAGCGGTCCAAGCTAATGTCCAAAACTGCTTTATAGTCCCCTCCTAGTATCCAGGGATAGTTTACCCATTCCATTAATGGCGCGTTTAGAGTCTCTAAGAATTTATTTTGGTCGTAATTCAGGGCGTATATGCTACCTATAACTACATGTGTGCCGTCTAGGGTGCCTTGTATCAGGACATATCTACCATTTGCATCTATTCTCTGGTCTAAGGTGACAAATGGGGTTCCTTTTCTAATCCAAACTTCAGCCCCGCGCGCAAAAGCAGAGTATGGTGTATTAAACACTTGACCTCTCCATTTTCTGCTTAATTTGATATCCTCCGAATTGGTGAGGTGCGTTTCTTGGAGTAAGACAATCTGAGCTTTTCTTCTATTCAATTGAGCGCGTATTCTGTGTCGTTTGTGCACTGAGCCTATGCCCCTGGCATTCCATGTAATAATATTGTATCTACCTAGTGTAGCCATGGATATGTGTATGTTGTTCGATACCCTCCCACTTCTCTGGAGTGGGAGCGTTTAAGGGCGATTGTTTTGGGGTGAGCCAGGTAAACAGATTTCCCATCTATAACCCAATACTAGGTCTACCCAAAGAACTGTGGTGGACCAAACCAATAACCCAAACAGTAAACATTTCAAATGTAGCCAGCTTGCATTCGCTACGGGGGATATGGTTACTATGCCTCGCTGCTCTCGTATAATCTTGGACGGCATAATTACAGTGCAGCGGGCTGGACCTCAGCTGTGTGCAACGCTAGTGTGATATTGCGAGGTGGGGAATATGTGGAAGTTTGTTGCTCATATACATCAAGACAATTTAAGATCGAGAGCAGTGCCTCCCCGGGAAGTCATCCCAAATAATCATTCACTATTTGCGGGGTGATGGTAGGAAATAAAGCAAGACTGTTTTCGGAGTCCGAATGCATATTTGTGTCTTCAGAGGATTCCGCTGAGGGGGTATCCTGATCTTTGAACATGGCCGCTGTGAGTAATGCTGATTGTCGGCTTTCCAACACTTGTTCTGGAGAAGGGATTGTGGCTGTGGTGTTTCGGTTCATCCTATGTTGTCGCACCCTCCCTGTCCGCATTGGCTGTGAGCCTTGATGCATACTTTGTGTTGACCTATCCGACGTAGTAGGTGGAAATGTCATTTCAACCCATTCAGTAGCCTCCTCTGGTTTCTCAAAAAAGTGTGACTTCTGCTCATGCATGATCTTGAGGTGGACTGGGTACAATAACGCGTATTTGAGATTTAGGGCACTGAGTATCTTTTTCACTGGTTGATAGGAGGCCCTCTGGTGTTGGACTATGATTGTGAAGTCCGGATACAGGGAGATCCGTTGATTTTCGTTACATTATAGGGGACTTTTCTCTGGCATTACGGAGCAATGTGTTGCGGTCTTTATAGTTAAGTATCCTGGCAATCATTGGGCGTGGTGATGCTCCAGCCATCGGCTTTCTTGTGGGGATTCTGTGCGCTCTTTCGACACAGAAGAGGTCTGTCAGACCCCCTGGGGCCACTATATCTCGCAGCCATTGTTCTATAAATTGTGCCACATTGGATCCTTCACACCGTTCCGGCAGGCTCACAATACGGACGTTATTTCTTTGTGACCGGCCCTCCGCATCCTCAACTCTGTCCTGTAGGATGGATACTTGGTGTTGTAGCTGTGTTATTTGGGCATATGCTCATTGTGCTATGGGAGTATTTCTGATAGTTGTAGTTTGTTGCTGTTAACAGTGTCCGCCTATTTGTTATGGTCTACCTTCAGCAAGGTGAAGCCAGTTGTTAGCGCTCCAATTTGCTGTTCAATTGCTTTCCTTGTTTTTTTGTTTGTTTTTCTTTAAATATCTTTATTGATTTTCTTTTTGTTCATATAGACATGAAACAATACATTTATCTCGTTTGCAATAGGGAAACCACTGTCATTTATAAACTAGCAAAGATACTTATTCGACTCATTAGGAGGCAGTGTAACAAAAACAAGTATATCGTATGCGTTATTAAAGCAAGACGAAAATTTACATCATGTGCCTGCATTTGCTCCTTGTTGCCCCTAGTCACTAATATTGTTTTCGCATTATGTTCATGCGAGTAACAGTTGCAATACCGCTTACCTCTTATATCTGACTGGGAGGTAATGTGACTCTTCAGGTACTATAAATCAGTTCCGTTGTGCTGTGTGCGACAGTGTATTATTGGCAATTCTCAATCCAACAAATATACTTTTTTTATAAAAATCATGAACTGATAACAACAACCAAAGAAATAATAATAAATGTCCAAGAAAGAACAAACAAAAGAAAAACATGTTACTAATGAAAGGGGGGAGGGGGAGGCTGCCATCGAGTGTTTACTGTGGTGGGGTTGTGGTGTGCATATATCTATGTGTGCGTTCAGCTCTAAGGGTTACTCAGTGCGTTGCTAAGGAGGTGAATGCAAAATGATCACAAGAACTGTGCCTATATATTGTGCGAGTTAACAGCGGAGAAGACGTGCTAGCGTGGGTATGTTGGGCTAAGTTGACAGATGTCCCATTTGGTCGGCTATCAGGGGGCAGCTACTTCATCGCCGCTGGCCATTAGCAGGGACATATCCTCCCCTTCACCATCTGGATGTACTAAGGTGCGCAGGATTGCATCCCAGGACTGTGCGATAGGATACTTACGCAGTCCTGCAGTTTCTTCTCTATGCAAGGTGGTGCTTTCAGCTTGCGGCCACACTGCTAGGGATTTCTCCCAACTAGCTATTACTGGAGGATCTATATGCTTCCATCTTTTAGTAATGAGGCGCTTAGCAGCTATTAGGCC